>OY757922.1:21026613-21121613 GCA_963585895.1 Sepioteuthis lessoniana
ACAGTCTTGATGCCTATCTTGGTCAAATAGTCTGTGACAAGGATGGAGTTGTGGACTGGGGCATTGTCCTGGTGGAAATGCCACTGACCTGATTTCAAGAGTGCTGGCCTCTTCCGACGGAATCTCTTGCTGAACTCTCTTAAAACCTCAACAAAGTAACCCTAACCCTTTAGCCATTCAACTCTGGTGTATTGACTTCCTTAGGGTGTATTCCAATTCCTGTTGTAGCTGTTCATTTGAACTTGAAATCATAAAAATTGGTCGGTCATCTCATGATATGTATAGCAATAACGTACTTAATTTTGAAGAGTCTACGACAATTTTAATGCCAGCACAAAAAAAATCTGGAAACTTATTGAATGCACCACGTATGTTAATAAACAGAAGTACTGTATTTTTATATGAAAAAGTACTCGTATATATGCTTTTAATTATCAATGTGTATATATCTCCATAAGTATATATGTATGTCCGACTGTATCAGTATGAAAATATGTTTATCATATATAGAAATACAAATTAAAGAAAAAGTACCCACAAGAAATATCCATATCACTACTAAAAATATCTACAGAAACGTGAAAATCTCCAACGAAAACAAGTACCGTTAAGGGAAGCTTGTACAGTTCGCCGATCCACCCACCAAATCCTAAAATAGATAATTCTGTAAAATCCCATTTCACAAATCCAAATCCAAACACCAATACAAACCATGATAAACCAAAACACATTCCAACTACCTCAGCCAAACGCGAATCTTCCGACAAATTCAAAATAAATCATATCCAATTAACTACCGAGCAAAAAAGACTGAAAATATCAAACCCTTCGTCATCTCACTCCTGAGATCGCTTGACATCGAGAATAAAATCACCAAAAAATGAAGACCATAAAAAAATAAAAACGATCCAACTTCCAAGGATCAACCAAAATCCTAAATAGATCCTATTGTGTAGAAATTGTGGATCTTGAAAATGACAGCACAATTGAAAACCTCGAAAAACCCAATATATCTTCTTTTAAATATAAGATACATCTGTAATATAATTGCCGAGGGATTTCGTTTTATATATCTTGCCTTTCTGTTTAGTTAGGATGAGAACCTTTCGCTACGCGCGGAGAGGATATGTCATTCAAAGATGTCAAAATAAAAATCCCAGATAGGAATTGAATTCAGGGGATGTTGTTGACGTCACGCACCGGAAGCGTGAGCTGAGATTTGAGAAAAAGCAGAAACTTCCAACCTCCGAACGAGAGAGTCGAGATTTACAGCTGGGCGAGGTCAAACGAGTTCGTGCGCTGAGGGCGCTGTGCGTTGGTTGGGTTGAGAGCTGACGATGTAAAAGCAGTCAGTATAGAAAGATTCTCTCTCTCTCTCCTCATGTCGAAAAACCTTTAAACTCAAAAAGGTGAATAAAAGTTTCGTACCTGAACCAATTTCGTGTTTTCGGATTCCTATATATGTTTATGAACACTATGTCTATTTCACACATCTTTTCTTTGGTTTGGTTTCTTTTATTTTAATGGCATATCAACCTTTGTAGGTTATTTAATGTCAAAGCCATTCTCCTAGAAGAACAGTAGTGATACTAGCTGGGAGGATAAGGGAGTTCATACCTTTCCCAAGAGCATTTGCCCGAAAGTGAACGTAATAGCGCGACTGGAGTTCGAACTCACGTATTAGGATTTCGCAGTCCATCGCTTTAACCATTACACAACGAGGACACCCCCTTCACATATCCGTATCATGGATATGTTACACATCTATGAAACAAGACCATGTACAATGCATACACCTGTGAAGCAAAAATTGGCTATTAGTTTAAAACAGAAATATTTACCAAAAAACTATTTGTTTTCCAATATATATATATATATATATATGTAAACAAGATTTGTTTTTAAATAACCCACAAAGGTTGATATACTATTAAGCTATAACCAAACCAAATACTAGTTCTCACATATATGTTGGGCTGATTTGACGCGTATATGATCATCTGTTTGGTAATATATAAATAAAGATAAATATATTCATGCTAGTAAAAATTTGATTTATTTCCTTGCTAAGAATTCTTTTTAAAAAAAGAAAGAAAAAAAAAGAAATCAATACAAATCTGGAACTGTTCACAGGCTCTACGCGCATGCGCAAAGAACAATTCAAGCTGAAAGCTTCCCGCCAACTTACGAAAATGTCCGCAACAAAGAAGCGACAGAATAAGCGAAATGAAGCAAAGAATGCGAAAATTGCCGCTGTAAATAACAGTTACTTACCCTTAAATGCACATAAATATAAAACTTCTTAAGATTGTTCATATTTAGAAACTCGAACATTCGTGTTTCAAGAAGAAAGAATTAAAGAAAATAAACAAACAAAAAGCGATATACAACAAAACTAGCCGAAAAATTGCTTGCCATTATTTTCCTCAGGGCGTCAAAGATAAAAGTTTAAATTGTACGACGACGCTTTTATCTCTCTCTCTCTCTCTCTCTCTCTCTCTCTCTCTCTCTCTCTCTCTCTCTCTTATATATATATATATATATATTCAACTTCTGTTAAAACATCTACTGTTTATCACTTCGTATATACAAGGTTAGGAGGTGCAATTCAAAATAAAGGGAAATTCAAGGCGCAAAATATGTTCCACAAAGAAAAAAATGTTTATTTCCAGGTAGAGTGATTTTTAGGGATGTTTGAAGTATTCAGCGAGACACGGAAAAAGTAATTTTACAGGTAAAGAGACTGATAAATCAATTCCAATTCTCTAAACATTTGGCTAGTGCTTCATATATATATATATATATATATATGTATGTTGGGATTGTGTATACGAAAAGTTAATAGTGCTTGTTGACTACCATGAGTTTTGACCGTCGCCAATCACAGTTGACTCTGTGTTTACGCTATTTAAAATAATTAGGGACTCCGGTTGGTTTTGTCAATAATGAGTTATTTCCTAGCAAGATTTACTGGTCGACAACAAGACGGTGGAAAGGAAAGATAATCAAGGCAAGCAAAGAAACAGTGTGAGAGAGAGAGAGACAGAGAGAGAGAGGCTATAAGGGAGAAATGAATGGGAAGGTCTAGGCTGGGATAGCGGCGGATGCCTGGGTTAAAAATAGAAATGTATCAGCAGCAAATCGGCGACAGATTTTGAATGGCTAGAAGAAACTGAAATGGAATAGCCATTTGAGGGGACGCGAGATATAAAACAGTAAAAAGTAATAAGTTGGATACCAGACGCGACAATGTGATGACAGCAGAAAATTACGGCCCTAATTATGGAATGAGATCTGCGAAGAGGTGTCACACCCGCTGCAAAGCCGTGAAGACGGAACCAGCGAACGAGTACGTGCAAGGACCACAACAGAAAACAAGAAAGATAAAATTAAGGTCTCTGTCTTCCCCCCTCTCTCTCTCTCTCTCTCTCTCTCTCTCTCTCTCTCTCTTATACACACACGACATTTTATTTTTCTGTCTAGCTATAGCGGCGGACTCAGTTTTCATACTCTATTTCTCTTTAACGACGACTACTAAGAAGTATAGTTGCGAATAATCTTTTTTATTAGCGAGCCAAGACGTGTTCGTCACTTTTTCTTTTCATCGCGATGGTGGTTACCACGAGGTGTGACTGATACTAAGGGCGTAGTGCTGCACTCATTGACCCGTTAGAACCGTGGTGGTGCAAGTGTCTATGTGGTGAAACAGTATTAAAAACATCTATTTGAAAACCGTAGTGTTACAGCTACTCTGACTTTTATGTCAAATAGAACTAAACTGTGTAATTACGATTAACTGAATTGATTGAAATCAACTGTTTTTAGATTTAACTATGTGTTTAAAGTGCGTATTTATGCTAAACTGAACTGTTTGAAACAACCTTTTTGCATGTAATGGTGTCTAAACAAAAAACTCTCTCTCCCTCACTACCATTCAAAATTACATATAGTAGTAAATGTATCAACTCACATGTAAAATATACTGGATTTTATCACCGATTTCTAATTTTCTTTTACAATTATTTAAATTCTACTGGACGCAACTCTTAAAACCTTGAAAGACAGATACAACCAAATCTTTTCATAATTAGCTAATTTTTCAACGCGAACCAGGAAATTCAAAGGTACACAGAAGGAAAAAATACTTTTCTTAATTTGAGCAATGTACCAACCCATTTTCCCTTTTTCTTTCTTTTACGTAATTAAATGAATTTTATCGGCACAACCAAACTTTTTTTTTCTTTCTTTTCCGTTGTTTTCCTCGTTCTGGGGCCTTGTGTCGACATTTTTTTTTTAATTCTTTTTCCTGCTCCAGGGATGCCGTATTTTTTCTTGTCTTTAGAGTTGATTTTTTTTTCTTTCCTTTCTTTCTATCTTCGTTCTGGGGTCTTGTGTCGAACATTTTTTTTTTTTTACTTTTTTCAAACTTGTTGCTTGTCTTTGGAGTTGAGTTTTTTGTTTTCGTTGTCACCTTCTTCGTTCTGGGGCCATGTGTCGACATTTTTTTTTCCTGCTCTTGGGGTACCGCATTTTTTCTTGTCTTTGGAGTTGAGTTTTTTTCTTTGCTTTTTTTTTAATGTTCATTTTGTGTTCTCTCTCTCTCTCTCTCTCTATCTATCTATCTATCTCTCTCACCTGAACAATAGTCGTCCAAAATTGATTCCCATGATACTTTGCCGCTTCTTTGATCGTCTAGACTCAGATTCAAAACCATGCCATGGTGGGCATGAACTGACCTCAGGCACCAAATAACTATATGTAAAATATACTGGTGCAGTGGAAATACGAAACACTGACGACTCTCCGTTGTTCAGGTACGAAACGTTTATTAACTTCTTGACTTTAGTTTTTCGACACGAGGAGAGAGAGACACAATTTTTACTATGCTGACTGTATTATCTGACCCAACAAACGCGCTGCGCATCCCGTAGCCCCCAGCTGGACTGGCCGGCCCAGAATCGGATCTCAACAAACGTCTTTTTCAAAATCACCAAATTCTCAGCCAATCGCTTCCGGGCATGACGTCATTCACACCCCACTTCCATTTCCTATCTGGGGTTTTTATTATGACATTTGTGATTGTCATATCCTCTGCGCACGAGCGTGAACTATACTCAATGTGTGTGCACCTGCACTAGGAGCCGAATAGTTCAAAGCCCAACCAAACCGAATGATAAAATATAATTAACGAAAAATGATTAATATAAAAAAATCATTCTGTAATTATATTACATATCAACTTTTACGAAAAATGTTTAAACTTCCTCCTAACGATGAACTAAGACCAAAACTAGTTGAGAACGAGCAAAATGAATAACGTAAAAGAAATATTCCAATTTGTTGTACCAATTTTATATATATATATATATATATATATATATTGATGAAGCACAATAATATACAGTGCATAATCTAGATCAGACATATGTAATCCGGTTGCTGTGTCGGTTAATTATTTTTTATCTGGCTTGGTTGAGCCACGAGTTTTTCAAAATAGCTAAAATCTTATAGCGGAAATGTGAGTCAAATTGGAAAGTTCAATCGAGTACACCAGTGAGCAACACGGGAAGAGCAAATGTAAATAAAATAGATTCCTGTCTTGTCACGGGTTTGATTGGGAAAATGAAAATACGGTAAATATTTGGGGACCCGTAAGTGACGCAATAACTTAGCCAAATGACATCACCCAAACAATATCCTGCATTTAGATATATAAAAATTAGTGAATTTTGAAAAAGTTGTCAGTTGGGTCAGTTAGAAGTTAGCAGTTGGAAACAGTTCAGGTGCGATGTCGGTCGGCTTGGAGGTCTCTTTCTGTCTATTCATAAACCCTTACAGATTCTCTCTCTCTCTCTCTCTCTCTCTCTCTCTCTCTCGTGCTATTATATGCTGGCATTAAGTCGGACAATATTTTAATTCGGGATGTCATTCAACCACAAGCGAACACGCAAAACTATGACACGGAGATTTTCGAACAAACCGAAAATAAAGACAACACGAAATACATAATTTAGAATAAAAATTATTTTATGAGCAACCCAAAAAATAAAGCCGTCTATGCGAAATAAAATAGTCTTAGTGACAAAAATAAATGTTTATATTTTAACAATTTGGAGACAATTCACCTTGAAACTATCTTGTGATGATGTGTGCAAAAAATCTTTTTGATGTGTTTTGTATGCGGTAGGAACGGGGTAAGCAAAAAGATAAAACATTAAAATGAAAGCTTATCTTAGTTCCCACCTCTCTCTCTCCTTTTCTTTTATCCTTTTTATACATATATGTCTCATCAAACAATAAATGATTGTTAATTGTTGACAGAGAGTTCTTCTTGTTTTTGAGTCGCCAACACCAAGGCAGCTTTATTCCAACGGATCACATCGACCATTAGAAGAATTTCCGGATGGATTGTGTCATTCCGTTTCTGTGAATCAAATACAGCGTGGAATCTTTCAAACAGAGTGGGCACAGAGAAACTGAAAACGCATTTGGCGCCGTTACCAGAATAAGACCAAAGCAAAAGTACCGTGACAACTATAGTTCCGCATTTTCGTACCGTTACCAGGATAAGACCAGTTATTATTATTATTACATTTGGTACAAGTGTTGTCGTGCACAACGGTATTACATTTGGCACTGGTATTGGTGTTGGTAGTCGTGATCGCGATATTGTTACAGTGGTGCCGCATCAAGATATTGTTATCTTTAATACTGTACCCAAACGAGAGCGTTACAAATGGTAACCGACCTCAGCACAAAGTATAATATTTGGTACCAGACCAAGCGATAGTGTTATAATTGGCGCCGGGCTAAACCATAGTATTATATTTGGTAACGTGCCCAAGACAAGTGCCTAGATAGTGAAAACTATAGTGTTACATTTGGTGCCGAATCAAACGATAGTATTATATTTGGTACCTGAAAATCCACGGTACAATAAGACGCAGGATTCGGCCCTGAAATCCCACGGCTCTGCCAAACACAGGATTCGACTCTGAAAAGTCACGGCCAAGCGATTGTACTACATTTGGTGCCGTGTAAACATATTAAGTATATTGTTTGGTACCGGTAACCGGACTAAATTATAGTGATATAGATATTGTCATGAAACCTCTCCGACTGGTGACAATCTTTTAGTCTCAACCCTTTTACCTATGCCTATCTCCCGGACAACGCCAAATGTATTGCTGGTATTTGGTCAGACAATATTTTAATTCGGGATGTCATTCAACCACAAGAAAAAACGGAAAACTATGACAGATTTTCGAACAATCCGAAAATGAAGACAACACGAAATGAACAATTTAAAATACAAATTATCTTATTAGCAACCCCAAAAATAAAGGCATGTATGCGAAATAAAATAGTCTTTGCGACAAAAATAAAAATGCTGATATTTTAACAATTTCGGGACTATTTACTAAGAAATTTTCTTGTGATGAAGTGTGCATAAAAAGGATTTTTTTATGTATTTTGCGTGCGGTAGGAATGGGGTAAGCAAAAAGTAAAACAATATTAAAATGAAATCGTATCTTACTTCTTCCTCTCATTTTCTTTTATTTTTTTCATATATATATGTCTCTCTCTCTCTCTCTCTCTCTCTCTCTCTCTCTCTCTCTCTCTCTCTCTCTCTCTCTCTCTCTCTCTCTCTCTCTCTCTCTCTCTCTCTCTGGTGTCACGTTTAACCGACCGTTTATTTCTCTTTCTTTTTTTTCTTTCTTTCTTTCTTTCTTTCTGGGTACATCTTAAAAACGTGTCTTGTTCTCTGGTTTTTCTCGCTGTCAGTTGACGAACAAAATAGTCACGTAGTTCTTATCCTTTTTCTGGCGGCCTTTTGAACTTCCCATATGAGCTGGCCTGGGAAGACAGTTTACTCTTTGCATTACAGACACGTCTGTCAGTTAAGAGAACTCTCAACAAACTTACTTGTCTGATTTTTCCTCTTTGCAGATTTGACTTTCCCGCTGCCTCGTATCACGTGGGCTTCTTGGCCAATCGGCATTCAGCCTTCAAGAAGGTCACTTGTGGCTAGAAGCTACTTGCCAGTACATACACCCTTATTAGAGAAACTTGACCGTCAATCGGTCAACACGCACCCTTGAGCCGAATTCAACTCTTCAGACCTCTCGTCTACTTCTGCTGGTTTGCATGGAAAACAAAAAGAGACAGAGGGAGAAAAAGAGAGAGAGAGAGAGAGAGAGAGATAGAGAGAGACTATATTTATAAGTAAGATATGAATTTGACTATCCCCAGCAACCTAAGCCCTTCCAACATCGGAAGATCAAATTCCACAATCATATTCCAAAGTTTGCTCAATCATCTTGTATCAACCTTCAGGGGTTATTTTACACCAAAACTATCCTTGTAGAAGAACATTAGTGCTACTATTTAACCCATATCTGAGGGAATAAAGGAGTTCATGCCTATCCCAAAGGTATTTGTCCAAAAGTGAATTTAATGATGTCGCAGTCTAGCTCCTTGAACA
Source organism: Sepioteuthis lessoniana (assembly GCA_963585895.1). NCBI lineage: Eukaryota > Metazoa > Mollusca > Cephalopoda > Myopsida > Loliginidae > Sepioteuthis > Sepioteuthis lessoniana. The sequence continues at coordinate 21,035,099 of OY757922.1, forward strand.
CTACACCACGAAGTGATTTTGAATAGCATGAAAAATCAATTATTTTATTTTCATTCATTATCAAAATGAAAAGGGATAAAATGCTCAAAATAACTGTTCCTTTTCTAATTTTTAACACAGAATTTGATATTAGTTGTCTGAATTTCTGAGATGAAGCTTGATGATTTTTATCATTCAGGGTTTTCAAAAGCTTACGAAACCAACACCTATAACCGTTAAGCTATGTATCCTGCTGGACAGTCCAAAGTGAATTTTTGGGACTTATAAATTTTATGTTCTTACATCACTATGAATACTTCAATTAAGTATTATTTTTTAACTGAGCTCATATTATGATTTTTTTTTCATCTAACCTTTTTGATTATTGGTTCCCAAGCTTTTATGTGACAATTATCAAGAAGTTGCTGGTTCAATCCTGACTGCAGGTGAGTAATACATAACACTTGTAGTCGGTTATGGTTAACAGAATCAGAGCAAGCAACCCCTCCCCCGTGGATTAAATAAAGAATGTGGTGCGAAGTTCCGTGTAGGCTCCCAAGCTCGACAAGAAACACCAAAAGAAACCCAAAGGACACATCGGCCGAAACGTTGTGAATATAAAAATAAAGATGAAGACAATAATCCGAAAACCCTGAATGATAAAAACAGAATCTGATTCGAATGTTTAAACATGTTTTTTGTTGTTGTTTTATTTTTCTTGCATATCTATTTAGTCAATTTGCTAATAAAATTGTGTCTTATTTAAAAGACGATCGTCTCAGTGTGGTATTTATCCAACTTCCCACCAAGTCAAACTTGTTATGAAGTCATTTCATAGTGGCGGTGGAGGGACATATGAATCAAGACTCGTGCGTGACCGTCACAAAAATGCTTGATCTCCTCGGCATTTCCCATTTTGGGGTGCCTCGCCCAAATCCTTCTTCTGAGCTGTAAACACGGCTTTCAACTGACCAAGAAGAATAAATTGAGGCTGATTTACCTATTTACAGTATGGCCCACAATTAAGTATAACCCTACCAATATTTTTAGTTATTTATAAAAAGTTAATTTTCTTCTAAACCAAAAATAGCATGATTTTATTTCTTATCCTAGCCAAATAGGTATTGCCCGGGGAGGAACATTTCAATGCTAGGCTTACATATGAAGTCTAATGGTATTCATTATAGAAAATGGACACGGTGACCCGAGTTCAAATCCTGAATGAGGCTGTTTGCAATTCATGCAGTGCTAATACTTTTGGGAAAGTTATGTCTCCAACTATTCTCCCTCCATCATTAGGCTCATTGAATTTGGTTTAGCAACCCGTCTAAGAAAAGGAAAACTCTGAATTCAAACCTGTTAAACTCCGCTAAAAATTGATCTTGTGTCATATCCTGCTTGAGCAGAGAGGTTGAATAAATACATATTGAAGTTATAAGAATTTAACACGCGCAATGACTTTTCGATTTGACTTACGTAGTGCCTTCAATAAGATTCCAGACATTTTTTGTACAGGCATTTAAAATTGTCTTGAAAATTCAGTATGTTATTGCTATACATCTTATGAGACGACTGACCAATTTTTATGATTTCAGGTTTAATTCAACAGCTACAGCCGCAATTGGAATATACCCTAGTAAAGCCTGATAGTTACAGCTGGTGTATTTCAAAAATGCAATCTTGACTTTAGAAGAACAACATGCAATAAAATTCTGTTTTCAACATGGAAAAAATGCCATGCGATGAAAGCTGGATCTACTGCTATGACTCAGAGACCAAGAGACAGAGTTCCCAGTGGAAGTATGCTGGCTCTCCCAGGCCTAAGAAGGACAGACACAACAAATCCACCCACAAACTTTTGATGATCCTTTTTTTTTTTTGACAGCACTGGCATGATCGACATGCACCGGGTTCCCACTGGACAGACAGTCGACAAGGAATACTATGTTGAGGTTTTAAGGGAGTTCAGCAAGAGATTCTGTCGGAAGAGGCCAGCACTGTTCAAATCGGGTCAGTGGCATTTCCACCAGTCCACAACTCCATCCTTGTCACAGACTATTTGACCAAGATAGGCATCAAGACAGTTCCTCAGCCTCCCTATCGTCCAGAGCTTGCTGCCTGTGACTTTTGGTTATTCCCTAAGCTCAGAGGCTGTCATTATGAGACAATTGAGGAGATGAAAGAGGCTATGACGAAGGTCATTGACAGGCTCCCACAAGAGGACTTCCATTGGGCTTTGCAGAAGTTGTTTGAACGGTACAAGTACATTGCAGCCGGAGGAGATTGCATGGAAGGGGACTAGAGTTTCATGTGTGTACTATCAATAAAAGTGTCCATCCGAAAAAAGTCTGGCAACTTATTTAATAATCCTCATATCTTTCAGTTTTATTTTCGGGTCCAATTAGATTGAAAACATTAGGAAACAGAATAAAAAGAGAAACCAATGCAAATTAGTATTCAAAAATAAAATCCAAACCCAATTATTGTGGCGGCAAACTTGGGTCTTAAAGATGAAGAACAAATTACATCCAACCATTTTTCTATTAAATCTAAGACATTATTAACGCGGAAGAAAATCTAGACAAGTGGGCCGACAACAAACATCTGTGGTGGAGTGGGTGATGTTTCGAATAAAAAAGAAGACGAGATAAACACCGACTGTTAGTCTAAAGAAAAGTAATTTTAAAACGTTCTGAAACTGTCGATTCATATAATAAAATAGGAAAAAGAAGAGAACCTATTAAGTCAAATATATATGTTTCGCTATTGGGATAAGCGTCATGATCATATTTACCAACCCCTCCGCTCGGGCAGGGTATGACACAAGGTCAATTTTTAAGCGGAGTTAAACAGGTTTGAATTCAGAGTTTTCCTTCTCCTAAACTAGTTGCCTCGACAAGGCTGAAAAACCTAGTCTGCCCTACTATTTACCCATAGCTGGAGGGAGAATATTTGGATTCATACATTTCCCAAGGGTATTAGTGCAATGTGAAATGCAATCAGTCAGGTCCAGGATTTGAACTCGTGTCGCCGTGTCCATATCCTGCAACGATAAACATTACAACACGGGCACCTCCATAGCGTCATGATAATAAATTATTAACTTCATAAAAATGAACTCGATATGTAAGAAGGCAGAAATGCGTATTAATATATATATATATATATATATATATGCGTGTGTGTGTGTGTGTGTGTCTGGGAAGAAATGAGTTGAATCTGAGAGAATGTACTTAGAAAAGGTAAAACGGAAGAAAAATGTTTGATAGTTTGTTTATTTTCTAACACGTTTCGACTTCAGTCTTTTTTTAATGCAAAAGTATCAAAATTATTTTAGTATGAGAAATGATTAAGATAAATAAATTTTGGTCAAGACTTATTGAATCAAAATTTATCTAACATAATCATTTCTCATGCTAAAATAATTTGAATCAATTTTTTCGTTTAAAAAAAGATTGAAGTCGAAACGCGATGGCAAATAAACAAACCATCAAACATTTTCTTCCGTTTTACCTTTTATATATATATATATATATATATATATATATATAAATGTAAATGTTTCTTACTAACCGATAATCTCCAGATTTTTACCACTAATTTGTTTAAAAATTTCAGAGAGCATTTTATTCGAATTCAGGAGTGTTTTTATATACTTATTTTCCAAAAATATTACAATAATTAAAAAAATATTTTTAATAAGTCATTTTTCTCCGATAAAAGCCGAACGCGAAAACATAACTTCCGTTTCAAAGAATTTTACATGTGACTTAATTTTCCTGCTTAGTCACTTTTCTTTTGGTTGAATTAAACAGAGACACTAAACTTTAAGCCATATTTCGTTGGTTCAGTAGTAAGTAATTTTTTTTTATTCTAACGAATTGTTTACAAAATATGTTTTTTGTGTTTAAATTCAACGAAAGATATCCATTCAAAAGTTTTCTTTCTTAAACCATATTTCGTTGGTTCAGTAGTAACGAATTGTTCACTAAATATTTTATTTTATTTTTTCAATATGACATTTTTTCTCTTATTTCTTTCGTTTATTATTATCGATAAGACACTAAACTTTAAACCATATTTCGTCAGTTCAGTAGTAACAAATTGTTTACTAAATATTTTATTTTATTTTTTTTTTTTTTTTGTTTATCTTCAACGAAAGACATTCCTTAAAAAGTTTTCTTTCGGTTATAAACTTTAAGCCATATTTCGTTGGTTCAGTAGTAAGTAAATTTCTTTTTATTCTAAAAACTTCTCCTTAAATTTTTTCTTCACTATTGATATCCCATTTATTTTGTTGTTTAATAAATATTTTATGGTGTGCCAATTATCATGTTGCAAAATATTAACCAGCCCAAGCTTTGAAATGGCACACGTCTTTCAGTAAAAAATTAATGACCAGCATCATAGAAGCAAAAATTTTGACTTGGCCTTTCAAAGGTGAAGATGTCCTCAAACCACGAATTCCTATGATTCCAACAGATATGTCATTTCAATTTAAGAGATTGCAATTCCCAATTCGATTGGCATTTGCAATCACGATCAACAAAGCACAGGGACAATCTTTAGAATTGTGTGGCTTATATTTACACACTGATTGCTTCTCACATGGGCAATTATATGTTGCCTATTCCAGAGTCGGCAATCCAGACAATCTCTTTATCTACACGGAAACTGGAACTACCAAGAATATTGTGTATCCACAAGTATCGGAAAATTAAACATATTAGAAACATGCATTTTCTTTTTTTTCCCATTTAAACAAACTGAGCCACAGCAACGCGTGGCCGGGTGCAGCTAGTATATATATATAGAGAGAGAGAGACAAATATCATAGAAAATGTTTAGTTAATCAAAAAAATATGATTAATTTGAGATTTGAGGTGAAATGAATAAAATTTTTTAAAATGGGAAGATACCATGTGATGTGTACGTACTTTTCAATGGAAGGGTAACTGAATTAATAGGCCCGAATATAAATTTTGAATTTAAAATTTTAATTTAAATTTTGAATTTAATTTAAGATAAGTATTACTGTAATCCTTACGTAAGGTTATTAAGGAATGTTTTGCTTCCCTAAACTATTATTAAATCTGGAGTTTTACGTTGAAATGTATTTAGAATTTAAAAATTTCTAAAAATTAATTTACTGTGATTCCAACCGGTAATAAAAAAGAAAAAGGGAAAAACCGGAAGCGGGTAAATGGGGAGAAAACTCTTCACCCCTCTTCTACCCCCTCCCACCCATTAGATCTGAAAAAGTCCTGCTATTTTTGGTGTTATTGATTCATATCAATACCCATAACAGGATGGAAATACATTTATAATCCTAATGTGACCGGTTTTTGTTTTTCTTAAAGAAATATATATATATATATATATTATATTTTAATAAATTCCGGGTACAAGAAAATTTATACAAAATAATTAGCAAAGACACCATTGGCATTGATAGTAGGGGAACTCAAATAAAATAATAAAACACACGAAGGCCTTTTCGTCCGGCGCTTTTCAAGTTTTTATTCAGCGGAAAATTGGATACGGAGTCGACTAATACGGAGGGTTAAATGTATGATTGTTTAAAAGATTTCTATTGTCAGGCCGACTAACATCCGGGCATTCTCAAGCAATGGATTCGGCTATCGGTGAGCTTACTATAAATAGCTGCAGAACCAGTTATGAAGATGATTGTTTCTCAGTCCTGCATAGAGCTAGAAATAAATTCCATCTTAAATTTCTAGAGGCGATTTATATTTCTATGAATCACCCCTCTCTATGCAGGCATTTAAACAATCATACTTTAGATATATTTGGGAAACTACTAGATACTGGGGTGACTTAGGGTTTTTTTTCACACACACCCCCATTCTGGCAATCCAAATTATATACCCCCGTTTTATCCAATTTTCCGGTGTATAAAAACTTGAAAAGCGCCGGACGAAAAGGCCTTCGTGTGTTTTATCATTTTATTTGAGTTCCCCTACTGTTAATGCGAATGGTGTCTTTGCTAATTATTTTGTATATATATATATATATATATAGAATACTTAGTCCAGTTAAACCGGAGTTGGGAGTAATTCCATCAGGACAAGAAAATATTCGTGAATGAATATTTAAATCTTCCTGGTAAAGAGCTCAATGTACCAATTATACAGAGCAATAATTTCTTTAAGAAAAAACAACGAAACCAATCACAAAGGATTATAAATTTATTTCAATCCTGTTACGCATTTTTGAAATTTTCAAAAATACGAAAAAAAATTAACAGGACTTCATCAGATCTTTTAGATAAAAAAACTATATATATATATATATATATATATATATATTTGTAAATTGCAACGTAAAAATCGACCTGTTAAGCCTGAAAAATCTCTGCAAAACTCGGAGTCGACTAATACGGGCGGGTTAAAATCCATTGTTTTAAAATAGTACTATTAACAATCAGTATGCACCACTTAGCATAACTCCAGCAGATTGACACAAACATTTCCAACTTTGACGCGTGTTCAGTGAACATATTTAACAAATCAACACAGAGATTAATTTAAAAAAGAATAATAAAACTGTAATACAAATTATATATGGCTATGATGTTTCGGAGGATGCTTCGTATATTTTTCGTATCTGAGTATCAGAATTCACTGCAACAATTATTCGAGCATAAGAAAAAAAAAAGCAATTCGGACACTTGTAGCTGAGAAAATATATTATGGCTTATTTCCTTGTGCTTAACAATGTAAAACAACTCACGACGAATTAATATCATATTTTAACGCCAGACTAAACTTACTAAAATGAATACAAGTAGGAAATGGGAAACAAGAAAGAGCTTATAAAAAGTTGAATGAAGGAATGTCCCAGAGGTTTGTTAGTATATGATGAGAATTCTTAAAAAATGGAAGTTGTGAGATGATTTACATCAAGATATATCGAACGCCATACGACATTAGGTTTGTTGGGGCGAAAGCTCTCCTTTGTCAGTGAAGTACACACACTCGTGCGTGCGTCTAGTGGTCGAGGCAAAAATGAAGAGGTTTGACTTTGGTGACGCTTTTTTTTTATGTGCTACTTTGGTCACGCCACCTAGCGGCCATTAGAAGTAGTATTTGATAGGTAATGGATGTTATTCCTACACATTGTTACTATCTAATAAAATTAAGGAAAAAATCAATCCCATTTTAATTAGCCATCTACAACAGTTCTGCGTGAGTATCTCGTTTAGTATAATGATTATTATTTTATTTTTGTTATTTACTAAGCGCTTTTAAGTCTGACTATCGGATCTAAGGTTACTTGCTGTATCTACTATTCCAAAGTTATCACTCAGTGCTGAGCAGATTCATCCTTGTTTAAGTAATACTATTAATTGCATACAGTTAAATGGTTCCAAATACTCTAACACAAATAGTTCTATTTAATATTAATCATTTGTTTTTATATATTGTTATCTAACGAAAAAAAAATTTACTTGCCTTACAGCTGAATGGTTTCAAGCATTGCTATGTAACACTCACAATTTAATTTAGGTACTCAGTTAAAGAATTCCAAGTATTGCTAATCAACACTTATGATTCTATTCAACATAACTCGTTCGTAGTTTGCCCAGTCGGCTGGGGCTGTAGAATACACCGACTGTATATCTGCAAAGGCGTAAGACCCCCAACAACGAGTTTCCTGGATTCGACACTAAACAATCCGATGGTGAGGCTCCAGTAATGCTGGAGTTTAGGGAATGCGGAGTATCTCTTCATTGCAATTGCTCCTATGTCCACTCTGAGCCGGAGTGATAGCACCTGATAGGGTCATATCAATGGGTCAAATAGAACTGTTTGATCATTTGAACAGTGTGAAAACAAATAACTTATGCTAAATTGAATTATAAGAAATAGAACTGTTTGATTTTTAACTGTAAACAAATGACTGCTTAATTAAATGGTTAGTGATAGATAGCAGTACTCGGAACCACTTAACTTTGTTGACTTATGCTGAATTGAATTATTTGAAATCGAACTGTTTGACCATTTAACTGTAGATAAAAAAATGACTGATGTTTAATTGAATTGTTAATGATACAAAGCAATACTTGGATAAATCATAAAAATCTGTTATATATTTATAAAAAGGATTTGGCATTAAATAACCTATAATCATAGATATACCATCAAACTAAACCGAACCAATCATCTTTGCTTAACTTCAAAGATTACGCGATAACCTGAGCTTTTTGCATGTCTTATCTATGAGCCATGTCGTGTAATAATTATTGAACTAGGCAAGCCGACCATTGTTTGTGGGTTTGATTCTCACTGAGTGTCTCTTACTTTGGGACTAGTGCCAAATTTAGCTTAATAAATGACAACAACGGTTCTCTGGACACGACACGAGGTGTAATGGTAAACTAGTCGAATAAGCCGACCATTACAAGTGATTTTCATTAAAGGTGTGACATTCGCGAAAGATAGATAGGTATATGGTTAAAAACAAGCGGATTAATTCTTAATAATTCAAGAAAGCCTAATGGCTAAAGTGGTCGAGTGCTGTCTCGAAGTAAGCGAGTTCGAACTCCAGCCGCGCTGTTACGTTCACTTTCGGACTAATGCCCTTAGAAAAGATATGAATCTCCTTATCCTCCCAGCTATGGGATAAATACTATCACCGCTGTTCCTCTACAATGATCGCTTTGGCGTTAAATAACCCACAAAGGTTGATTAAACAAAGAAACCAAACCGAGCCTTAATAATTCATCGCTATTTTTGTCTGGATTTATTAGATGAAGAATTATTGTTATCATTATTATCATTATTATTATTGCTCATTTGAGAGTTTTTCACACTCCAGCGTTAGCTGATAGCTTTCCACTGGGGTCTGAGTGACAGCAAGTTTCCTCAAATCTTTAGGATTCTTCTTAGTATTCTGGCCGATCTCAATAATGCAACAGTTTGATGGTTTCCAATCACCCTCTTATTTCTTATTTAGGTGCTATGGAGGTGCCCGTGGTGTAATGGTTATCGTCGCAGGATATGGACACGGTGACACGAGTTCAAATCCTGGACCTGACTGATTGCATTTCACATAGCACTGATACCCTTGGGAAAGGTATGAATCCAAATATTCTCCCTCCAGCTATGGATAAATAGTAGGGCAGATTAGGTTTTTCAGCCTTGTCGAGGCAACTAGTCTAGGAGAAGGAAAACTCTGAATTCAAACCTATTAAACTCCGCTTAAAAATTGACCATGTGTCATATCCTACCCGAGCGGAGGGGCTGGTAAATAGGATCACCCTCCTATTTCCAACTCCTCCAGTCCCTTTATCAATCCTTTGGTGACTACCGAGCAGACCAATTACAATTAATATCACCGTCACTTTCATGTACCATAGTTTGTTTGTTTTTTTATTTCTCTAACAAGGTCCAGGTACTAATATTTCTTTTTGCTTTCTTTTAGTTTCATCCTTTGATCAGCCGGAACGGCAAAGTCAACAGTTCAGCAGGTTCTCTTTTTTCGTTGACTATCACTAAGTGTGGTCGTCTGGCTGAGATTAGGTGATCCGTTTGTATCTCAAAATCCCACTTTTATAATTATTCCTTGCGAGTTATATACATCAGTTAACGCTAATGGTCTTTCACTGGAGTGGGAGTGACAACAAGTCTCCTCAAGTGTCCAGTTCACTTTCGAACAAATACCCTTGGGAAAGGTATGAACCCCCTTATCCTCCCGTCTATTGGTTAAATAGTACCACTAATGTTCTTCTAGAAGGATGGATTTTGGCATTGTTGATATGCTATTAAACTAAACAAACATTAAAGTTTCCAGGAGTCTTCTCCGACTTCTGGCCGATCTTAACTATGCTGTTGTCTTGATGTTTCTACTCGTTATCTGATTTTTACGTTTTCCAGTCCCTTTATCAAACTTTTGTGGATTGTTTAGAGTATTACAATTGGTATCACCCTCACCTTCATGATCGAAAGGTTGTTTTAGTTCTCGGACAAGATGTAAGAACTCATCTCGCTTCACTTTCTTTAATTTTCACACTGTTGTCTATCAGGACGGCAGAGTCTACAATCCGACAGGTTCCCTTTTAAGTGTTGGCTATCACTAGGATTAGGAGGTGCCCGTGGTGTAATGGTTATCGTCGCAGGATATGGACACGGCGACGCGAGTTCAAACACTGAACCTGACTGATTGCATTTCACATTGCACTAATACCCTTGGGAAAGGTATGAATCCAATTATTCTCCCTCCAGCTATGGGTAAATAGTAGAACAGACTGGGTTCTTCAGCCTTGGTGAGGCAACTAGTCTAGGAGAAGGAAAACTCTGAATTCAAACTTGTTTAAACAGCGCTTAAAAATTGACCTTGTGTCATATCCTGCCCGAGCGGAGGGGTTGGTAAATATGATCACTAGGATTAGTCATCGAGTCGAGATTTGATGACTCATTTGTATCTTAAAATCCCAAAGATCATTATTATTATTTTTATTATTGTAATATAATGGCCGAGGGATTTCGTTTTATATATCTTGCCTTTCGGTTTAGTTAGGCTGAGAACCTTTCGCTTAGCGCATGGATTAGTTCGGTGCAAACATGAGCACAGGTGTTCATGCGCGTGCTGGTAGGATGTGTCATTCACAGATGTCACAATAAAAATCCCAGATAGAGGATATGACCTGGGATGTGAGAAACGTTACGCACCGGAAGCGTGGACTGAGATTTGCGAAAAGTCAGTTAGTTGAGTTTTGCCGTCGGAAGAAGAAGATTGACTTTCGCTTGCTCGCCGAGGCCTTGTGGCGGGTGCGCACGTGGTTTGGGGAAGATGGAAAAGTCAGCATAGAAAGATGGTATTTCTCTCCTTATGTTGAAGAACCATTTAACTCAAAGGTAATAAAAAGTTTCGTACCTGAACTAAGAAGTCGTAAGTGTTTTTCGTGTTTCGGGATTCCTATGTTATCTGTATATGTGCGTTATGGACATTATGAACGTTTTGCGTACCGGTCTGAATATGTCTATTTCACGTGTTCATATCTGGCTATGTAACATTATTATTATTGTACTACTCCTTGCAAGTTTTCATACCACCGTTAGCTGATGGCTTTCACTGAAGTGCGAGTGACAGCCAGTCTACTCTTCTTGTTAATACAAGGTCTGGTCTTCCGTCCCGTATTTGGTAACCGTTTCTGTCTTAAAGTTCCATGGAATTGTATGCGTCTTATTTTCTTGAACAGATTCTGGTTTGTATATATATCACTTGTCAGTAAAGTCAAATCTTAATATCATACACAATTCCTAATGGATCAACTTTCCCGCCAAGTTTTGCTCCGCTTCGTATTCCTTTTTGACAGTTTGCATGCAATTTAATGTACTGTATTTAAAGGACGCTGTATCTACAGCGGGAGTGTTTTTGGCATATATATATATATATATATATATATATCGATTAATATGGCCTTGTTTCAAGTGAATAAACGCACCAATTTCCGTTGCGGAGTAGAAATATTAATACGAATTTAGTTTCAAGTGATTATAGTAAAAAGGACTATTTCATTCCGCGCATTGTTTTTAAGTGCTTGTGGCAGTCTGTAACGCTTTGTTCGTAAGGACATTTCTATGGACTCTCTATTTTGATAAAGTAATCTGATTGGCAGTCCGCACGATTGAACGCAATTTTTGAAAAATATGGCAAGATTCTTTTTCTTTTCTTTTTTCTTTTTGTAATTTCCTCCTGGAGATTATCTATTTATTTACTTTTAGTTTAAAATGTAAATAAATTGACAAAGTTTCATAAACGTGTTTTGGAAATAAGAAACTAAATCATTCTCCTTTCACTTTTACTTTCATTTTCAAGAGAATTTGAATAGAACACAAAAACAAATAAAATTAATTCTTCACGATAGAAAGATAGATCATCATCATCAAGTCGCGCTGACTGCGCGGATTTTCCAGACTTTCTCTCTCTCTCTCTCTCTCTCTCTCTCTCTCTCTCTCTCTCTCTCTCTCTCTGCATCCGTCCCTATCATCAATCGCTCTTGGCAGGTCTTCCTAATTACATCCTGTCAGCACAAAGCCCTGGCACGTGTACAGGTCTATAGAAGAACGTCACTGATGAGTTCGTCTTTGCTTCTTCAGCAATGTTCCGCATGTCTTGTTCGTCTTACTTGGAATGTTTTTGAGATAGGAGGTAGGGGGCCATACAGCTGTTATTTCGTGGGGTGTTGCTTCCAGGATTGATTTAAAATAGCTCATACCATTCTTATGCAGTTCCCATTTAGCTTTTTCTCTATGCGCTTTGTTAGCGTTCATGTGGTGTAGCCATACATTAGTATTGACACAGCCACAGCTTGGAAGAAATCCTGTTGTATTTTATCGGATAGATTAGACTTCCATATGATCGAAAACCTATCGATAGCAGTCCACACTTTCACTAGTTGTATATTAACATCACTTTCTGTAGATGAGACATAGCCGCCGAGGTACGTGAACTTGTCTACAAATTTTTGATACTCCGCTTAGATTGGAGATGGATCCTTCTCGTTTAAAACTCATGTACTCTGTTTTATTTGCGTTCAGGTGGAGACCAATGCCGCCTGCAGTCTGCTCCAGGTTATACAGCAAGGATTCGTCTTAAGCAGGTATACTTGCAAGAAGGGGTACTCTGTTATAGTTTCTGCAGACTATCGTTTTCTTTTTGCCTCTTTTAGCGTAAAGTCATTTTCTTTAATTTGATCCCTCGATGCTCGAACATATATATATATATATATATATATATATATATATATATATATATATATATATATAATTTTGGCAAAAGACCACGGAACTTTCTTTTTTATGATTTCATGTTTTTTCTCTAGATTTCTTGCTAATTTTTCTTGGTTTGGTTTGGTGTCTTCGTTCAATGGCATTTCACCCTTCGTGGGTTATTCAATGTTAAAAAAGAATCGCTGAGGATATGGAGGGTCATACCTTTCCCATGGTAGTCTGAAAGCGAATCTAATACAGCGCCTGGAGATCGAACTCACTGACTACGATGTCACAGAACAACACATTAACCACTACGCCACGAGGGACTCCCCCGATAGTTTTTTTTTTTGGTATCAGCATTCTGTTGAAAGAGAAGTTGCTCTACGTTCTGCTCCAAGGAGCTTTCGATTATATCGATTTCATCGATTGATCATCTTCAGGAGGATTGTAGATATTGTTTGTTTTTGTTTATTTTGGGTGCAATATTTATTTATTTATTTTATTTATTTATTTATTTTTGGAAAGGTGCTTTCATTTCTATGTTAGTTCTTAAAGGTGTTTCGTATATTCTTGAATAATTCCCCTAAAAATAATCAATTGATAGGATCGAAAGTGATTGGGAACAGAAACAAGGACCTTTTCTCTATCAATTGGACCCAAAAACTAAGAAACGAACCAGAAAGCTGAAGAAAAACCTTAAGAACATAAAAAGGAAATGGTTTTTAACCACTTCTCGTATTAATAGTAACTTGCAACCAATATATACACTATGTGTGTGTCTGTGTGTGTGTGTGTGTGTGTGTGTGTGTGTGTGTGTGTGTGTGTGTGTGTGTGTGTGTGTGTGTGATTGTCTGTGTGTCTTTGCGTGTTTCTTCGTGCACGTGTCTGCATATGTATGTGTGTCTGTCTGTCTGTCTATCTGTTTCTCTGTGTGTGCTTGCGTGTGTCTGTGTATCTTTGCATGTATATGTATGCGGGTGTCTGCGTGTCAGTGTCTGTGTCTCTGTGTTTGCGTGTCTGTGTCTTTATGTGTTTCTGCGTGGGCGTTTCTCCGCGAGTGCTTGCGTGTCTGCGAGTGTGTGTGTGCGTGTTTGTGTGTATCTCTATGCGCATCTCTGCGTGTGTGTGTCTTTGTGTGTGTCTTTGTGTGACTCTGTCTGCGTGTGTCTGCGTGTGTGTATCTGGGTCTGTGTCTCTGTGTGTGCGTGTGTGTGTCTGTGTGTCTTTGTGTGTTTCTGCGTGTGCGTTTCTGCGTGTGTATATGTGTGTGCATGAGTGTGTGTGTGTGTGTGTGTGTGTGTGTGTGTGTGTGTGTGTGTGTGTATCTATGTGTGCGTGTCTGCGCGCGCACGCGTAAGTGTGTGTGTGTGTGTGTGAAATCACTTTGTTTACTTTTTTACAACCAAGCTGTAAGTAATCGTCAGTTTATTTTCAATGGAGGTGGGGGGGGCTTCACTGGCCATTGAAGACTCTAGTGCGACTTTTTATACTCTTATTGATACAAAACAAATTGATTTTTTCTTTCTTTCTTTCTTTCTGTTTTTTGTTGTTTTGTTTTGTTTTTTTAGATAGTTGTCTCATTTATTTTATTCGCCATCGTACGAGATTTAAAACGTTTACGTTTCTGTTGAAAAGCCCATCGTTTTTAAAGACTGCCCTTGCGAAATACACCGAATGAAGGTTTTGAGTGCCTACAGACTAAAACTTACGAGGTGCATACGATAAGTTTCCAGACTTTTTTCGTGTGGGCATTTAAATTTGTCTTAGACTCTTGAAAATTCACTATGCTATTGCTATACATCTTATGAGATGACTGACAAATTTTTATGATTCCAGGTTCAAATGAACAGCTACAGTTGGAATCGGAATACACCCAACTAAAGCCTGATTATCTTAGCTGGTGAATTTCAAAAATGCAATCTGACACTTTAGAAGAACAATATGCTATAAAATTCTGTTTTAAACTTGGAAAATTCCACAGAAACGTATGGAATGCTTCAAACTGCTTTTCGACCATCTTGCTTGAATCAAGCATCAGTTTTTGAGTGGCATAAGAGATTCAAGGAAGGCAGGGAGTCTGTGAGGGATGATGAGAGGTGTGCGAGGAGTAAGGAAGTCAATACACCAGAGTTGATTGGCCAAATGGTTAGGTTTAGGGTTACTATGTTGAGGTTTTAAGAGAGTTCAGCAAGAGATTCGGTCGGAAGAGGCCAGCACTCCTGAAATCGAGTCATTGGCATTTCCACCAGGACAATAAACCAGTTCACAACTCCATCTTTGTCACAGACTATTTGACCAAGATGGGCATCAAGACAGTTCTTCAGCCTCCCTATAGTCCAGACTTTGCTCCCTGTGACTTTCGCTTATTCCCTAAGCTCACAGGCTATCGTTATGAGACAATTGAGGAGATGAAAGAGGCTGTGACGAAGATCATTGACAGGCTCCTACAAGAGGACTTCCATAAGGCCTTGCAGAAGTTGTTGGAATGGTACAACTGGTGCATTACAGCCGGAGGAGATTACGTCGAAGGGGACTAGAGTTTCATGTGTTTACTATCAATAAAAGTGCCCATACGAAAAAAGTCTGGAAACTTATCGTATGCTCCTCGTATATCATTGAAAGTGTTCAGCTCACAATTCTTAGTTTTTATTTATTTGATAAATCATTCGAATCATTCACATTTCGTTTGATCCCTACTTTTCAGCACAAATTTGATCGGAGGTTAAGAAAAAGAAACAGAAAACTACTGGGTGCGACATACATTTGGGCGTCCTGAATATGACAATAAACTGCATATGGTGGTTAGGCTCCAATTCCGGACCTCTGGGAAATGTAGAATCCCTCCTTTTGCCATCAATTCCAGCTCCATTCAGACTTGTTAAGTAGATACCAGTAAGCCCTATTTATAAGTCTAATACACAGGTTTAAGATAATACTTAAAATGATTAACTAAATTTGCTCTTAAAACATTAATAGTGCAATTAAGTAGCAATTGTCTTTTTGTATAAAATGATTATTTGGAAACTATAAAATTGCTAGCAAAAAAATAAAAACTGATTCAGGTATTAAATAACCCAACAATGGTTGACATGGCATAAAACCAACCAACTATTTCTGGAAAGTATGCCGGAATATTCACAAAGTAACCTCAATTTCAGGGTAAGAAAAAAAGGACAACGTTATATGGAAAGCATTATAAAAAGAAAGAGAAGTCGAAGCAGAAATTGAATGGAGTGTAAAGAGAAAGATAAAACATCATAATAAAGAAGGGATGGAGTGTGGGCTCTGATTTGAGGAAAAATTTGCTATATTGGTGTTTGAAAATCAGAATAGTCTGCTATGTGTCATCATCTAATTGAATTTTTGCTCTGTCTTTATCCATCGATTAGTATATATATATATATATATAAATAAACTTTAAAATGAATAGGGTTCGTTTCTAAGTTATTTATTTTTCTACAACACGTGTTTTTGGCGTTTTATGCTGTCATCAGAAAGTAAACTCTCTTGTGGACCGATTCATTTGAAAGTATCTACTTTTTTCTCTCACTGAACAAAAAAAAATTATATATATGTATATGAAGAGAGAGAGAGAGCGAGAGAGAGAGAGAGAGAGATAATACACAAACATGTCCCAACAGCTAAAACTATACCCATTTTTTTTTCACGGACAAACAGTATCTGGAAGGGGTACAAAATGGAAAAAAAACCTACTCAATGAGTATAAGTAATATAGTTATGTAGATTCATCGTTTCTGGCCGGGACAGAGACAACGTCTCTAATGGTAAGAGACAGAAAAACGTCAAGAACGGGTTTCCGGAATTGTCATATGGCCCCCAACGCGATGTCAATTATCTTAGGGAGATAATTATTGATTGTATTTCGACACACATGTGTGTGTGTGTGTGTGTGTGTGTGTGTGTGTGTGTGTGTGTGTGTGTGTGTGTGTGACTTAATATAACTTCGAACAGGCAAAGGTAAAAGCAAGTTATTGAACCTGGATGACTGATTGTTCGTTGTTAGTAAAAAAAAAAAAAAAAGTGAGTAAAGATAAGCAAATTTTGGAGTTTTATTAAAATATTTAAGCTGTATGGAAATTAGGAAATATATTTTGGCAGAGGGAAAATGTTAATTTTCAAGCCTTAAGTTAAAATAAGCAAACAGAAAAATGAGGTGGATGAAGATTATTACAATAGTCGCAGGAAACTTGAAGCAACATCAAGTAATCTTTAAAGGAAACGTTTTTAATTCGATTATATATATATATATATATAGGGGTGTGCATGCAAGCTCGTGTGTGTGTGTGTGTGTGTGTGTGTGTGTGTGTGTGTGTGTGTGTGTGTGTGTGTGTGTGTGTGTGACCTGCATATTGCAAATTATCTTCAGGGTCATAAATATATTCTTCTTTCAATTATCCAGCAGGTTTGTCCCTGGGCCTTGGTATAGGGCGGAGCAACCCAGGTCGAGTCATACCAAAAGCTCAAAAAATTGTACTTGAAGCCGCCTTGCTTAACACACAGCATTATAAGGTAAGGATTAGGGTAAAGTGGAGCAATACAAGGAATGGAGTAGCGCCCTCCCCTACACCTCAGTGTAGTAGCTATTGAAAAGGGAACCTTCGGGTTATCCTCAACTATGGTCGCCAAATTTACTATGTACGGGGGCGGGCTGAAATATTCATAATCCGAAAAATTCATATGATGACGTCATATCTGCTGATGACGATTTTTTACCAATGAGATTCAAACACTTCAACAGTGATGGTAGAAGTGTCTGAACTGCCAGGGGAACTATGTTGAAAAAGCTTATTTGGTCACGTTTTATTAGAGCATCTTGGTCAGTCCATGAACTTTTCGTCTGGTCCTTGTTTGTGTGTGTATGTGCGTGCGTAAATATGAGAGCTTGTAAGTCTGTATGTACGGCCATGTGCATACGGGTGTGGGAGAACATGTGACATCTGTGGATATCCACTTCGCAAACATTGATTTTTTTTAAAATGTTTTGTTTTGCTTTGTGTTTTGTTTGTTTTATTTCTTTTTTTGGGGGGGTCTCTTTTTCTACAGTATATTCATCGAATTGATTCTAAGGTCTTCTATATTTTTCTGTTTCGCTACATTCTCCTTGAATAAATTTATTGACAACAGTGATTTCTAGTTTCTTCTATGGGAAGAAAAGAAGATTTATTTTGAAAGTTGTGGCTTCCACGTAAACTGAAGACAGTTCAGTCAATCATTAATAATAGCGATCATTATAACACTTGGAAGACATGTTTGAAATAAGCGCATGTTTACTTGTTTTTTGTTTGTTTTTAAGTTGTATAAATTGTATATTTCAAGTCGGTAGTTTTCTTGTGGAAGCAATATAAACTTTAGGTAGGCAGATGACTAATGGTTCTGTACAATGCCAGAACACCTGGAGCAATTTGAGAGACACAATAAACTTATAACAAACAGTAAAATTGGGCAGAGACTTATGGGATATCTCAGAAAATAAAACATACTGTTAAAGAGTGGGTCAGATAATAATAAAAACAAAAAAAAATATGGACTCAGACAGATATATAGATTGATACATACATACATACATACATATGAATATACATATATACATACATATATACGTATGAATATACAGGATGTCTAAAAATAGATGCACCCCATTAATATGATAATGATTTATTACTGAGACAAGCAAAATAGCGGTCATTTGGAACATGTTCTGTAAAAATATGTCCTTTGACCATGAGACATCAAATCAATGTTTTTAATTGTTATCATATCAGCTTCAAGGATATGCAATTTTTTTTTTTTTTTTTTTTTTTAGTTTCTTGTCTAAATAATGAATTATCATCATATTAATAGGTTGCATCTATTTTGTGACAGTTTTGAATGATTTTTGTCTCCATATAAGTTGTGACGTAAAATATTTTTTCTTTTCTTGTCTAAGGTTTTTAATCGAGGATTAATAGTTGTTATATTATACTATTTTCAAATCTGAAACAAAAAAGAACGCAACAATATTAGTAGTAGAGTTATTAGCAGTTACATGGGTACCATGTATTTTGAGACACCTTCTACTAAAATAGATAGATAGATAGCTAGATAGATAGATTAGAATTAACTAAGATAATTGACTCATAGATAGATAGATAGATAGATAGATTAGAATTAACTAAGATAGATAGATAGATAGATAGATTAGAATTAACTAAGATAATTGACTGATAGATAGATAGATAGATAGATAGATTAGAATTAACTAAGATAGATAGATAGATAGATAGATAGATAGATAGATAGATAGATAGATAGATTAGAATTAACTAAGATAGATAGATAGATAGATAGATAGATAGATAGATAGATGTACACTTATGCTGACGCCCCCGTCCCGCATACACTTTCATCCTGTTTGTGATATTTCGACAGTTTTGAGAAGGAGTAGAGAAGGGATCATCTACCTTCGACACAACGAGGCACAAGATTTATGCTGCATATATTGCCCACTGATCACTCAGTCATCACTTTTCTTTATCAACTTTCTTTTCCATTACTTTCTTCTTCAAATCTTCTGATTCCTTTTCTGGTTCTATTTGCTCATCTCAATTTTATTCATCATTTTGCTGTGCGTCGGATTTTATTAATAAATAACATCAAAGATGAATGTAGAATGGCGTATTTAAAAGAAGATACATTCGCCGCTTTTCTTTCGTGTTATTTTTCCCTGTTGTTGAATATTTTTCCCATGATGCATTTTTAGGCATCAGTGATTCTTTCTAATCAAATTTAGACGCTGAATGTCGACATACAGGTGAGCACATACAAGAACAATCTCATAAAAACATCAAAAACTGACTTTGCTTTTTGTTTGTTATTGTTGTTATTCAAAATATTTAGCTTCGAATTCAAGTAAAGGTTATTCTTAAGTATCAGAATATCTAAACAAGAATTCTACCAACCTCTACTTTCTTAGAAATAATCCCAACACATTGAAGTCAAAGAAAATTAATGAACCCCAGCTAAACTACTAGAAGAATGGAAATCATCATATTTACCCAACCCCTCCGCTCGGGCAGGATATGACACAAGGTCAATTTTTAAGCAGAGTTTAACAGGTTTGAATTCAGAGTTTTCCTTCTCCTAGACTAGTTGCCTCACCAAGGCTGAAAAACCTAGTCTACCCTACTATTTACCCATAGCTAGAGGGAGAATAATTGGATTCATACCTTTCCCAAGGGTATTAGTGCTATGGTGAAATGCAATCAGTCTCGTGCAGGATTTGAACTCATGTCGCCGTGTCCATTTCCTACGACGATAACCATTACACCACGGGAAGAATGGAAATCATCAGTGTAACAGTTTCTCTACATATCTACATATCTCTGACTGAGATAGAAATTAATTGAGATAGACAAGAATAGATAGATAAACTATCAATATTGCTAATTGGGAAGAGTTTGTCCTTAATCGACGGCTAAGTGATTTGAGTCATCCAATTTGGAAAGATTATATAAAAAATGAGAAAGGAAAGAGGGCTTTTAACAATAAATGATAATCATGGGGAAACCATGTTGCTGTAAGGAAGCAAAAAAAAACTCTCATTAAGAGGAGATTTCTAACAATAAATGATAATCCCCGGGAAGCTGTGTCGCTGCAAGGATTGACTAAAAAAGGGAAAGGGCCACTCATTAAAAAGAGATTTCTAACAATAAAGAATTATCAGCGGGAATCCATGTTGCTGCAAGATATGACTAATAGTACAGAATTTAAATTTTCAAACGTCAAAATCTAAATAACAAATTAACTGTCTCATCTATATATATATTAATAATCAGGAAAACTTTGCTTGTTTTTCCTCTAAAGACGGCTTAGGAATTTGATGGAGAGTTGTCACGTTTGGGAGGATTAACTGAAACAGGAAAAGGAGTCTAAATGAATAATAATCAGCAGGAAGCCATGTTACTGCAAAGATTAATTTAAAAAGGGAAAGGAAATCTCATTAAAAGGAGGGTTCTAACAATAAATGATAATCAGTGGGAGACCATGTTGCTGCAAAATATAACTAATCGTTCAAAATTTAAATTTCTAAACGTCTAACATTTAATGAAAAAAATGATCATCTAAATAAATTCATTATTTATAGTTGATTAAACATAACTAGTTTGGTTTATAAGTCGTTCCCAAAGTTGGTGATGTAAATTAATTACGCAGTATTCTTTAATTAAGATTAACGATATAGACTCGGAACAAAAACGCTAAAATCGATAAATCTCTTATGACACTTATTTAAATTAGATTAAAAATTACTGCTGTTATAACCAGCTGCGATCCAAGACTTCATTCAAAGTAAACGATTATTTCAACTAATATTTAATTATCTGCCAAAGACCAACTATGACCTTTACTAAGTTAAATCGCCTGCATACGATTATCGAACGTAGTACCTGTTCCACTTTCTCCTCCTCTACTGGCGGGACACGATCGGGCTTAGGTTTGGGGGCAAATCACGACAAAAATAAATAAATAAATAAATTTTAAGAATAAATCTTAAAAACCCTGATGTACTTGGTGCTTCTGGGAATTCTGACCCCAAGGTAGAACCCCTTAATCACAAAACCGGGTTTTTCTGCTTAATTCCAAATTGATATGACTCTATGTGTGGGCTTAGAAGACGCTGTTTGTATCTTTTGCAGTGGTGTACAACCCCACGACCACCACCAAAAAAAGAAGGTACGGAAGCAAAATTCGGAATATTCAAGTATAATAATAAACAACTCTATTATAAAACAAGATTAATTTTCATCTTAAAAAATAAACAGCAAAATAAGATAGACACAAAACAGTAAATTTACTCAATATGGCCACCATGTTTTCCGTTATTGTATCAAAACGCCTTCGAAACGATTTGCATGACTTCAAAATAAATTCTTCAGACATTTTATTCCATTCCTCCTCAATAGCGGTCTTACGCAACCAAATATTTGGGTGGTAAAGTTGCATTTGTTTTGTTTACTAAAACGCCCCATATAGCATAATCAAGTGTTGCATATTGACCTCCGACCCGGCCAAGCTGTCAAAAGAAGAAATGCACCAGTGTAAATAACAGGTGCATCCGGTCGAAGATATCAGAAGATCAGGGGTGACCTTGACTGTCGAGGGGTTGAATTGAGTGCGAACTGTGACGCTCGCAGGAAGTAGGTGGATGTCAAATTGTTATATAACCCCGGCGACAGGAAGTTCGGAGTAGTTGGAGAGAAAATGCTGGAATGAGAACCATGCCCCAGGCCCCCGGTTGAGCAGCCCAGGAGAACGGGAAAGAAATGCTGTTATGGCCATAAGAGTGGGGGTCAATATTTTGCAGTTCTGTTCAGTCTCCAACTCCCTCTCACACACAACACTTTCAATAAACAGAGAGGTATATTTTTCTAAAGAACTGTGTCGTTATTGTGTTGAATATGTTTCTGCATGCATATGTATTATGTGGCTATACAACACAAGGGGGTTAAGTTTTGGGCTTAAATCTTGTTAAATTGTTGTCCTCACAGTTTTCTCAGAGACTTACAATTCATTAGCGTGTTTTCTTATTGACTTTGCGGGGTCTTTTTCAATCGCCTAAGCGAGAGCAGTTAAAAAGTCTTCTTTTCGCTTTTTCTTCAATCTTTCACTCCTCCTTTTCCTTAAAAAGCTCTTTTTCAGTAAAGAAAATTTCTTTGCTTTGTATACGCTAGACAAAAAAACTCAGGCTTGATTTCGGCGTTAAGCAAATCATAGATTCTTTTGTCATTTCTTTTCTTACTCACTCACATTGGGCTGGATTTTAATAAAGAAAAAAGTGCTTGAATAATAGAGCTCATCATGAAACTTTAGATTTATCAAGTTTTTTTTTTGTTTCAAAAATTGGTCCAATCAGACTAAAAAAAAAAAACTTTTAAAAATTATTCCATATTTTGTTTCTGCACCCTGTATGACATCTGAGTGACTTAGTTATGACACTGAACTACATCTGATGGTAAAACTCTAGTTCTGGAAATCTGGGGTTGTGTCGAGTATACCTTCATTGCCATTACTCCCCGGTTCACTGTGATTCTTAGTGGTTGTATCAGTTGGGGTCAAATAATAGCGTCTTATAATGTCATTCCTGATAATGATCCCTGATACTAATGACTGATTATCCGAACATCTCTCCGATGGATTTGTTTCTGGTATTTTTGATCGTTGAGATTGTGTTGCAGTATCACAAAATCGAGTCGGTACTCCGATCTTAATAGCGCCAATAGCATAGAGAACCTTTTCTGTGATGCTGAGTTGATGATATGCAATTCCCTTAATATGTTATATTTGACTGGATGGTTTGGTTGGGTTTTTATGGCATATTAACCATTGTAGGTTATTTAATGCTAAATCCTGTTTATACATATATATTAAATATATATGATTTGATTTGGTTGGCTTTAATGGCATATCAACCATTGTGGGTTATTTAATGCTAAATCCTGTTTATACATATATATTAAATATATATGATTTGGTTTGGTTGGTTTTTATGGCATATCAACCATTGTGGGTTATTTAATGCTAAATCCTGTTTATACATAAATATCAAATATATATGATTTGATTTGGTTTGCTTTAATGGCATATCAACCATTGTGGGTTATTTAATGCCAAATCCTGTTTATACATATATATTAAATATATATGATTTGGTTTGGTTGGTTTTTATGGCATATCAACCATTGTGGGTTATTTAATGCTAAATCCTGTTTATACATAAATATCAAATATATATGATTTGATTTGGTTGGCTTTAATGGCATATCAACCATTGTGGGTTATTTAATGCCAAATCCTGTTTATACATATATATCAAATATATATGATTTGGTTTGGTTGGTTTTTATGGCATATCAACCATTGTGGGTTATTTAATGCCAAATCCTGTTTATACATATATATTAAATATATATGATTTGGTTTGGTTGGTTTTTATGGCATATCAACCATTGTGGGTTATTTAATGCTAAATCCTGTTTATACATAAATATCAAATATATATGATTTGGTTTGGTTGGTTTTTATGGCATATTAACCATGGTAGGTTATTTAATGCTAAATCCTGTTCATACTTATATATTAAATATATATGATTTGATTTGGTTGGCTTTAATGGCATATCAACCATTGTGGGTTATTTAATGCCAAATCCTGTTTATACATATATATTAAATATATATGATTTGGTTTGGTTGGTTTTTATGGCATATCAACCATGGTAGGTTATTTAATGCTAAATCCTGTTTATACGTATATATTAAATATATATGAATTGGTTTGGTTGGTATTTATGGCATATCAACCATTGTAGGTTATTTAATGCTAAATCCTGTTTATACGTATACATTAAATATATATGATTTGGTTTGGTTAGCTTTTATGGCATATCAATCATTGTAGGTTATTTAATGCTAAATCCTGTTTATACATATGCATTAAATATATATGATTTGGTTTGGTTAGTTTTTATGGCATATCCCCCACGGTGGGTTATTTAATGCCAAATCCTCTTTATACATATACATTAAATATATATGATTTGGTTTGGTTGGTTTTTATGACATATCAACCATTGTGGGTTATTTAATGCCAAATCCTCTTTATACATATATATTAAATATATATGATTTGGTTTAGTTGGTTTTTATGGCATATCAACCATTGTGGGTTATTTAATGCCAAATCCTGTTTATACATATATATTAAATATATATGATTTGGTTTGGTTGGTTTTTATGGCATATCAACCATGGTAGGTTATTTAATGCTAAATCCTGTTTATACGTATATATTAAATATATATGATTTGGTTTGGTTGGGTTTTATGGCATATCAACCGTTGTAGGTTATTTCATGCCAAATCTTGTTTATACATATGCATTAAATATATATTTTTATTTGTAAACACATTTTGTTGATAACATTCTTAAACGAGTCTGAACACATTTATTTGTACATGGTTAAATGCTTTCAAGTATTCCTATATAATAGCAACAATTTAATATCAGTCATTTGTTTGCAAACATTTAAATAGATAAACATGATATGTAAAAGATTAATTTGTCAGTAATTTTGATTTTTCAATGAATTTGAACAAAGTTGTTTGCACACTAGTATTGTTATTGCTTTTATACAGCTAAATGGTTTCAAGTATTGCCATCTAACACTTATAATTCAATTCAACAACATTTATTTGTTTGCACACAGTCAAATGGTTCCAAGTATTGCCATGTATCACTAACCATCTAATTGAACATCAGTCATTTGTTTACACACAGTTAAATGATCAAATAGTTCTATTTCAAACAATTCAATTTAGCAGAAGTCATTGGTTTGGCCTCAGTTTAAACGTCAAACAGTTCTATTTGACCCACAGATAGGACCCTATCAGGTGATTCCACTCCAGGTCAGAGTGTACCAGGGAGCAATGGCAAAAAGGGGTACTCCGCATTCTCATAAGCTGCAGTATTACTGGAGTCTTGCATCAGACAGTTTAATGTCATATCCAGAACACTCGTTGTGGGGGGGGGTCTTACTCCTCTGTAGAGATGCAGTCAGTGTATTCTGCAGCTGCAGCCAATTGGGCTAATTACTTGTTGAATATATAATACAAATAATACATATATAATGTATAATATAAAACTTGTAATATGTACAGAACTTTTAATACGTAGGAAATATATAATACATCTAATATGTATAAAATGGATTATTTGTATATAATTTTTAATACGTATCATACATATAGATATAAAACATTGTTGTATATTATACTGTATCGTTATTAACAACGAGGAACACGTATGAATATGAAAATATAAGATTATATTTTTATTTTCGGCGATGATACTTGTGTGGCGCAGAAAAGCAATCGCAGAGAGTTCGCGCACACGGAGGAGCTGTCGGGAAACGGAAGAGCCAGTGAACAACTGACCGTAGCCGAAATTCGGGAACTTACATAGTCTACAACTCTCACGTGACCTGCAGCAATTCCTCTTTTTCGTTAACCATGGTTATGCCCACATCTCTCTTCTTTGCTTTCCATTGGTTATGTTGTCTGCTTCCCATTAGCTACTTGCCCAATCCCGGTTCTGTGGGCGTACGCATCTGCCACTATCACCGAACTCAACCACGCCCACCGTTTAGGTGATTTTCCGATATCTTCGACCGGATGCACCTGTTTTCAACATCCACCGTATTCACAGCAACTGTGTGGCATGGTGACATTTCGGCAATCACCTTGTTGATATTATCCTTGAGCGGACGTAGCTATACCAACATCCTCTGATACACAGCACCTGTGGACATGATGACATTTCGGTGATCACACCGGTCTTATCAATCTATCTGTCAACAACGTCCGCCGTATTCACACCCGCAGGTCGCGTTAATATATTACAATATATGATATGTATAGCACTTATAATACGTATAGAATCTATAATATGAATAGAATGTATGGAATATATATCACGTACACAACTTATCGTACGTAGAGAGCATATAATAGGTATCATATGTACAGAACCAAAAATACATATAAAACTTCCAATATATACAGAATGTATAATATCTATTGCATTTATTGTAGGTATATGATTTATAATCTGTATAAAACTTATAATAAATAGAGAACTAATCATATGCATAGTTTTTATAATATGTATAGGATTTATCCTATTTACCAACCCCTCCGCTAGGGCAGGATATGACACAAGGTCAATTTTTAAGCGAAGTTTAACAGGTTTTGAATTCAGAGTTTTCCTTCTCCTAGACTAGTTGCCTCACCAAGGCTGAAGAACCCAATCTGTCCTACTATTTACCCATAGCTGGAGGGAGAATTATTGGATTCATACCTTTCCCAAGGGTATTAGTGCTATATGAAATGCAATCCTATATGTATAGGATTTATAGTAAGTAAGTAAAGTTGGCGACCGTAGTCGAGAGCGACCAGAAGGCTCCCTTTTCAATAGCTACTACACCGAGGGGTAGGGGAGGGCGCTACTCCGTTCCCTGGATTGCTCCACTTTACCCTTGAAACGTACCTTATATTGCTGAGTGCTAAACAAGGAGGTATCAAGTACTATTTTTAAAGTCTTTGGTATGACGCGACCTGGGATTTAACCCAGGTCTCCTGGATCATTGACGAACACTCTACCCACAAAGCCAATGAGCCGGATAGGCTGTATAAAATTAATAAGAAATATAGAACATATGATGTTTGTTTGTTTTTTTATTTTATGGCAAATCAACATTTGTAGATAATTTAATGCCAAATACATTTTTTTTACAAATAAACAGTTCTATTTCAAACGATTCAGTTTAGCATAAGTACACAGTATAATTGTCAAAAACATTTATATTTCAAGTTATTCAGTTTAGTCAAACAGTTTTAATTCAAACAATTCAGTTTAGTATAAGCATGGGTTTTGTTTACACACAGTTAAATGTCAAAAACAGTTCTGTTTCTAACAATTCAGTTTAGCGTAAGTACATTTTCCATGTCAAAAACTGTTCTATTTCAAACAATCTATTTAAGCATTCAAAAACAGTTCTATTTCAACCAATTCAGTTTAGCATAAGTACGCTGTTTAGTTCTATTTGACCCATAGATAGGACCCTATTAGGTGCTACCACTCCGGGCCAGAGTGGACCTTGGAGAAATGGTAATGAAGGAGTACTACGCATTCCCCAAAACTCCAGCATTACTGGAACCTCACCATCAGTGTGTTTAGTGTCATATCCAGGACACTCGTTGGGGATGTCTTCCATTTCTGCAGAGAAGCAGTCGGTGTATTCTACAGCCCCAGCCGACCGGACAAAACATATAATATGCATTGCTTTTATCTGAATACAACTTATAGTACGTATAGAATAGGTCTAAAGAATGCTTGAATGATCTCATATAAGCAGGCAAAATAAATCAACAGACATTTACACGATATACTTGCTAGACGATAAAGATAGACGAGGGAACATGTACGTATAGACTGGCTTGATAGAAGAACAGAAAGTCAGTTTCAATAAAATAGAAGATTCAAACACAGCAAGTCTAATAGAAAAGAGTGTACAGATAATATACTAATGGGTTGTGAGATAAGCAACTTATCTAATCGCATTATAGAATCACTGCCTGACCATTGGAAGAGACTCAATCGATTTTATACCGGCCGTTTCGAAAGAATATCGGATTATGAGATCGGAAATTATTTAATTGCATGAATCATTACGAGCCGTTTCCAAAGAATATCTGATTAAAGAGTGGTTATTATTCAATCATATGATATAACTCGTGCCATGTCTATAGATTATATGCAGGTCGTTGGGAATGATGTTTAAGAGTTTAAAGAACTAGATAGAACTGTTGGGAGCAGAATAGATCAATAGTAGGATAAGAAGGAACTTATTTGATCGCCTGGGGAATGGTCCCGCGATTCACTTCAACAGATTCCATCTATGATATAAATAGAAGTTGGGAAAGTTCACCAGATTACCACATGGAAAATATTCAATCGTATTACTATAAGAATTTAACCCAATGATATATAGGAAGGTTTGGAAAATGTTGTAGATTGTCGGTTTGGAAATTATTTAATTGTCTTACTATTAAAACTGAGCTCAATGATGGTTTATGGAAAAGTTTGGAAAGTGTACTGGATTGTCAGTTTGGAAATTATTTAATTGTTGAACGGACCCCCAACCATGCGACTGGAACTGAAAACATCGATGATATACAGGGCTATTCAGAAGAAAAACTGGATTATCATGTGGAAAATTGTGTAATATATTAACGTGACCTGCGGGTGTGAATACGGCGGATGTTGTTGACAGATAGATTGATAAGACCGGTGTGATCACCGAAATGTCATCATGTCCACAGGTGCTGTGTATCAGAGGATGTTGACATAGCTACATCCGCTCAAGGATTATATCAACAAGGTGATTGCCGAAATGTCACCATGCCCACAGTTGTTATGTTGAAAACAGGTGCATCCCGTCAAAGATATCGGAAAATCACCTGAACGGTGGGCATGGTTGAATTCGGTAATAGTGGCAGATGCGTACGCCCACAGAACCGGGCTTGGGCAAGTAGTCAATGGGAAGCAAAGAAGTGAGATGTGGGCATAACCATGGTTAACGAAAAAGATGAATTGCTGCAGGTCACGTGAGAGTTGTAGACTATGTAAGTTCCCGAATTTCGGCTAAGGTCAGTTGTTCACTGACTCTTCCGTCTCCCGACATCTCCTACGTGTGCGCGAACTCTCTGCGATTGCTTTTCTGCGCCACACAAGTGTCATCGCCGAAAATAAAGATATAATCTTATATTTTCATATTCATACGTGTTCCTCGTTGTTAATAACGATACAGTATCATCATCATCATATCGTGCTGGCAGCACGGATATCCCTGACCCTCTCTCGCCACTCCTCCCTATCGTTCATCGGCCTAGGTAGGTCTTCCGGACAACAACCTGTATCCTCACATAGCTGCTGAATGTACGTTCGAGCTGGTCGTTCTGCTTTTGCGCGGCCATGTGTGGGGATCCATAAGAGTACATCTCTTATGAGTTCATCTCTGCTTCTCCAGCAGTGTCCTGCATGTCTGGTTCGTCTAACTAGGATAGTTTTCGTGATAGGGGGCAGGTGGCCGTACAGTTGGTGTCTTGTGGGGTGTTGCTGCCAGGACTTGTTCAGGATTGCACGCAGCATTCTTGTGTAATTGCCATCTAGTTACAGTATACTATACAACAATTGTTTAACGGGCCGATTTTCAGTTAACTAGAAATGGGTTCATTGATAATATAAAGGATACTTCAAAATTAGAATTATCAGATGAGATACAATTTGCTAGTCTAAAGGATCCTTTGCCAGAAAACTGGAACTGACCCCTCGATAATATATAGGGCCATTGTACACCGGATTATCAGATGAATAATTATTCAATGGTCAGATGGACCTGCTCACAGATATCTGAAACTGACCAATTGATAATATAGAGGGTCGTTGAGAAGGTATTCTAGATTGTCGCATGGGTAATTATTTAATTATCGGATAAACCCGCTGCGAGACTAGAACTGAGACATCGATGACATACAGGGCCGTTGGGAAAGTATATGAAATTATCAGATAGGTAATTATTAAATGGTCTGACGGGCCCACTGCCAGGTAACTGGAATCGACCCATTGATGATACAGAGGATTATTCGGAAAGTATTCGGAGTTATCAGCAGGGTAATTATTTAATTGTCGGACTGACCAGTTGCCAGACAACTAGAACTGACTCATCGATGATAAACTGAGTCGTTGTTAAAGTATGCCGGACTATCAGATAGGTAATTATTTAATTGTCTGGACCTTTGAGCAAGAATACGGGATTATAAAATCGTAGGAAATGGACACGACGACACGAGCTCAAATCCTGGACCAGGCTAATTGCATTTCACCATAGCACTAATATCCTTGGGAAAAGGTATGAATCTAATTATTCTCCCTCCAGCTATGGGTAAATAGTAGGACAGACTGGATTCTTCAGCCTTGGTGAGGCAACTAGTCTAGGAGAAGGAAAACTCTGAATTCAAGCATGTTAAACTCCGCTTAAAAGTTGACCTTGTGTCATATCCTGCCCGAGCGGAGGGTTTGGTAAATATGGATAAAATCGGTAATTATTTGTCCGATGGACCTGCTGCCAAACAGTTGGAACTTTCACACAGAAAAATATTGCTGAATCATGAGATGGGTAATTTTTTAATTGTCTGCTGAATCCGCTTCCCGACAATTTCAACAGCGAATAGAAGATATGAACAACAGGTAATTTATACCAGATAATGAGATGACGCTCTGTATCAGATTTATTTTTTGACGGACCCACTACCATACAACTGGAACTGACCCAGAGATGATAAACTGGGCCTTTCGGTAGAGTATAGGGTTTTTAAATGATGGAAACAGCTTGCAATTCAATTGATGGCTTAGTGAATGAGAAATTATTTAATCGCCTCATAGAACCACTCTGACCACGGGAACAGAATCCATATGATGATGTATCGTCTGTATTTGAGGAAGGTCTTATTAGAGGATAGATCAACAGACATATACGTCACTCTATTAGAATCATACTTCTTAACAATGAGAGATGTCCAAGAAACTAAGCATACCTTTTATTTTGCCCAAATCAAAAAAATATTGAGTAACTACTGTGGATTGAACTCTTTAATCATTAGCAATTGTTTTATACGACAAACTAAACTTTGTACCACGATGAGATGCTTCTCCCTGTTCTTGATTTTATCGTTTTTAATGAACGCTGTCACTAAATGTGAACGCATTCATTTACGAAAATCTTATCGCAAATATTTAATGATGAACCTTAAATGGAAATCAGCTAATATTTAATCTGCCACTGAGAAAATTTGTTTTCTCTGTTTTCGCCTTGTTTAAACTCAAAACACGTTCCATAGTAGTTAATGCCAAACACATATTGTTATTTTCTGCTCTCTTTCTTTACAAAATGCTTAAAAGAAGAAGAAAAAAAGCATTTTTCATACGATTGATAACAGTCAAGAGTAACAACTAATAGACTGGCTGTATTTAGAGAAAGAAAGAAAATACTTTTTCTTTTTTTTCCCTTTTTCTTTTACAACTTAGCAGTATTTTCACTTAATACTGACGCATATTTGGCTAGATCAACGGTCTGGATAATTTTAATATTTTACTTGTGTTTAATCAAAGAATAGCGTGAACATACCATAATATCGGCTACTTAAAAAACTAATTCATATATTCGGGTGAGTCAAAAGTTTTGCAATATTTTAGTAGTACGTGAGGTACAATTCGGTAGCTCTGGCTGCTTTTGCTGAGGTCATGAAGACAAATCACACTGAGCAGTAAGATGCCGAACTCATCTGATATTTTCCGAGAGCTTCTATACCTTGAAGCATGACCTCAAAATTCACTGCTTTAGGTCTACTAGACCTTGCTTGATCGAAACCCACTGCTTTAAGCCAACCCGACCTTGCCTGATCGAAATATACTGCTTTAGATCTACTTGAACGAAATCTGCTCCTTTAGGCCTACTCGACCTTGACTAATCGAAATCCACTGCTTTGGGTTTACCAGACCTTGCCTGGTCGAAATCCACTGCTTTGGGCTTACCAGACCTTGCCTGGTCGAAATCCACTGCTTTGGGCTTACCAGACCTTCCCTGATCGAAATCCACTGCTTTGGGCTTACCAGACCTTCCCTGATCGAAATCCACTGCTTTGGGCTTACCAGACCTTGCCTGATCGAAATTCACTGCTTTGGACTTACCAGACCCTGAATGAACGAAATCCACTGCTTTGGTGTTAGCAGACCTTCCCTCATCGAAATCCACTTCTTTGGGCTTACTAGACCTTGAATGATCGAAATCCACTGCTTTGAGCTTACCAGACCTTAAATGATCAAAATCCACTGCTTTGGGCTTACCAGACCTTCCCTGATCGAAATCCACTGTTTTGGGCTTACCAGACCTCCCCTGATTGAAATCCACTGCTTTGGGCTAACCAGACCTTCCCTGATCGAAATCCACTGCTTCGGACTTACTAGACCTTGAATGATCGAAATCCACTGCTTTGGGCCTACTCGACCTTGCCAGATCGAAATCCACCTCTTTAGGACGCCTCGTGATATATACGCCGTAGATTAGTACATACTACCAAAATTTGCAAAACTTTTAACTCACCCTTGTATTTAGGAAAACTAGCGCATACTACAAAAATATTGCAAAACTTTCGACTCACCCTAGTATTTAGGCAAATTAGAACGTACTACCAAAATATAGAAAAACTTTTGACTCTCCCTTGTACATTGTTGACGACCAAAATTCCGAGTTATCTGTCGATCTTATTCGTCTTCATTGAGAACATTTTTTTATTCTTATCTCTAACTTTAGTTTCTCCCCACCCAGAGAAAATAAGAATTATGTATAAAAATTACAACTTTGACAAACTCTGGATAACACCAGTAACAGAGAAAAGACTCAAAAATACGGAAGACTGTGATTATTAAGAAACAGGCAAGCTAAATAAATAATTAAGTTAATCATATACAGGTGAAACTATAAAGAAAAGCGAAAAAAATATTCAGAAAGTCTGGCAGAATCTTTCTTGGCTGATTAAAAAGAAAAAAATTCTTCAGTAAAGATTTTTGTAGATGATAAAGTATATGCATTTGTAAGTTTTGTGTTTTTTTGTTGTTTTTTTTTTGGGGGGGGGCTTTTTGTTATGGGTTTTTCTTTGTGTGCGCTCGTGCGCGCGCATGTGTGTGTGTGTGTGTGTGTGTGTGTGTGCGCACGCGCGCTTGTGTGCGTTCATGCGTGCGTGCGTGCGTGCGTGCGTGCGTGCGTGTGTGTTTTGGTGTGTATTACGATATCCATCAGTCTCGCGAGATTATCTATCTGTGCTTGGATCTCGGCACAAGTTTGAGAAAGCTTTTATGAAAGATCAGTTGTTAACCATACATCTGGTTTCCCCTACCCACGTCACCGATATTGTCCAAGGGAAATGTGTTATATAACTTAGCATCAGTTTCACTGCAATAATTGACAGAAGCTGATTGAAGACTGTGTCACTCTGCTTTAGGAACTCTAGAAGCTAGTTTGGGTTTGAGAGTTTTTCTTTTTCCCAGATTGGTTGCCATTGCCAAGTTTATTGAACCCAGTGTACCTTAACATTTTAAACCACGTTGGGGTAAGAAGAGATAAATAAATGCAGATTGTCTCGCTCAGAATTTGAACTAACTCACCGAGTCCAATATATATATATATATATATATATGGAGATGTATGCGTCTGTGAGGGTGCCACTGGTTAGCAAGCTAGACTAGCAAACTTACAAGAATGAGTTCAAGTCTCATTGGGTGCTCCATTCATATAGCCTTGAGCCACATCAACGCAAAAAGCTTAGTAAATCATTACTATATATGTGTCTATTTGTTGGTTTGTTTGGGTTTTTTTGGCATATTAACCATTCTAACTTATTTAATGCCAAATCCATTTTTATAGAAATAAAGAGTTCTATTTCAAACAATTCAGTTTAGCGTAAGTACACAGTTTAATTGTCAAAATCATTTCTATTTCAAGCAGTTCAGTTTAGTTAAACAGTACTAATCAAACAACTGAGTTTCATATGAGTGTAGTTTTTTGTTTACACACAGTTAAATATCAGAAACAGTTCTAATTCAAACAATTCGGTTTAGTATAAGTACAGTTTTTATGTCAAAGACTGTTCTATTTCAAGCAAATCCGTTTACCATACAAAAACAGTTCCATTTCAAACAATTCAGTATAGCATAAGTGCACAGTTTAGTTCTATCTGACTCATAGATAGGACCCTATCGGTTGCTACCACTCCGGGCCAGAGTGAACCTGGGAGCGGTGGTAATGATGTGGTAGTCCGTAATCCCCAAAGTTCCAGCATTACTGGAACCTCACCATCAGATTGTATATTGACATATTCTGGACACTCGGGTCTAACCCCTCTGCAGTGAAAAAGTCGGTGTATTCTACGGTCCCAGCCGACTGAGCAACATATATGTGTCTGTGTATGTGTATGTGTATATTTATGAGATAGATAGATAGATAGATAGATAGATAGATAGATAGATAAGGTTAAAAAACGGTGCTATAAGTGGATCTATCTCTTAAGACATTTCCGCCACTCTGAATTTCGTGCTACGTACTCTTCAAACGACTGGATGGAAATAGCAGCGATATAGGTGTATGACAAATCTCAAATCTAATTATGATTTGAATGACTCTTGTATATATATATATATATATATATATATATATATATATATATATATATATATATATATGAGGTTCATTAAATAAGTTTCCAGACTTTTTTCGTATGGGTACTTTTATTGATAGTACACACATGAAACTCTAGTCCCCTTCGACGTAATCTCCTCCGGCTGTAATGTACCTGTTGTACCGTTCCAACAACTTCTGAAAGGCCCTATGGAAGTCATCTTGTGTGAGCGTGTCAATGACTTTCGTCACAGCCTCTTTCATCTCCTCAATAGTCTCATAACGACAGCCTCTGAGCTTAGGGAATAACCAAAAGTCACAGAGAGCAAGGTCTGGACAATAGGGAGGCTGAGGAACTGTCTTGGTGCCCATCTTGGTCAAATTGTCTGTGACAAGGATGGAGTTGTGGACTGGTGCATTGTCCTGATGGAAATGCCACTGAGCCGATTTGAAGAGTGCTGGACTCTTCCCTAGGAATCTCTTCCTGAACTCCCTTAAAACCTCAACATAGTAACCCTAAACCTAACCCTTTGGCCAATCAACTCTGGTGTTCTGACTTCCTTACTCTTCCCACACCTATCATCATCCCTCACAGACTCCCTGGCTTCCTTGAATCTCTGATGCCACTCAAAAACTGAAGCTCGATTCATGCAAGACGGTCGAAAAGCAGTCTGAATCATTCCATACGTTTCTGTGGTAGCATTTTTTCCAAGTTTAAGACATAATTTTATTGCCTATCGTTCTTCTAAAGTGTCCTCACGTCCAGATTGCATTTTTGAAATTCACCGGCTGTGACAATCAAGTTTTAGTAAGGTGTCATCCAATTCCTGCTGTAGCCTTTTATTTGAACCTGGAATCATAAATATTTGTCTGTTATCTCATAAGATATATAGCAATAACGTACTGAATTTTCAAGAGTGTACGACAATTTTGAATGCCTGCATAAA
Organism: Sepioteuthis lessoniana; assembly: GCA_963585895.1. Classification (NCBI taxonomy): domain Eukaryota; kingdom Metazoa; phylum Mollusca; class Cephalopoda; order Myopsida; family Loliginidae; genus Sepioteuthis; species Sepioteuthis lessoniana. The sequence goes on from OY757922.1 coordinate 21,070,608, forward strand.
AAAAGTCTGTGAACTTATTGAATGCACAACTTATATATATATATATATATATATATATGTGTGTGTGTGTGTGTGTGTGTGTGTGTGTGTGTGTGTTATTTACTCCTCCAAAGTTTTTCAGATCAGTGTGAGCTGGTGGTCTTTCACTGAAGTTTGAGTGACAGCAAGTCTCCTCAAGTCTCCAGGACTCTTCTCAGTATTCTAGCCGATCTTAATAATTCTCTAGTTTGGATGGTCTCCACTCGTCCTCTTATTTCCAAATCACCCAGTCCTTTTATTAATCCTTCGATCACTGTACCAATTATAATTGGTATAAACGTCACTTTCAAGTTCCACAGTTTTTTCAATTCCCTCGCAACGTCGAGGTTCTCATCCTTATTTTCATTTTCTTTCAATTTTACTCTGCAGTCAGCTGGGACAGCAAAGTCCACAATTTGGCAAGTTTTCTTCTTTTTCTTTTTTTTTTCTTGATTGTTATAAGGTCTAGTTATTGGCGACCTTTTTTGAGAGTGACCCGAAGGCTCGCTTTTCAATAGCTACTACACCAAGGCGTAGGGGAGGGCACTACTCCTTTCCCTGGATTTCTCCACTTTACCCTTGATCCTTACCTTATAGTGCTAAGCAAGGCGGCATCAAGTACCATTTTTCGAGTCTTTGGTATGACTCGACCTGGGATTGAACCCCAGTCTCTCGAACCATTGGTGAACACTCTACTCATTTGGCCAAAGGACCGGACGAGCTCATAAGTGATGTTCTCCTATGGACCCTCTCACATGACCGAGCAAAAGCAGGGTTACCAGCTCGAACCTGCATACAGCATCTATGTGAGGATACGGATGTAGCCCTGAGGACTGGCTAGAAGCGATGAAAGATAGGGAGGAGTGGGGAGAGAGGGTCATGGATATCCGTGCTGACGGCACGACATGAGGAAAAAAATGATTATAAGGTCTGGTCGTCCGGCCGAGATTAGGTGATCCGTTTGTATCTCAAAATCCCATAAAAGTTTATTTGTCTCATTCTGTAAAAGAGCTGCTGGGTTGAGCATATACCATTTATTCGTTTGGTCAAATTTAAATTTCATGCACAATTCCCAGAGGATCACCTTGCCCACCAAGTCGTGTCTAGTCTTTTACTCTTTCTATGCTAATTTGCTGCATTCGCTTATTATGGGATTGATCATTTCGTCTCTATTATTATTTTTAATAATCCTATGAGTATATATATAACATAGATAGATAGATCACTTGAACATTGTAAATTTTCCGAAGGCATTATTAAGGTACTGGTGCCTTTGTGGGGATAAGAAGACTGTATCGAGTAATTGGTTGCCAACGATTATCAAAATTTAATTACTTGTAAAGAAAGTTTATTCAAAACTTTTTTCTTACAGAAGACTATAATTGAATTTGATATTTGCTGACCCTGTATAATGTTATATTTGGATCAAGATACACTCCCATTGTTTTGTCAAGATTATCCTATCATGTACAATCTTGGACTTTTCAAGACCTTTCAAATGTTCCATCTGGTTTGGTTTTTTTGTTTAATGGCATATCAACCCTCGTGGGTTATTTAATGCCAAAGTCATCATTGTAGTAGAATTGTAGCGGTACAATTTAATCCCGAGCTCGAGGGATATGGGGGGGGGTCATACCTTTCCAAAGGTTAATCGTCCGAAAGTTAACGTAATAGCACGACTTGAGTTCGAACACGGTTAGAAGGATGTTGCAGTACAGCGCGTTTGCCACAACGCCACAGGGAGGGATCTGGTGCCAGAATATTAATCGCAGGTTTTCTTTGATTTTTGCAGGTCACGAAGGACGGGTTCTGCCCAACGAACAATTTTTAAATAATGAAAATCAGATATATGACAGATAAGGTTAAGAGACATTTAGATTTAAAACAAGAAGAAATTTCAATCCATTTTTATATTGAGCTTTATATTTTGGAATTATATAATTCATATATTACATATTATAATTTATATATATAATTTATATATTACATATTATATAATGTCTATATATAATGTTTATATATATAATTACATATTATATAATGTCTATATATAATGTTTATATATTACATATATCATATAATGTTTATATATTACATATATTATATAATGTTTATATATATTACATATTATATACTGTCTATATATAATGTTTATATATATAATTACATATTATATAATGTCTATATATAATATAATTACATATTATATAATGTCTACATATAATGTTTATATATATAATTTATATATTACATATTATATAATGTCTATATTGAGCTTTATATTTTGGAAGTATATAGTTTACTTTTATATCCTTATTTTTGCTTGATAAAATGTTTTATGAAGCATTAAAATAAAAGGTTATTTCATATTTAGACCTTTTCTTATCGTTCCGATCTTTTTGCTTTTTGGATTAAGATCTCTGGTATTTGGTGGCATAATGGTTATCGCCGAGGAAAACAGAATCGAGTTCAATTCCAGGACGAGGCTGTGCTTCATTTGGCGCGAATACTTTTTGAAAAAGGCGTGAATCCATTTGCTCTCTTCCAGCTATCGATAAATAACACTGGTTTACAAAAATAAATTTTTGGTCTGAGGCAAAAATGGGGATAGGTGTTTTTTGTTAATTTGAGTGTGCTGAATTCAAATTTATAAATAGTTTTGCTCTATCACCTCTAGTTTTTGGCTTTTAAATAGTCTCATTTTAGTATAAACAGAGAATATATGTGCATATTTCAAGAGTTGCAGCAGCTTATAACAGATAAAACAGGATAGATAAAGAACACTGATTGAATCAATATACTTGGATGACACAATTACACAATTCATAGTACCACAGACAGTCAAAAGTGTGTTTTCTTAGAAGATCTGGTGTATTTTGCCTCCGGGATGTCACACAAGAGCATCCAGCACAAGTCTCCCATCATGTCGGGGTTCCATTTGCCTTGATAGTTGCTCTCCATTTTCGTAATGTCTTGGTGGAATCTTTCTCCATGCTCATCACTCACTTCTCCAAGGTTTGGCGGGAAAAAGTTGAGGTGGGAATGAAGAAAATGAATCTTGAGTGATATTCGGTACCCCATATCCTCGTAAGTCTTTAGCAACTTCTCAATACAGGCTTGGTAATCTAGTACGCGTGTGTTACCAAGGAAGCCACTACAGACTGACTTGAATGCTTCCCATGCTCTCAGTACCTTTAAGTTAAGAAGCTCCTCAAAATCAGTATCCTTCAGCACTTCTCGGATCTGAGGTCCGACAAAGATGCCCTCTTTGAGCTTAGAAGCACTAAGACCTGGGAACACAGTAGACAGGTGTTGGAAGGCAGCACCATTTTTGTGCAACGCCTTCACGAAATTCTGCATCAAACCAAGCTTGATGTGAAGAGGAGGATGAAGAACCTTATTCATGTCCACTAGAGGATTCACCTTGAGGCTGTGTTCGCCAGGAACAAAAGTGCTTCTAGACTCCCAGTCTTTCTGCTTGTAATGCTGGGATACAGCTCGACTATCCCAGAGACAGAGAAAACAACAGTACTTTGTGAAGCCCGCTTGCATACCCATAAGAAGACCAATGACATTATTTGTTCCGATTCTTGAAACTGGTGATCCTTACATATTCCTGAACTAGGTTCCACTGTTTAAGCCGAGAAGCCAAGAGGTCTGACTGCTATTTTGACAGATACAAATCACGAGCAAGATCATTGAGGTCTTCTTGCGTGATCCAGCGTGGCTCATTGCCACTTGTTGCTGTATATGTAGACTATATATCTTCCAAAGATATTGACCCGGCAAAATCCTCCCTTGAAGGCATTTCTTCATCTGATGAGGAAAGAAGATCCTTATTTACTGAAGGTGTGGGTACAGAAAGATCATCTGGATGGGGAACGGGTCTCATAGCAGATCGAAGGTTGGGATATTTTATCTTTTTCCTAGAAGATGCATTGAAACCAGTTATATTAGTTAAGCAAAAATAACAATCATCTGCGTGGTTTCGCGGCTCTCTCCAAACCATCGGGACTGCAAAGTTGAAAGCCGCTTTCTTGCCATTAAACCATGCAGTTAGTCCATTGTAGCAGGGTTTACAACAGATGTGTGGAGCCCAAGACTTGTCCTGATCACCAATTTTACAGTCAAAATAGAGAAAGTAGGCGGTTCTAAGGAGGGAAGTGATGGTTCGACGCTGTGCAACTGTTGTGAAGTCCCCACACACGTAGCAGAAAGAATTGGCCTTGTTGAGGCATCCTCGACATTTTGACGTGAATGAAGCCATTGGAGAATCTGAAAATATAACAAAGTAAAACTAAATGTGCATTTGGAAATGGAATATTAATATTTAGTAACCCAAAAGATGTGTAACACGATAGTTGAGGGACACCAACTTCCTGTGCCGCCTGGGAGACAACCCCTTCCAATGACTGCCAGAGTATGGATTGAGACCTACAGTCTTAACTGTCAAAATCCGTCTTGATATATATATATATATATATATATATATATATATATATATATATATATATATATATATATAATGTAATGCTATCACTTACATTTAGTGCATAATAACTGAAAAATAAGCCATAAGTCTCACAATATTAGAATTAACCCTGAATTCATATACGCCTTTATGTACCATATATGCACAAAATGCACACTATGCATATCTAAAAAAACTAGAGGTCATGAGTAAAAACGGATTTCAAATTTGAATTCAGCACCCTCAAATTAGGTAAAAGCGGGTATTTTTGTGCTTGCCTCAGTTTCTTTGTAGACCAGTGTAATAGAGCAGACTGGATTCCTTAGCCTTGGTAAGGTGACTAATCGAAAAGAAAAACTAAATGCAAACTAGTTTTGCTAGGTTTAAGAAGTGACCTTGTGTTAGATGTGACAGAGGGGTTGGGTAAATTCATACCCGCTTTTCAGTGACGTTCGAAATAACGGCATGCTTATTGCCCGTTTGTGTAGACATTCAATGAGAAAACACAACGCGGACAGAGAAGCTTCTTTCATTAAAGACGGTTGCAATGATGAAGATTAGCCAGCAGCTATTCGACGACATGCGCAAGTTTCGATGTGCTGATCGAAATTAATTGAAAATTGGTTTGGTTTATTAGTTTAATGACATATCAACACCTTTATGGGTTATATATATCAAAGATTGCAATCATAACTATATTTTTATGGTATATCAACGATTGTATGTTATTTTATTCTAAATCTATTTTCATACATATAACTAGCTCTATTTCAAGCAATTCAGATTAGCATAATTACAGTTTTTTTGTTCACACACAATTCAATGTAAAACAGTTCTATTTCAAATAATTCAGCCACTTCGAGCCAGAGTTGACTTGGGAGTGATGGTAATTAAGGGGTACTCCGCATTCCCCAAAGCTCCAGCATAGCTGAAATCTTACCATCAGACTGTTTAGTATCGTATCCACGACACTCGTTGGGGGGGGGGGTCTTACCTCTCGGCATTGATTCAGTTAGTGTATTCTTCAACCCCTGCCGACTGGACCAAATAATCATTCGTTTTCATATAATCATACATCAGGTATTCCTCTCAAGTAAAAATAATAGTGTAACCAGTATCAACGTAGAAAATGAAATGGAAGATCCGAGTTCAAATCCTGGGTGAAGCTTTTTGCATTTTACTTCGCGTTAATACCTTTGGGAAAAGCATGGATCCATCACTCCTCTCTCTCTCTCTCTCTCTCTCTCTCTCTCTCCAGTTGTGGGACAAACTGGATTATTTAATCTTCGTCAGGCAACCAGTCGGGGACGGTAAATACATACAAATAAGGGTAATTAATCAGTTAGGGCTTATGGTATGTCAACCTATAATGGGTTATTTAATGCCGACGTTAGTATTCTTTTTTTTTCATTGCTCGAAATCATATAGTTTTAGCAACGCATAAAAATCATTTCTAGAAAACTATAACTTCAAGAAACTATTCTTAATACAAATAATTTGCTTAGAACTATATGGTTTCAAGTATTCCTATCTAATACAAATAATTTACATACAGTTATATGGTTTTAAGGATTTATATTTAGCACTTATAATTTTCAAACATATCTATTTAATCCATTGGCAGGATTCTGATAGGTATTACCATCATCATCATCATCATCATCATCTTGTCGTGACATCAGCACGGATATCCCTGACTCTCTCTCGTCACCCCTCTCTATCGCTCATCGCTTCCGGCAGGCCCTCAGGGCTACACCCCGTATCCACTCAGAGTTGCTGTATGTAGGTTCGAGCTAGTCTCCCTGTTTTTGCTCGGCCATGTGAATGGGTCCATAGAAGTACATCACTTATGAGTTCGTCCCTACTTCTCCAGCAGTATCCTGCATGTCTGGTTCGTCTAACTTTGATAGTTTTCGTGATAGGTGGTAGATGGTCGTATAGCTGCTGCTTTGTGAGGTGTTGCCTCCAGGACTTGTTCAATATTGCTCACAGCATTCTGGTGTAGTTGCCGTCAAGCTTTTTCTCCATCCGTTTAGTTAGCGTCCATGTAGTGCATCCATATAGCAGTATCGATGCGACCGCTGCTTGGAAGAAATTGCGTTTCATTTTATCAGTCAGGTCTGACTTCTATATGATCGATAGCTTTTGATAGCTGTCCATGCATTTGCTAGTCGCGTGTCGATGTCTGTCACGGTTGATGAGACACTGCTTCCTTGGTAGGTGAATTTGTCTACTAGTTTCAGAGAGCTGAAAAAATAGTTATTACCATTCAGAGTAAACCAAGGTGTAATCACGATAAAAGGTAGACTCCACGGTAAGTATTAGATATAAATATGTGGAACCATATAAATATATTTTGCCCAGTCGGCTGGGGCTATAGAATACACTGACTGCGCCTCTGCAGAGGGGTAAGACCCCCGCTCCAATGAGTGTCCTGGCTTTGACACAAAACAATCTGATGGTGAGGTTCCAGTGAAACTGGGACTTAGGGGAATGCAGAGCAGCCCTTCATTGCCATTGCTCCCAGGTCTACTCTGGCCCGGCGTGGTAGTACCTGGTAGGGTCCTATCTATGGGTAAAATAGAACTAACGACATACTTATGCTAAACTGAATTGTTTGATTAAACTGAATGGCTTGAAATAGAAATGTTTTTGACAATTAAACCGTACTTACATTTATACTGCGTGCTAACGCTAAACTGAATTATTTGAAATAGAACTGTTTTTCGACAGTGAAACTGTATTTACACGAAACTGAATTGTTTAACATAGAACTGTTTTGACATTTGACTGTGTGTAAACAAAATCTGTACTTATACTAAACTGAATTAACTGAATTAGAACTGCTTGACTAAACTGAATAGCTTGAAATAGAATTGTTTTTCACTATTAAACTATATTTACATTTAAACTGCGTGCTTTTGCTAAAGTGAATTGTTTGAAATTGAACTGTTTTTGACATTGAACTGTACTTACACTAAACTGAATTGTTATATATACTGTTTGAATAAACTGAATAGTTTGAAATAGAAATGTTTTTGACAATTAAACTGTGTACTCATGCTAAATTGAATTTATTTTAAATAGAACTGATTATTTACATAAATATGGATTTGGCGTTGAATAACATAAAAAGGTTGATATGCTATAAAACCCAACCAACCAACCAACTATAAATGTATTTAAATAAATGATTATCATTTAATAGGAATACTTTTGTACCGCTCATATATTCATAAAAAGAAGAGAAAATAATTGGCAGACAACTTAACAAAAGCATAAGTATTTCATTCAACCGAAATAACACATTAGCAGAAAATAAGACAAACAAAAGATTGTTACTATCCATACACTGCCGGTCAAGATATTACCGAAAAGTCTTTCTCACTAAATTCCGTCCGACTAAGTTTCTTTTGTCTAGTGTCCCATCCTGACAACACGGTACCTCTATTTATATTATCTTGAGGCCCGCCATTTCCGTCCACTGGCGATCGGTGTTCAATCGCCCGGGTCTCACTTTATTCCTATAAGACAAATAGTGACTTTAAACCATATCATCATCTTCATCATCATCATCATCCTGTCGTGCCGTTAGCACGGATTTCCCTGACCCTCTCTTGTCACTCGTCTCTATGGTCCATCGCTCCCGGCACATCTTCCAGGCTACATCCTATATCAGTACGGAGTTGTCGTATATAAGTTCTAGTGGGTCGTCCAACCTTTGCTTGTCCGTGTGAAGGGGTCCACAGGAGTACATTGCTTATGAGTTCGTCCTTACTTCTCCAGCGGTGTCCTGCGGGTCTTGTTCGTCTAATTTGGATGGTTTTCGTGATGGATGATAGGAGACCGCATAGCTGCCATTTTGCGGGATGTTACCTCCAGAACTAGTTCAATACACCTCTTAGCATTCTTGTGTAGTTGCCGTCAAGCTTTTTCGCTATACACTAAGTCAGCGTCTACGTAATGAATCCATATAGCAGTATAGACACGATCGCTGCTTGGAAAAAAAATGGGTTTTATTTTATCGGACAGGACTGACTTCCATATGACCGATAGCCTATTGATAGTAGACCATGCCTTTGCTAAACGGTCAGCTGATGGCATTGGTCTCCATGTGAACACAGACTTAACAGAATACGCGTGCTTTAATCAAAGAGATGATATCTGCACACTAAATGGTGGTTCTCTAAATTTGGTGGACAGGTTCACCTACCAGGGAAGCAGAGTCTCCTCAACCGAAAAAAAAAATCAAGACGTGACTTAAACTATATAAATGTGCATAAAGTATTAATATTATATAGAAACCCTTCAAGCCATATAAATGTGCAAACATATCATTATTAGATAGAAAAAAATTACTTGAGATCATATAATTATTTGTATCAGGTAGAAATACATGAAAGAATACAACTATATGACAATTATTTGTATTAGAAATACATGAAAGCATACAACTGTGTGCAAATTATGTAATATTTTGGCCTCTGACCCGGCCAAAAATTCCATTACAAGGTGATGCACCAGAAGGAGGTGACACATTCTAATGACAGTTATGAGAGGAAATCGCATGTGCGGAAATTGGCTGATGAAATGGGACGAGGTAAAAAAATTCCCATGGTACACTCATAGACACATGCACCGGAAGAGAGTGACCTGTGAACTGCATGAGAGTTATTTCCGTTTGATGACGATCCAACATGCGATTTCAAAGATCGAGTGGGCGATCGAGTGGGCGTTGAACTATTATATAACTCAGTCAAGACAGAAGTCAAGTGGCAGTTCCAGTTGAGTTTAAGTTGCCATTTCCAGTTGGAGACGGAGTTATACACGAGATGTGGTAGGGAAAGCCACATCAGGCCGAAGGGGCCTTAGGGCACTGGTGAGTTGAGGTCCGGAGAAGATGCTGATAAGATGCAGTAAAGAAAGCCAGCACCCAGCAGAGTGGACCCCAGGACCTCCGGTTGAGCATCAGGAGAACGAAAAAGACACAATGTTGATGGCCATAAGAGTGCGGGTCAAAATATTTCAGTTCTGTTCGGTCTCCAGGTCCCTCTCACACACAAACCTTGAGTAACACTTTTCGAACCCTTGCAATAAAGTGAGAGGTAAATATTTTGTTAAAGAAGTCTTCCTGCATCTTTATTATTGTGTCTTTATGATGCTGTAGATATGAATCTGTAGATGACTATACAACAATTATTTGTATTAGATAGGAATACATGATAGCATACAACTGTATGACAATTATCCGTATTAGGAATACATGAAAGCATACAACTGTGTGAAAATTATTTGTATTAGATGGGAATACTTGAAAGCATGCAACGGTGTGCAAATTATTTGTATTAGATAGGAATACATGAAAGCATACAACTGTGTGCAAATTATTTGTATTAGGAATACATGAAAACATACAACTGTGTGCAAATTATTTGTATTAGATAGGAATACTTGAAAGAATACAACTGTGTGCAAATTATTTGTGTTAGGAATACATGTAAGCATACAACTGTATGCAAATTATTTGTATTAGATAGGAATACATGAAAGCACACAACTGTGTGCAAATTATTTGTATTAGGTCAGAATACATGAAAGCATACAACTTTGTGCAAATTATTTGTATTAGGAATACATGAAAGCATACAACTGTGTGCAAATTATTTGTATTAGGAATACATGAAAACATACAACTGTGTGCAAATTATTTGTATTAGATAGGAATACTTGAAAGAATACAACTGTGTGCAAATTATTTGTGTTAGGAATACATGTAAGCATACAACTGTATGCAAATTATTTGTATTAGGAATACATGAAAGCATACAACTGTATGCAAATTATTTGTATTAGATAGGAATACTTAAAAGCATAAAACTTTGTGCAAATTATTTGTATTAGGAATACATGAAAGCATACAACTGTGTGCAAATTATTTGTATTAGGAATACATGAAAACATACAACTGTGTGCAAATTATTTGTATTAGATAGGAATACTTGAAAGAATACAACTGTGTGCAAATTATTTGTGTTAGGAATACATGTAAGCATACAACTGTATGCAAATTATTTGTATTAGATAGGAATACATGAAAGCACACAACTGTGTGCAAATTATTTGTATTAGGTCAGAATACATGAAAGCATACAACTGTGTGCAAATTATTTGTATTAGATAGGAATAATTGAAAGCATACAATTGTGTGCAAATTATTTGCATTAGATAGGAATACTTGAAAGCATACAACTGTGTGCAAATTATTTGTATTAGATAGGAATACATGAAAGCGTAAAACGGTATGCAAATTATTTGTATTAGGAATACATAAAAGCATACAACTGTCTGCAAATTATTTGTATTAGGAATACATGAAAGCATACAACTGTGAGCAAATTATTTGTATTAGATAGAAATACATGAAAGCATACAACTGTGTGCAAATTATTTGTATTAGGAATACATGAAACCATACAACTGTATGCAAATTGTTTGTATTAGATAGAAATACTTGAAAGCATACAACTGTGTGCAAATTATTTGTATTAGGAATACATGAAAGCATACAACTGTATGCAAATTATTTGTATTAGATAGGAATACTTAAAAGCATAAAACTTTGTGCAAATTATTTGTATTAGGAATACATGAAAGCATACAACTGTGTGAAAATTATTTGTATTAGATGGGAATACTTGAAAGCATGCAACTGTGTGCAATTATTTGTATTAGATAGGAATAAATGAAAGCATACAACTGTGTGCAAATTATTTGTATTAGGAATACATGAAAGCATACAACTGTGTGCAAATTATTTGTATTAGATAGGAATACTTGAAAGCATACAACTGTGTGCAAATTATTTGTATCAGGAATACATAAAAGCATGCAACTGTATGCAAATTATTTGTATTAGATAGGAATAATTGAAAGCATACAACTGTGTGCAAATTATTTGTATTAGATAGGAATACATGAAAGCACACAACTGTGTGCAAATTATTTGTATTAGATAGGAATACATGAAAGCGTAAAACTGTAAGCAAATTATTTGTATTAGGAATACATGAACGCATACAACTGTCTGCAAATTATTTGTATTAGGAATACATGAAAGCATACAACTTTGAGCAAATTATATGTATTAGATAGAAATACATGAAAGCATACAACTGTGTGCAAATTGTTTGTATTAGGAATACATGAAAGCATACAACAGTATGCGAATTGTTTGTATTAGATAGGAATACATGAAACCATACAACTGTGTGAAAATTATTTGTCTTAGATAGGAATACTTGAAAGCATACAACTGTGTGCAAATTATTTGTATTAGATAGGAATACTTGAAAGCATACAACTGTGTGCAAATTATTTGTCTTAGATAGGAATACTTGAAAGCATACAACTGTGTACAAATTATTTGTATTAGATAGGAATACTTGATCTATAGCAGTGTGCAAAAGACATTAAAGGGACAACTACACAAAAATGTTAACATTGACGTAAAATCTATGCGAATGCCTAACTTCTACAGATAAAATAACCCTAGCCGTTGAGATATACCATTAACATCCATCAATCAATTAATCAGTCATTTAATTTTTAACAGCATAAAAACTTTAACTTATTGTCAATTTACCTAAAGACAAGTTGCTAAATGATAACATTAGATATTGCTATTATTTCCGAACCGTAATGTTTCTCATTGTCATCGATGTACCGTCCGAGTTAGATGCAATAATAACAAAAAAAAGTTTTTCTTTCACTTGATATTCTTAGTCATTCAAACAAATCAATTCACCATTTAATAATCCTATATTGACGTCATAGCGTCTCTCTTTGTTTTGATTGTTGATAAACATGAAAAAAAACAATACTTAAAATCCTGACTACCATAGCATTTTTCTGGTTTTATATAAAAGGGTTTGCACTACTAGTCATCCAACGGTTGTACCCAAAGGTTAACAATCAATTATGACAAGTATGGGTAATATAAAACTAATCATATAATAGGAGAAAAAGTAGTTGTGGTCAAAATCACGTGTCCATCCCATCAACCTTTATAGATGGTATATTTTGTATGCGACAAACGAAGACCTGAGCGTGGAATCTCAGATTGGGGAAAAGAGGACGCGTCACTTCGGCACGACCATTGCATTTAAATGCGAACATATAGCAAAGCTCACTTCAGATTTCACTGGTTCCAAAAGGTTATCAGAATGTTGAGACTTTCATCTGGGACTTATATATATATATATATTGAGAGAGAGAGAGAGAGAGAGAGAGAGAGAGAGAGAGGAGAGAAAGAGAGAAATTATGTATGTATGTATGTATGTATTAATAATTATATATAAATATAAGGAGAGAGCGAGAAAAAGAAATATATATATATACATACATATATATATATAGGTATATTGAGAGAGAGAGATGTATATATATATATATATATATGTATATATATATATATAGAGAGAGAGAGTAAGAGACAAATATATGTATAGAGAGAAAGAGAAAATTTATAAATAAATATGTGTACATATATATACATATATACATGTGTGTGTGTGTGTGTGTGTGTGTGTGTGTGTGCATGTTTTCAGATAGCGTAGACACAGTCAACAATGCTTGGTGACTTTTAGTTTCTCGTCAGTTATCATTTATCCAACTATATATATATATATATATATATATACACACACCTGGACAAAAATATAAGACCACCCTCAAAAATGAAAAAAAGAAATTATTTACAATTTTTAAATAATGAAAATCAGATATATGACAGATAAGGTTAAGAGACATTTAGATTTAAAACAAGAAGAAATTTCAGTTCATTTTTAATATGTCTATATATATATATATATATTGAGCTTTATATTTTGGAATTATATAATTTACCTTTATATCCTTATTTTTCCTTGATAAAATGTTCTTTGAAGCATTAAGATTAAAAGTTATTTCAAATTTAGACTTTTCATCAGCAATTGCTTGAAAACTCCAAATAAGTATGGAACAAGAAAACTGACTGGCAGGCCAGAAAATTTATCACCACAATTCAAGAGAAGAATTGTTTGCGAAGTAAAAAGAAAACTTCGTCAACATCAAAAATATTGAAATCTCTAGTGGATGTTCTTTGCAGTACTAGAAAAATTAGAAAGCACTTAAACAACGAAAAAGAGCATCAGAAAAGAATTTATCGTCCAAAGTTAACAATGAAACACAAAGAGAAACGACTGGAATATGTTCGTCGATATCAAACCATGAATGCTAAAGAATGGCAACAGGTTTTTTCTCAGGTAAAAAAAAAATTCAATTTAGATGTTCCAGATGTCTTTCAGAAGCACTGGCACGCAAAAGAAATTTCCTGAAGAGAATGACTCAACAAGGGATAGTGAAAGAGGATCTCTTAAGATCTGGGGGTGGGGGGCTTCTCATCTTCAGGAAAACTTAAACTATAATTTGTCTGTGGTCGACAAAAAGTAGTTTATTTAGTGAAGATGCTAAATGATTTATCTCTCGCACAAGAAGAGCGTCGTCTATGTGGAGAAGAATGGATTTTTCGCCAACATAATACTGCTGTCTACAATGCATCAATAACAAAGAAGTACTTGCTTGAACCAAAAATAAGACTTCTTGACCACTCAGCGTGCTCTCCAGACCACAATCCTATTGAAAATTTGTGGGGATTGACAGTTGCAAAAGTTTATGAAGGAGGTTGACAGTATTCAGAATTTCTGAACTGAAAAAAAGGCAATCTTAGACGCATGGGGAAAATACCTTCGGTTTCATTGCAGAAATTAGCGGATAGTATTCCTAGTCGAATTTTTGAGGCTATCAAAGCTAACGGCGGAACTCCTGAATATTAAATAAAAATTTTGCCTTTATACCCTATTGTTCTGTTCATTGGTCTTATATTTATATCAAAACAAAATTTCAAAAGTAAGTATAAATGCTAATATACATATAAAAAATGAATTGAAATTCTTTATATTTTAAATTTAATTTTCTTTATGCCTTATCTTTCATATATCTGATTTTCATAATTTGAAAATTGTAACCACTATCTTTTTCTTCATTTTTGAGAGTGATCTTATATTTTTGTTCAGGGGTGTATATGTGTATCTATGTGTGATTGAAATTGAAGACACACATCAAACGTCTCTAAGATTTTAGTCATTACAGATGTATGTGGCTCTTACATGCTCTCCACACACAAAAATATACATAAGCAGCCGTATAAATTTGGAAAATATATATATATATATACATATAATTTAGAATAGCATTGATCCAGAGTCAACGGCGCTGGGTGGCTGTCAGTTCCTCGCGTCTGCAATCATCAGACCAAGTCTTTCTCTGTATATAGATTTGTGTATATGCTCGTGCATGTTTGTTGTGTGTGTGTGTGTGTGTGTGTGTGAAAAGGGAGCAACATGCACACACATAGACAAATATAAATACTTACACACACACATCAAACGGGCACAAAATATATTAATAATTTGTGTATGTGTGCGTGTGAGTATATGTGTATGTATACATGTGTGTGTGTGAGTGATTGTGTATGAAAGAAGGGCAACATGCACAGGCAGTCACATATATATAATTACAAACACACACACACACACACACACACACACACACACACACACACACACCTGCCCAATCGTCTGGGGCTGTAGAATACTCTAACTGCATCTCTGCAGAGAAATGATTCCCTAACGAGTATCCTGGATAAGACATTAAACAATCTGATGGTGAGGTTCCAGTAATGCTGGAGCTCTAGAGAATGCGGACAACCACTTCATTGCCATCAGTTCCAGGTCCACTCTGGCCCGAAGTGGTAGCAACTGATAAGGTCCTATCTATGGGTCAAATAGAACCAAACCGCGTACTTATGCTAAACTGAATTGCTTAAAATAGGAGTTTTGACATTTAAACAGCGTACTAATGCTAAACTGAATTGTTTGAAATGGAACTGTTTTTGTTATGCTAAACTGAATTGTTTGAAATAGAACTGTTTGACTAAACTGAATAGCTTGAAATAGAAATGTTTTTGACAATTAAACTGTGTACGTATGCTAAACAGATTTGTTTCAAATGGAACTGTTTATTTGTATAAAAATGGATTTGGCATTTGATAACCTACAAAAGTTGATATGGCATAATACCAAAACACACACACACACACACACACACACATCAAATGTCCACAAAATTTCTGTATGAGAATAATGTGTGTATATGTGTGCATGTGTGTCTGTGAGAAATGAGAACCACATATACACACATACACACACATATATGGAAAAAAATTGACATGTTATGTTTTGACCTGTTGACCCGGCCAAAAATGCCATTCAAGGTAATGCACCGTAAGGAAGTGACACATTCTGATGGCAGTTATGAGAGGAAATCGCGTGGGTGGAAATTGGCTGATGAAATGGGACGAGGTAAAAAAAAATCCCATTATACTCTCATAGACTGACGCACCGGAAGAGAGTGACCTCTGAACTGGATGACAGTTATTTCCGCTCGATGACGATCACACAGGCCATTCCAAAGAAAGCGGAAGTGACACATCCCGGTCGCTAGATATCGGAAGGAGTTGCGGAGGCGTGTTCATATCACCGCGTGGAAGTTTGAAGGTAATATAAGGCCGACGAATTGAACAGAGGACAGTTGAGTTTCGGTCAGTTGAGTTCAACGAGCCAGTAGACAGACAGGCGAGAAGGAAGACAAGCAGTATAGTTGGAGACGGAGGTAGACGCGATGTTGTAAGGAAAGCCAGCACCCAGCCGACTCGAGTGCTCCGGTTGAGCAGCCATGGAGAACGAGAAAGACACAACGCTGACAGCCATAACTTTGGGGTCAAAATATTTCAGTTATGTTCGGTCTCCAGCTCCCTCTCACACGCAAACTTTGAGTAACCCTTTTCGAAACCTTACAAATAAAGTGAGAGGTAAAATATTTTATAAAAAAAGTCTTCCTGCGTCTTTCTGTGTGCGTCGTTTATTCCTGCGACTTTATCATCGTGCGTCTTAATTATTATTGGGTCGATATGTATCCAGCATGTATATGTATATTTCTGCATGAATCAGCAGATGACTATATAACAGACAGAGTAGTCCAAAAGTGATGAATCTATCAAGCAGGAGAGTCGATGCTGTAACGTTTCGGTATTAATATACCATCATCTGGATTTTGAAATGTAACATCAAGTGTTGAAGTAATAACTATGGATGTTTAATAAAATACGGGAAATAATGGAGGAAATATGTAAACAAAGAAAGAACTTACAACCGTTCAAATACTAAATCAGTATTCTGTCGGATTCTTTTCTATTATTTACTTCAATACGCTTACATACATGAAATTATTCACACATACATCAAATATTTTGTATATAGTTCTCACATTCAAACCGGCTCATTGGCCAAGTGGGTAGAGTGTGTACCAATGGTCTGGGAGACCTGGGTTCAATCCCACGTCGCGTCATACCACAGACTTTAAAAATGGTGCTTGATACCTCCTAGCTTAACACTCAGCGATATAAGGTATGTATCAAAGTTAAATTGGGCAATCCAGGGAAAGGAGTAGCGCCCTCCTCTACACCTCGGTGTAGTAGCTATTGAAAAGGGAGCCTTCGGGTTGCCCTCGACTACGGTCGGCAACTTTACGTTACTTTACCTCCATACACACATTAACATATACACAGTAACATGTTGGAGGTGCGTTTTAGTGTAATGGTTATCATCGGAGGAAATAGAATCGGTGATTTGAGTTCAAATCCTGGACAAGGCAGAGTGTGTTCCACTCTTAGGAAAAGCACAAATCTATTTTCAATTTTCCCAGCAAGCAATAATCAGGAAGACTGGGTTTTTTAGCCTTGGTGAGGCAACCAGTCTAGGAAAAGGAAAAATCTGGATACAACCCAGCTTTAGTTTGCTCGTATTTGTATCGTATCCTACTTGTGTCCGAGGGGTTGGGTGGATACATACTGGGACAGACATACGAGCGGACATTTCAATTATATATATATGTGTGTGTGTGTGTGCACGTGCGCGTTCGTGTGTTTTAAAGGAGAGCTACATGGAAACACATGCGCTCATATATAAGAAATCACATACACACACATACGCACACAAGTACGCGCACACATACACACGCACATCAAACGATCAAGAATTATTGAGTATATGCGAATATATGTTCTTCTCACATTTTCCCCACCAATAAAAGCAGTTGCAAACATACAAGTAAACATTTCATATATATATATATATATATATATATGTGTGTGTGTGTGTGTGTGTGTGTGTGTGTGTGTGTGTGTGTCTGAAAAACACAAGGTCTTAAGAGGATGATCTTATTTATAGTTTGAATTATTTGCCAACGTTCAACGTTTCGGATTTCAACCTTCATCAAGGCGTAGGAATTTTATAAGGTCCTTGAATAAGTTATCGCTAATTTTTCATTAAAATTAATGGGTTTTTTTTTCAAAAATTAGTTTAAAAAAACAGGTCACTTAGAGTATTGTCCATCGCAGACCACTACTTTTTCCCATCTTTCTGTTAACATTTGAATTCCACGTCGGATAAACGACACGTCTTTTGAGGCTAAACTCAAGTCGACCCATTTTTTGACATCTTCATAAGAATAAAAGTGCGACTTAGTCAGGCCTTGTGCCATCGATCAGAACAAGAAATAATCTGATGGGGCTATGCCAAGTGAATACTGCGGTTCGAGTTGAACTTTCCATTTAAGCGTTTCCAGATAAGTTTTCACTCGTTTTGCAATATGTGGCTTAGCGTTGTCATGTTGCAAAATCACTTTGCCGTTTTTCCTTCAATGCTCGGCTCAAACGCATCAATTGTAGTCGAGAGTGATCTCCCGTGATGGTTTTGGTCGGTTTGAGTAGCTCATAATAAACTACACCCATATGATCTCACTAAATGCAGAGCAGAAGTTTCGAACCATGGATATTCGGCTTTACCACCGATCATGATGCATGGGTTATCGTAGTTTTCATCGCCGGTCACGATACGATGCAAAAATCCTTTCCTTTTCAGATGTTGAAGCAGCTGTCCGCACGTGACAAGACGCTGTTCAAAGTCTCTTGGCTTCAATTCGTACAGCACCCAATGTCCATGCTTTTGAATGCTTCCTAATGCTTTCAAACGTTCCGAAAGTGTTATGTGATCAACTCCTAATGATTCTGCAAGTTCAGCTTGAGCCTGACATAAGTCTTCATGAAGTAATGCCTCTATTTCATCGTCTTTAAACTTTTTCGGTGCACCAGAGCGTTCTTTATCGTCAACATCAAAATCATTATTTTTTAAGTGTTTAAACCAATCTCTGCATGTTGTTTCCGACAGGGTATGGTCGCCGTAAGTCTCGGTAAGAATTCTGTGTGCTCCAGCTGCAGCTTTCTTTTGAATAAAGTAGTTCTATAAAATGCCCCGCAAATGCACTTTATTTCGCACAAAATCCGACATGTTTAATGCTATGAAAAACCAAGTTGTTTACACTTCAGCGAAATGACATTCTCTGAATTTCAAGCTTGCTTATAGTACTGGCTTATAGATGCGTTACCATCTGAAACTACAAGAACGCAGTTCTGGAACGCCATTTATTGGGAAACAGCGGGAACTTATTCAAGGTCCTCGTAGATAAAACGAAAAGATGAATGTTTTAAATTTTATATTTTCCGTTAGTGGCGTTCTGTTTCCAATACAGGATTGTTTTGACATTAAATAACCCACGAAGGATGATATGCCATAACACGAAGAAACCAAACCTATTTAGTCAATTAGTGCCAGTTTTTAATGGATAAGAATCGGGTAGTAAAAAATGTTTTAAAAAATGTAAAAAGGTAAAAAATATTTAACTTAATTTCAAGTAACAACTTTATGGGGGGGGTAGACAGAAAATTGATTGATTGTAACGGCATGTCAAACTGTCTATGGTTATTTTATGCCTAAAAGTTAAGAAATCGCAATCATGTTTTCATTTTTTGTGTAGTTTCCTAAAAGCTTTTTGCGAGCTGCACGCAGTCCTATCCAATACAAATATTTTTTAAACAGATCTATTTGAGCCGTAGATGGGATTCTGACAGGTACTACCAATCTGGGTTTGAGTTGAGCTGAGGGTGTTAGCAGCAAAGGCGTAATCTACACTCAACAGATCTCCAGTACTGGAACCTCAGCATCAAATTCAGTTTTGAGTGTCTTGCCAAGGACTATATTGAAGATGACTCCATAGAGAAAGGCATCTATCACTCTATCTTGTAGAGGACTTCATAGCAGAAGACATCTATCTATCTATCTATCTATCTTAAAAATGACTTCATAGCAGAAGACATCTATCTATCTATCTATCTATCTATCATGTAGATGACTTCATGATAAAATACTTCAATCTATCTATCTATCTACCTTGAAGATGACTTAATAGCAGAAGACATCTATCTATCTGTCTATCTATCTATTTATCTTAAAGATGACTCCATAGCAGAAGGCAACTATCTATCTATCTTGAAGACGATTTCATAGCAAAAGACATCTATATATCTTGAAAATGACTTCATAACGGAAGATATCTATTTATCTATCTATCTACCTATCTTGAAGATGACTTCACTGCAGACGACATCTAGGCGCCTCTGGTGGTGTAATGGTTAGCAAGCTCGACTAGCAAACCTACACGAGTGAGTTCGAGTCTCATTGGGTGCCCCTTTCATATGGCCTTGTGCCACATCTAAGCAAAAAGCTTAGTAAATTTCCACTGCAGATGACATCTATTTATCTATCTTGAAGATTACTTCATAAAGGAAGACATCTATATATCTATCTTGAAGATGACTTCCTAGTGGAAAACATCCATCTATCTATTTATCCATCTATTTAGGTATTTTGAAAATGACTTCAAAGCGGAAGACATCTGTCAATCTATTTTGGTATCTTGACATCAATCAATCTATTTATCTATCGATCTATCTTGAAGATGAAATGACTTCCTAACGGAAAACATCTATCTATCTATCTATCTATCTCCGTCTCTTCATATTTATCTCTCAGTCTCAACCTTTTAGCTATTTTTTTGTTATCCTTGTATTTTACTCTTTTCTTCTATCAAAATATTTGCTTCCATCCCCCACCTCTCTCTCTCTCTCTCTCTCTCTCTCTCTCTCTCTCTATCTATCTATCTATCTATCTATCTATCTAACTAGCTAGCTAGCTATCTATCCCTTTTTGTCGTCATGAACGTTCATGAAGAAAACGTACATTGAACTATTTTCAGTATCACGTTTAGACTCGTTACCCCTGCATTTATCCATATTTCCGGCCCAGCATCCATACAGAAGATAAAACACGCAACACGCATTAACACACTCGTTTGTGTTCGCCCGCATTCCTTTCTCTTGCTCTGCCGTTCCGACCAAGCAAAAAAAAATGTACCAGGATATTACTAGAAGCAATGTGTAATATCCTGACGGTCTCAGTTCGTAATGTTGCAGCAAAACCATGAAAATTCTTTCACAGCCGCCATCTTTGATGTAGATGAAAAACTGGATCCTTAGTAAGTGTTCTGGAAATAGTGATTCGTGTTTTGGTGTATTCTTTGAATTTCTTTTCCGTTGCTTTGTGTTCGCTGAACGAGGCGTTCTTAAAATAAGAGAATGCTACTCACTCGCTGATTAGAAAACGCTTCGTTGATTCTTTTCAGCTGAACTTGTCAGTCTCTTTGTGATGTAGATGTGTAAACATTTTGCTAAGATATGTATCGGGATTTATACAGTACAGAATAAGGATTAATAGATACAAAAATACACAGTGGATATCGAGGGAAAATATTGAAGAATAGAGAGGGAAAATTTTGTTGAAAATAGTGAGAGAAAGAATGGCAAAAACGGAAAACGGTGAATAATTTTTTAAAGAAAAAAAGGAAAATAAAAGAAAACATAAGAAGGACTATATGAAGAAAAGGAAAAAAATATTGAATGTAGGAGAGAGTAAGGTGATTGATTTGCGATGTACCAGGTCATGTAATATCCGATATCTGACATTGAATTATATTTTATTCTGTCAAAAGGAAAACAATACATACGAACAGGTCAGCCCAAAAGTAATAGAAGATAATCCCATAACTAACGTCCGTTATCTTACAGTGAGAGATTGAATCATATTTTATTCAAAAATGTCTAAATCATAATCATATATGCTATCAAGTCAGCCCAAAAGTAATATCAAATCATCCCTTAACTATTGTCCGTTATCTGATAGTAAGAGATTGAATTATATTTTATTCTAAAATTTCTAAATTATAATAATATATGCTATCAAGTCAGCCCAAAAGTAACAGAAGATAATCCCATAACTAACGTCCGTTATCTTACAGTGAGAGATTGAATTATATTTTATTCTATAATGTCTAAATCATAATTATATATACTATCAGGTCAGCCCAAAAGTAATATCAGATCATCCCATAACTAACGTCCATTATCTGATAGTGAGAGATAATCATATTTTATTCAAAAATGTCTCAATCATAATTATATATACTATCAGGTCAGCCCAAAAGTAATATCAGATCATCCCATAAGTAATGTCGAATATATGACAATGAGAGACGGAATTACGCTTTATTCTAAAATTTCTAAACAGAAGCTTCTTAAAAGGAACCATAGAGATCCTTTGGGATGAATAAAATCAAAAAGATCTACAGGGGGTGAATTTACAAATTTAAATTTATAACTTCCTTCATTACAGAATAAAAATTAATGAATCATGTTGCGTAGTTACCAGTGTAAACAACACTTATAATTATATTTTGACTAAAGAAAATATTTAAAAAGAAAACAATTATAGTTTATCAAATTATTTTTTTAAATATTCAATTCTAAAATATCCCTTTTTGTTAAAGATTCTGATGTGTCTTTAGAGAAGAGAATGAAAATAGAGATTTAAAAAAAAAATTTTAATTTAAAAAATGAATTGAAAATACAATAAACAAAATTTTGATTTTCATCCATGGTGACAGATTTTTAATATATAAAATCAAAATTGAATTATAATTAACGAAAAAAATCTCTCTGACTGAAGAGATCCGGATCTTCACTTGATAAGAAAGTTTCACATATCTAAGCTAGAAATTTATGAGCGAGGGTGTTATTATAAGATTCAATATTCTATTCATGATAGATCTTCTGTCTTTTGTAAAAAAAAATTATCTTTAGATTTTTAAAACTCGACCCCCACTCATCATGACATCTAGTAAGACTAAAAAGAATGTCGGAAATATTCAGTTAATCTATTTATTATAAATAGAAAATAGATTTGATAAATCAGAGATTGAATTATATCTTATCCTAAAGTGCTACAACCCATGACAAAATTCAAAGAATTAGTACACTTAGAGAATGTTCACTTATAGTTTTTTAGTTATAAATAAACTAATTATATGAAAAATATCTTCTACTTAATTGCTGAAAATTTTAGTTTCATAAAATACTCCTTAATAAAACAAGATTAAATCATCTGAATTAATAGCATATTTTCCCAGGCTATATTGAAGAAAACCGGCTCATTAGCCTAGTGGGTAGAGTGTTCTCTAATGGTCAGGGAGACCGGAGTTCAATCCCAGGTCGCGTCATATATATTGAAGGATTTTTTTTGCTTTGCTTTATTTTGTTATTTGTTCTTTTTTGTTTTTGTTTTATGGGGGGGTTGTTTTTGTTTTGTTTTGTTTTTTTCTAGTACACTTTACATTTTTCATTTATTTTTAGATAGAGAGGAAAATGCAGGAAAGTAATAATCAAAAGTGTAATATTCTCTTTTTCTTCTCTTTTTTTTCTTTTTTTTTATCATTCATTATCATCCTTCTTTTTTTTTTTTTTTTCACCTTCATGATATTTCTTAATTTCCGCAGAGGCAATTCCTGACATTTGCCAAGATGGTGATCGCGTCCTATGGGAGCGACAGATTTTTTTTTTCTTCATTTTTATTTGTTGAAAATTGTATTTATTTATTCATTGGAGGGAAAAAATAAATTTCATTGAACTATAAATTCTTAATCAAGAAAACTAAAAATTCAATCAAGATTTGAAAATATTTCAACGTCTCCTATATGACAGGAGCCTCATTTTCGATTTTTTTAAAGATCATGTATAAAATAGATTTTTTAGCCAATAGGATTAATTTAAAGGTCAGAGTAACCTTATATTAAAACAAACAAAAAACACTACAATCAATATAACAGTATGCTTGTAAAACCCATCAAATTTCATCGACTGATATACATATGTTATTGGCAATAATAATGATAATATATATATAAAGTTGGCGACCATAGTCGAGAGCGATCGGAAGACTCCCTTTTCATTAATTACAACACCAAGGTGTAGGAGAAGGCGCTATTCTTTTCCCTGGATTGCTCCACTTTACTCTTGATCCGTACCTTATAATTCTGAGTGTTAAGTAAAAAGGCATCAAGTACAATTTTTCAAATCTTTGGATTGACTCGACCTGGGATTGAACCCCGGTCTCACCGGACACTGGCGAACACTCTAAATAATAATAATACATACACACACACACACACACACACACATACACACACATAAGAAATACTTTCGTTTCGTTGAAATTCAAACAAGACAAAAGAAATAAATGGAAAACTCGGTAAAATTTAGAAGGCATACACGTACACACACACATATATATATGCATACACAACACACACTCACACACACGTATGTATATACATACACAACACACACACATATATATGTATACTCAATACACACACACACACACACACACACACATATATATATATATATATACGAGGTGCATACGATCAGTTTCCAGACTTTTTTCGTATGGGCACTTTTATTGATAGTACACACATGAAACTCGAGTCCCCTTCGAAGTAATCTCCTCCGGCTCCAATGCACTTATTACACCGTTCCAACAATTTCTGGAAAGCCCCATGGAAGTCCTCTTATGTGAGCCTGTCAATGACCTTCATCACAGCCTCTTTCATCTCCTCAATTGTCTCATAACGACAGCATGTGAGCTTAGGGAATAACCAAAAGTCACAGGGAGAAAGGTCTGGACTGAGGAACTGTGTTGATGCCCATCAAGGTCAAATAATCTGTAACAAGGATGGAATTGTGGACTGGTGTATTGTCCTGGTGGAAATGCCACTGACTCGATTCGAAGACTGCTGGCCTCTTCCGACGGAATCTCTTCCTGAACTCCCTTAAAACCTCAACATAGTAACCCTAACCCTAACCCTTTGACCAATCAACTCTGATCTATTGACTTCCATACTCCTCCCACACCTCTCATCATCCCTCACAGACTCTCTGCCTTCCTTGAATCTCTTATGCCACTCAAAAACTGATGCTCGATTCATGTAAGATACCCCCAAAACAGTCTGAAGCATTCCATACGTTTCTGTGGCATTTTTTCCAAGTTTAAACAGAGTTTTATTGCATATCGTTCTTCCTTACGTCCAGATTGCATTTTTTAAAATTCACCAGCTGTGACAATCAGGGTTTAGTAGGGTGTATTCCAATTCCTGCTGTAGTTGTTGATTTGTACCTTAAATCATAAAAATTGGTCAGTCATCTCATAAGATGTATAGCAATAGCATAGTAAATTTTCAAGAGTCTACAACCATTTTAAATGCCCAAACGAAAAAGTCTGGAAGCTTATTGTATGCACCTCGTTTATATATATATATATATATATATATATATATGATATGAAGGAAAACTCGGCAGACCATCATTTGGTTATTATAAATTAATTTTAGCTTTTTTAACGAGTAAGAATCCATTGAATGAATACTTTCATATTTTTTTCTCTCCACTATGTGATGGTTATCTGCAGAGGTTTGTTGCTAATATCGAGTAGCCAGTTGAAATAAATCTCGTTTTCGTCCAATTATATGAATTTGCTCTGTATGATATTTATAAATTCATATATTAATAATCATACACTGAGCACTCCTGGAGATTTATAAGAATACTCTTATATATTCTCAATTTAAATCATTCCTAACTCACCTTCTGTGGATATTTCAGACATACACACACACACACACATATATATATATAACTTAATTACCTTGACCAGAAAATCTGGTGAACACAGCGTACGACACACAGAAACACTGGACAGCTGTTTCGACCTTATGGTGTCTCATCAGTAGTATATTCTGAGATATCCTCCATTGGAGATCGAACCAGCGACCACAGAATGCAGAGCCAAAACTCTACCACTGAGCTACGCACAAGCGCTACTGAATCAACCAGTCATGGTAAACATATGACCATTTAAGTTGATGTGTCTTGCAGTTACATCCATACTCTCACAGATGACACGGTCACCTCCGGGGCCACGTCTTCCCAACTTGGAGATACGCATCCGCGTGATCATAACTTCACGGCCAAGGAAATAGATATACATTTTTTTAATAAAAAATTTATATATATATATATATATATATACATTTTTTTTATCTATTTTATAAAGTTGGAAAAATATGAGGATCTGCGAGAACAATGTGTCTGAAATGGCTGGATAACAGATGTATTTCCTATCGAAGTTGAATACAGAGGTTTCATTGCCAACTCAACCTCCGCATTCTTGACTAATCTTGGACTTCCTCGATCAGACAAGAGGAAGTACATGGAAAAGATTCAAGATAAGGCTCTAACTGCCTCAGCGTGGATATGGCAATCCTATTGAGTAACGACAATCTATGAGAGTCTGGTGGTGTCGTGAGATACTGGTGGAGCGCTCTGGGCTAGTGGTAATGATGCTTCGGCCCCGAAACCATGCCTGAACCCAGAGTCATCATCTGATGAAGGCTTTGTAGGAAGCAATGCTGTTGTACAAACATCAGTTATTGTATGATATATATATATATATATATATATATATAATTTGTAAACGAATAGGTTGTTTTGCCCAGTCAGCTGGGGCTGTAGAATACACTGACTGCACCTCTGCAGAGGGGTAAGACCCCCCCCCATAACGAGTGTCCTGGATATGACACTAAACAATCTGATGGTGAGGTTCCAGCAATGCTGGAGCTTTGGAAAATGCGGAGTACCCTTCATTGCCATCACTCCCAGGTACACTCTGGCCCGGAGTGGTAGCACCTGATAGGGCCCTATCTATGGGTTAAATAGAACTAACAGCATACTAATATGCTAAAATGAATTGAGTAAACTGAATAGCTTGAAATAGAAATGTTTTTGACAATTAAACCGTACTTACACTTAAACTGTGTGCTTAAGCTTAACTGAATTATTTCAAATAGAACTGTTTTTCGAAATTAAAACTGTATTTACACTTAACTGAATTATTACATATAACTGTTTGAATAGTTAGAAATGGAAATGTTTTTGACAATTAAACTGTGTACTTATGCTAAACTGAACTGTTTTCAATAGAACAGATTATTTACATAAAAATGGATTTGGCGTTAAATAACCTACAAGGGTGGTTATGCCATAAAACCAACAAACCAAACCAAACCAAATGTTTTTGACAGTTGAACTGTGTACTCATGCTAAACTGAATTGTTTTAAATAGAACTGATTATTTACATAAAAATGGATTTGGCGTTAAATAACCTACAAAGGTTGATAGGCCATAAAACCAAACCAAACCAAACCGAATAGTTTGTTGGTAACATTTCTAAACGAGCCAGAGTTTATTTGTTTGTACACTGTCAAATAGTTTCAAGTATAGTAAATGATTAAACAGTTCTATTTGACTCGTAGATGGAATCTTAACACATACTATTCCGTGTCAAAGAAGATGTGGGCGTAATGACATTGGAGGAGTACTCCACGTTTCCCAAAGCTCCAGAACAAGAGCGCCAGCATCAGAAGGTTTAGCGTCATATCCAGGACACTCGTTTCGGATATCTTACTCCTCTGCAGAGATGCAGTTGGCATATACTATAACCCCAGCCGATTGGGTTAAAGTACTGTTTGTTTGTTTGTTTGTTTGTTTGACTATCGAGTAGACTTTGCTGTTGACCTGCAATTAATATCGATGTATCACAGGAAAAGGTTTTAATAAATGTTCATTTTTTTAATGTCTTCTGTCAACATTCGTAATTCTGCGGATATATTTTACATAATTCCATTCTCGTATACGTTTGTATTTTGCCAATCTGGTCAGACTCCTGTCATAACCTAAAAGTTAGAATAGATTGGTCTACGGAAAATACGTTAGCAGGGCTAAAAAGAAAAAATGGAAGCAATAAAGAATAAACTAAAATTGGGTCACAGGTACGCTGCCTATTTAAAAAGTGAATCAATGAAAGAAAGATATGTTTGACTGGAGGAAAAAAGTTATCACGTAAATGTGTAGTTAAAGAGTGATTAAATGGGCGAGTCAGTAGTTTAACATTGTATGAGGTAAAACAAGAAGAAACATTAAAAAGGTACAGCACAGAGTGCTTAAAAACAAAAGGAAAATAAAGAAGTTATATGAGACAAAACAAGTTCGATTCTTCCTAGTTGTCCATACTGCTAGTCTTGTGCTTAACTCACCCTAGTAAATGACAACACCTATGCAGCCAATCTATCGTCTAAAATACCTTTTTTATGCCATTGTCGCCACTAATGAACTTATTGTTTATTTTTGGAAACAAACATAAGATCAGCTTAACCTACAGCGCTTTTTTTCCTTAACTTGCATAGCTTTTTTATTTCCTTAACTTGCATAGCTTTTTTTTTTCTTCTTTTTTTTTTATCTATTTCTTTAAGAACCTATGGCGACTAATCCTATCAACCATCCCCTTTTTTTATATTCTCCCATCTGTAACACACCTATTTCTAAAATGCTCCAATCGTACACCTCTCTTTATCGATTTCTTTTTTGAATTACAAAAGACAGAACCTTTTTTTTTCTCAGCGTGCTGATGACGCCATACAAAGCAAAAGGTTGTTGGGGAGTTTCGCTTTTTCTTTCTTTATTTATTTATTTCTTTTATAAATCCCTGAATGTTTGTTAACGAACTGAATGACACTGCACAGCAACATTTTCAATCGTATTATAACTTGCCTGTTCGTCCTGCAAAAGGAGGTGCAGTTGTCGCTGCAAGGATCGAGATGCACTCCGAAATGAATCTTAATGGCTCACCCAGCGGCAAATTAAGTGTAACTAATGTCAACCGGCTGAGCCCCAGGCAACGTCGGTCGGTCGGTCACCATTACGAAAATGGTCGACCACTGTCCGATTGATTACAAATCAAACTTGCACGGATTTCAATCCAAACACCGAGACCCTCTTTACTACGATTGTTAAAAATGGCTAAAAATTGTCAATTTAACTCAGCAGTTTTTCAACTAGGATGTATATGTTTCAGAATCCTATGATCACCTAAAAATTATAATAGACTGACCCATATGAAATATGTTAACAAAGTGTGGATAGCAAAGAAGAATAGACTAAAATTAGGTCGCAAATACGCTGCTAGTTTAAAAAATGTCTGTGAAAGAAAGTAAATTCGACAAGACGGTCATTATACTAACAAACACGATTACTAAAATTCTCATTTTTATATATATCCAACATCTCTGCCACGAGCAGGGGGCGACACAAGGTCAATTTCTAAGTAGAGTACAGCTGATTTAAATACAATCTTCCTTCGCCTGAACTGGTTACTGTAGTAAGACTAAAGATCCCAGTTTTCCCGACGATTTACTTGTGGCTGGGGAGAGAAGAAATCGATTCAGGTCGTTCCCGCGGGCAAAGTGAAACACCAACAGCTTTGTCCATGACTCGAACTCGTTTCGCTTAATCTAATTTCTCAGTCGATAATGGTTGGGCCACGAGCCTAAATGTGTGTATATGACTGTATAACCAACAGAAGAGGGTATTTAAAATAATCTTTCTCTAAATGTTTCATCATTTTCATCATGTCGTGCTGGTACCACGGATATCCCTGACCCTCTCTCGCCACTCCTCCCTATCGTTCATCGCCTCTGGCAGGTCTTCTGGACTACATCCCGTATCCTCACATAGTTGCTGAATGTATGTTCGTGCTGGTTGTCCTGCTTTTGCTCGGCCATATGTGGGGGTCCATAAGTCTGGTTCGTCTAACTTGAATTGTTTTCGTGATAGGAGTCAGGTGGCCGTACAGTTGGTGTCTTGTGGTGTGTTGCCGCCAGGACTTGTTCAAGATTGCTCGCAGCATTCTTGTGTAATTGCCATCTAGCTTCTTCTCCAGCCGTTTTGTTAGAGTCCATGTAGTGCATCCATATAGCAGTATCGATGCGACCGTTTCCAGGAAGAAACTGCGTTTCATTTTATCGGTTAGGTCTGATTTCCATATAATCGATAGCCTGTTGATAGCTGTCCATGCCTTCGTTAACCTCGTGTCGATGTCCTTTTCGGTTGATTCGACGCTGCTTCCTAGGTAAGGGAATTTGTCGACTAGTTTAAGAGGGGTTCCGTCAAGAGTGGAGATGTCACCCGTTTGATTATAGCACATATATTCCGTTTTGTGTGCATTGACATAGAGGCCTATGCCTGCGGCTGCTCGTTCCAAACTATGCAGTAGTGTTTCGGCTTGGTTGGGTGTATTTGCCAGTATCGCTATGTCATCGGCGTAGTCGGCGTCGGTAATTGTTTTTGCGGGGTACCTTCAGCCTCTTTTCTTTGTCAACTCGAAGCCGTTCTCTCTGATTTTTTCAATCGATGTTCTAGGTACGTAGTCTCCTAAATGTTTAAGCGATTGAATTTCTGGTGAAAATGTTTGATTCTTGATAATATTATTTTGAATTTTTATTTCATGAAGTTTGGTTTGGTTTAATGGCATATCAACCATAGTAGGTTATTTAACACCAAATCTTTTATATATATATATTGAATATATGATTTCTAAACACATTTTGTAAACACATTATAAACGATCTTGACTTCATTTTTTTTTTTTTTTCACGCTGTTAAATATTTTCACTTATTTCCATCTAATTCTATTTGCTATTAATCATTTGTTTGCTCAAAGTTTAATGTTTTTAAGTACTGCGATGTATCACTAACAATTCAATTAAATATCAGTCATTTGTTTACACAGAGTTAAATGATCAATCAGTTCTATTTCTAACAATTCAATTTTGCATAAGTCAAGTTATATATGTGGTGCATTCAATAGGTTTCCACAAAATGGCAAAATCTAACACGAAAATACCTGAATATGAATAAAAAGGAGAAACTTTGAGAAAGAAACTGTATATCATCAAATAGCAGTACAAAAATGCTATAACGACTAATTATGTTGAAACAAAAATTAGAGAAGACGCAAAAGAATAGCAAGTGTAGATTATGTGATGGTGGATCCGAAACTACGTGGAACCTTCAATAAGTTTCCAGACTTTTTTGTACTGGTATTTAAAATTGTCGTAGACTCTTGAAAATTTACTATGCTATTGCTATACATCTTATGAGATGACTGACCAATTTTTATGATTTCAGGTACAAATCAACAGCTACACCAGGAATTGGAATACACCCTATTAAACCCTGATTGTCACAGCTGGTGAATTTTTAAAAATGCAGTCTGGACGTAAGGAAGAACGATATGCAATAAAACTCTGTTTAAACTTGGAAAAAATGCCACAGAAACGTATGGAATGCTTCAGACTGTTTTGGGGGTATCTTGCATGAATCGAGCATCAGTTTTTGAGTGGCATAAGAGATTCAAGGAAGGGAGAGAGTCTGTGAGGGATGATGAGAGGTGTGGGAGGAGTAAGGAAGTCAATAGATCAGAGTTGATTGGTCAAAGGGTTAGGGTTAGGGTTACTATGTTGAGGTTTTAAGGGAGTTCAGGAAGAGATTCCGTCGGAAGAAGGCCAGCACTCTTCAAATCGGGTCAGTGGCATTTCCACCAGGACAATACACCAGTCCACAATTCCATCCTTGTCACAGATTATTTGGCCAAGATGGGCATCAACACAGTTCCTCAGTCCGGACCTTGCTCTCTGTGACTTTTGGTTATTCCCAAAGCTCACAGGCATGTTGTTATGAGACAATTGAGTAGATGAAAGAGGCTGTGACGAAGGTCATTGACAGGCTCACATAAGAGGACTTCCATGGGGCCTTCCAGAAATTGTTGGAACGGTGTAATAAGTGCATTGCAGCCGGAGGAGATTACTTCGAAGGGGACTCGAGTTTCATGTGTGTACTATCAATAAAAGTGCCCATACGAAAAAAGTCTGGAAACTGATCGTATGCACCTCGTATATATATATATATATATATATATATATATATATATATATATATATGTATACAGAATTTGACATTAGATAACCAACAAGAGTCGATATACAATAAAAGACATCCAAACATCCAAATACTCCCCCTCGAAAAAAGTCTGGAAACTAATTTAATGATCCTCGTAGTTTCTAGTATTACTATATATCACTAACAATTCAATAAAACATCAGTCATTTGCTTACACACAGCTAAATGAAACAGTTCTATTTCAAACAATTCAGTTTAGCATAAGTTCACAGTTTGTTTGTTTTTTGTTTTTTGTTTTGTTTTTTGCTTTTTTTGTTTTCACACAGTTCAATGTAAAAATAGTTCTATTTGAAATAATTCAGTTTTGCATAAGTACACAGTTTAAATATCAAACAGTTCTATTTGGCCCATAGATCGGACCCTATCTAGTGCTATCACTCCGGGCTAAAGTGGACCTTAGAACGATGGGAATAAGAGAGTACTCCTCATTCTCAAAAGCTCCAGCATTACTGCACCCTCACTATCAGATTGTTTAGTGTCATATCTCGGACACTCGTTGGGGAAGTCTACTCCTCTGCAGACATGCAGAGTTGTTAATTATAACTAATTCTAGAGTATGAGTTTAATTTTAGTTTATTTTTATCACATTTAATTAGACTATCATATTAAACATATCAAAAAATCGTTTACATTTACCCAACCCCTCCGCCACAAGTAAGATTCGGCAGAAGGTCAATTTTTCAGCGGGTTTTAATTCAGAGTTTTCTTTCTGCAATAATGGTTGCCGTATCAAGAATAAAAAGATTAGTCTGCCCTACAATTTACTCATAGCTAGAGGAGGAAATGTATTCGTATCGTTCCTAAAAGCATTAGCTCAAAGTGAGATTCAAGCAGCCTAGTCCAGGATTTGAACTTAGATCAACGAGTTCATTTCCTTGATAACAGTTACGTCACAAGCATACAAACACACATTCTATATGACGTCTTGCACGCGCATACATACGCATGCACGCAC
The DNA here is from genome assembly GCA_963585895.1 of Sepioteuthis lessoniana. Lineage (NCBI taxonomy): Eukaryota > Metazoa > Mollusca > Cephalopoda > Myopsida > Loliginidae > Sepioteuthis > Sepioteuthis lessoniana. Next base: position 21,103,405 of record OY757922.1, read on the forward strand.
GCACACACATACATACATATACACAGACTTACACACACACACATACACACACGTGTGTATGTGTGTCGTGAGTCTGTATTTAAATTCTTATATATATATATATATATATATATATATTCTTTAAAGAAAAAGCCAAAGACCGGTTATTTTAGGATTATAAATTTATTTCCATCCTGTTTTTCCTTTCTGGTGTGAAGCAAAAACACGAAGAAAAATATAACAGGACTTCTTCAGATCTAATGGATAAATAAAATAGAATAGACACGGGGGGGTGGAGTTGAAGAGTTACCTCCTCGTTTTATTGAGTTTCCGTTTTTTATTTACCTATTTATTTTATTTTCAAAATTCTTCCGTCAGTTATAATTACGGTAATTTAACTTTTTTATATTTTATTTTATTTATTTTCTTTTCTTGTTAAGTTCGATAAATAACTATTTATGTTCTATGTCAATGTAATGAATTTTCGTAAGGGAAATATTAATGCTTATATTACTCCCAACTCTGGTTTAATTGGACCGAATAATACTATATATATATATATATATATATATACTATATATATATATATATATATATATATATATATACGGAAGTAAATAATAAAGTAAAATCCGACAATATTGAGAAAAAATTAATAGCAACGTAATCCAAGCAGGAGAGATTTATAGAGAACGAAGTCGACATTATAGCGTTTCGGTTCTAATGAACCATGATCAGAACTAGGAGGGAAGATATCAGTGATGTTATATATATATATATATATATATATATATATATAGGATCCATATATATATATATATATATATATGTGTATATATATATATTATGCACAAATATGTGCATTTAAATGTATACATATGTATATGCATACATGTATATCTATATATGTGTATATCCATATATATGTATGTGTGTGTGTCTGTGTGTCTATGTGTGGATATATATGTATATGTATGCATATATGTGTGTGTTCCAAATATAAGTTTTTTGTTTAATTTTCATCTTGTTTGAATTTCAATTATTATTTTTATATATATATATATATATATATATATATATATATATATATATATATATATATATATCCCATTAACATAATGGTTATAGTATTCACCAATGGTCTGGGAGACTGGGGTTTAATCAGAGTCATACCAAAGATTCAAAAAATTGTACTTGATGCCACCTTTCTTTATAAGGTACGGATAAAGGGTAAGTGGGGGTAGCCCTCGACTACGTTCACCAACTTTACTTACTTTACAGTCGAGGATGAAGAGAGGAATAGACAGAAATGCTAGCCATTAGTTAAAGAAATAGCATTTAAAAAATATGAATGTGTCTCTATATATGAGGAGTGTCAAAAAGAACCCAGCATTTTACATAAACAAATGTTGAGTTTTTTCTTTCTTTTTAATTTGACCGTAGGGGCGCTAATCATGAAGCAGGTCGTGAACACGCTCCATGATTGGCCTTTCAAAGCCCATCCCCCTCCAGATCTACAACTGGTTTGAGTTTTTCTTCTTCTAGACCGTTAGCTTTACCGAAATCAAAAGCCCTTTTAGCTCTACTGTTTAACCATAGTTTTAGGGGAAATAGTTGGATTCCGTAGGGAAATAAAAAAGATAAAACAAATAAATTTTTAAAAAAGTAACAGTTTTCCGGGATGACAGGAAGCAAAATCGACGCATGCCTGGGAATGTTGTGTAGGCATAATGAAGAGGGGAATTGAATGAATGAAGAACTATAATACATTTCTTGCCCGTGGTGTAGTCGTTATCGTCGTAGGAAATGAACACGGCGACACGAGTTCAAATCCTGGACGAGACTGATTGCATTTCACATAGCACTAATACCCTTGGGAAAGGTATGAATCCAATTATTCTCCCTCCAGCTATGGGTAAATAGTAGGACAGACTAGGTTCTTTAGCCTTGGTGAGGCAACTAGTCTAGGAGAAGGAAAACTCTGAATTCAAACCTGTTAAACTCCGCTTAAAATTGACCTTGTGTCATATCCTGCCCGAGCGGAGGGGTTGGTAAATATGATAATACATTTCTTTATAAAAAAAATATGTCGGTCTTTATAACTCGAAAGGTCCAAAGTTGACTGTAAGTGTGAGAGAAACAGAGACAGAGAGACAGAGGAGTCAGACTACTATATTGACCCATATTTTCTTAACCACGTTGATTCTACATTCATGGCCTTACGTCTCTGCTTCTTTGACAAGGGATTCTCAACCAAGTTCCGCCATGCCCACTGCCCGAATCTCTTCTGCTTGACCGATGGACCGTTGTGTCTGTTGGTGCCTTTGCATATATGATTTCATAACGCCTACGCATTCCGGTTGTCCCTCCGGTTGTCAACCCACGCATCTGCTTCCACTTGTTTACACTAGTGCATCCTGCTCACGAAATTCCCAACTGATGGGTCTGTCAAAGGTCAATATGCGACCGGAAGAGAGGCTTCCTAGCGCTAAAGAGAATTTCTTCCTCAGTAACCATTCACCACTTCTAATAGACAGACCTTTTCTCTCGCCTGCTGGTGGAAGCACCGTTCTCACTAAGTCCTCTAGGCTTAGAGGAAGGTTGTGTCTCCTACTAGTAGCCGTCTCTGCTGAAAAAAAATCTACAGGTAGCACGAGGAACTTCAAACTTAAAGGTAAAAAAAGTAAAGTTGGCGATCGTGGTCTAGGGTGAAATGCAAGCAACTTTTGAATACGGGAAGCCGATTCCACATCCTAAGATAATAACCGTTATGCTATGAACGCATCTTTATTGCTTTACCGAAAACTTTCTTAGACTAGCCTCCTTCAGAATTATCCCCCCCCCCCGCTATTTGATAAACCATTATTAGCTTCTTCTTCTTCTTCTTCTTCTTCTTCTTCTTCTTCTTCTTCTTCTTCTTTCAGCTCTGAAATACTATTTATGCATCTCAGACGATTACTTTCAACTTGGTTGTAATATTCACAACGTTTCAATCGCCGTATCCTCCGTGTCGTTAATATTCAATCAATGAAAGTATCTTGTTCTCATTCAGCACGGATGTGATTGACGAGGAAGAAACTCAGCAAAAGAAAATTGTTGACTATGCACAAGACCTTTCACCCAGGGAATGACATAGGCAGACTATTTGTGTCCGGAAAAGAAAGGATGAAGAGAACTCCTCAGCATTGACAATTACGTAAATGCTTCAAACAAGGAATCGAAGAGTTTTCAAAAAAGCAAAGAAAGACTAATTACAACAGCCAATGACAGCAAAACAACAAAAACTAGAAAATAAAAATGGGAAGAAAAACAAGTGTGGATACTTCAAGCAACGAATTATCAAAGATTGCACACGAAAGTCTGGGGCACGGCCGAGGAAAAGAAACCTTTAGAGAGACACTGAATCTCAGTTAATAGTTGGTGACCATAGTCGAGGGTGACCAAGAGGCTCCCTTTTCAATAGCTACTACACCAAGGTGTAGTGTATGGCGCTACTCCATTCCCTGGATTGCAACACTTTACCCTTGATCCTTACCTTATAATACTGAGTGTTAAGCAAGGCGGCATCAAGTACCATTTTTTGAGTCTTTGGTATAACTCGACCTGGGATTGAACCCCGGTCTCCCAGACCATTGGCGAACACTCTACTCATTAGGCCAATAGCCCGGTCTTAAATAGTAGCACAAAATAATACCATAAAGGCCTATTAAAAGCGAAAAATCGATAATACGCAATAGAATGGCAAGTGTTGGTTATAATGAAACTGAGATGAAATGGTTAATTCCATCATAAGCAAATGCAGCAAACTAATACAAAAAGAGTATAAGACTAGGCATGACTGGGTGGGAAAGGTGGTTCACGGAGAATTGTGCAAAAGATTGAAATTTGACTTTACTACCAAATGGGATATGCACACACTATAGTCTGTTTTTGAGAACGAGACGCATAAAATTCTCTGGGCTTTTGAAATAAAATCGATCACTTAATCCCGGCCAGAAGAGCAGACCTAGTGTTAATTGACAAAAAAAGAAATTACCATCAATTGGATTTTACCGTCGCGACGGACCACGGAGGGAAAATAAAAGAAAACGAAAAGATGTAAAGATACTTGGATTTTGCTAAAGAACTAAAATAAACTGCAGAACACGAGGTTAATACACTTGGAACGGTGCCTAAAGTCTTGTGGAAAAAAATTGAAGGAATTGGAAAACAGAGGAAGAATCGAGACTATCCAGATCACAGCAGTGTTAAAATCAGCTAAAATACTCAGAAAAGTCCCAGAGATCTGAAGAAAGTTAATGTCATTCAGACTCCAATGAAAGACCCACTAGCAAACGGTGGTGTGAAAAAACTCTCAAGGTTAATAGTAAATAATGATTGTTGCGCTCGGTACAGTCACCAAAGGATCGGTACAGGGACTGGAGGACTTGGAAATAAAAGGACGAGCGAGGACCTTTCGAACTACAGCATTGTTGCGATCTTAGGAGGTGTCCGTGGTGTAATGGTTATCGTCGTAGGAATTGGACACGGCGACACGAGTTCAAATCCGGGACGAGACTGATTGCATTTCACATAGCACTAATACCCTTGGGAAAGGTATCAATCCAAATATTCTCCCTCCAGCTATGGGTAAATAGTAGGGCAGACTAAGTTCTTCAGCCTTGGTGAGGCAACTAGTCTAGGAGAAGGAAAACTCTGAATTCAAAACCCGTTAAACTTCGCTTGAAAATTGACCTTGTGTCATATCCTGCCCGAGCGGAGGGGTTGGTAAATATGCATTGCTGCGATCTACCAGAATACTAAGAAGACTCCAGGGGATTTGAGGAGACTTGCTGTCACTCAGACCCCAGTGGAAAGCCATCAGCTAACGCTGGTGTGAAAAACTCTCAAATGAATAATAATAATAATAATAATGCGCTTGGAACAATCCCCAAAGGATTGATAAAGGGACTGGAAGACTTGGAAATAAGAGGACTATAATAATAATCCGTCCTGGAAAATGAGACGCACAAAAGTCTCCAGAATTTTGAGATACAAACGGATCACCTCATCTTGGCCAGAAGACCAGTGCTAGTAATAGTTAACCAAAAAAAAAGAGAACCTGCCGAATAATGGACTTTATCGTCTCGGTGCACCACAGAATAACGAAAAAAACGAAAAGAGAGACCAGTACTTAGACTGATAGTCAGATATCTAAAAATTCAATGGAACGTAAAAGTGACGATGGTACCAATTGTAATTCGTTCGCCTGAAACGATCCCAGAAGGCTTTTGAAAGGGACTGGAAGAGTTGGAAATCGGAGATCAAGCCGAGACCATCCAAATTACTACATTGTTGAGGTCGGTCAGAATACTAAAAAGAGTACTAGAGACTTGCAGACTCCAGTTAAAGGCCACGTTAGAGTATAAAAAATAGCAAGGAGTAATATAATAATTATAATTATTATTATATTACTCCTTGCTAATCATTAATCACATAATAAGCGAATGTAGCAAGCTAGCGCAAGACTAGACACGATTGGGTGGAGAAGGTGAACCGCTAAGAAATGTGCAAGAAATTGAAATTTTACCATACTATTAAATAGTATTTGTACAAACCAGAATCCGTCCTTAGAGAATGAGACATAAAATTCTCTGGGATTTTGAGATACAAACATATGACCTAATCCCAACAAAAAAAGCAAAAATGGTGATAATTAACAAAAAAGAGATCTTGTCATATTGTGGACTTTGTCGTCCCAGCGTAACATGGAGTCGAAATCAAAAAAAGTGATAAGAGAGACAAGTACTTAGACCTTGATAGAGAACTAAGAAAGCTATGAAACATGAGGTTGACGGTGATACCACTTTTAATTGACGCGTTTAAAAAGGTCCCCAAAGGCTTGAGAAAAGGGCTGAAAGAGTTGGAAATCGGAGGACGAATCGAGACTATCTAAACTATAGCATTGTTGGGATCGGTCATAATACTGAGAAGAGTCCTGGAGACTTGAGGAGACTTGCTGTCACTCAGTCTCCAGTAGAAAATGCTTGTGTGAAAAACTTGCAAAGAATGAGATAATAATCGACTTCTACTCAATTTTTTGTTCTGTTTATTTTTACTTTTTGTTTTGTTTCCTCAAAAATATCGAAATTAAAATATATAGATGCACAAATGGCTACGACGCTTTCTTGAGATGTTTCAGTGATCTCTCTTTTAATACGGTGCGGTTTTCATTCGTTTGAGAGTCAGTACCATGCTGTGGCGAGAAGGATAAAAGACAACAGAAATAAAACTAAAAAGCAAAAATGATATCAACAGACAAATAATGACTAATATTTTAAAAGCCGTTAACAGTTAAAGAAAAAAGAAGAAAAAGAAATGGAAATGAACGGGAATTGTGTATTGATTTCAACAATGGAATAGCCACAGGGAATTCCTCCTCATTTGGCGCTCTAACGATTTCTTGTTTACGTTCGTTCGTTTAACGTCATTTGCTGAGCGTTTTTCACACTGTTATGCATGGACTGTTGGTTCTGGAAAATCCAACAACAAAAAACTAAAACAAGTCCTTGCAGAAAAAGCAGCAGGAACCTATGAACAGACGCTCATATGAAAATGTTCCCAGAGAAATGTGAATGCACATACATGATATATAACAATTGGGTTGAGTCATAAATAATTTCCGTTTTGATAAAATATAATTCATTCATGAATCATTTAACAATAAATTAATTACAATTAATAGTAGATTTTGAATCACCTCTTATTTATCAAGTAGCTTTTTGATTCCTCTCAAGTAAAATTCAGCTGGTTTCGAGCTCAAAATATTTTCTTCAAACGTTTTCACCTTATCCTCTTGAGAAATTTTTTTTTTTTTTTTTGTCATTCACAGCATTTTCTAGAGAATAAAAAAAAGAAATCACTTGGTGCAAAGTCTGCTGAATATGGTGGGTGGGGAAGAACAGACCCGCCTAAATCCAATATTTTTTCCTTTCTTTTATCACCGAGATCAAACGACCACCTCTTCACCAACAGCTCCTTTGTCACCTCAACTTTTAAAACTACCAACAACATAACACTGATGAAAAGACAACACATTACACAGAAACATCTCACACAATAATTTATCTGGTACGTTTCACTTTGCGTTAATTCTCTTAGGAAAAAAAATTAATCCATCTTCTCTCCCTCCTGCTATGAGTAAATAGTAGGCAGACTTGGTCCTTTAGCCTTGATATGGCAACCAGTCTTGAAGAAGGAAAACTCAGAATTCAAACCAGCTATACTCCGTTTAATAGATTGACTTTATAGCATATCCAGCCCATGACAGAAAGATTGGTTTGATGGTGGTTTCTTTGTTTAATGGCATATCAACTCTTTTTAGGTTATTTAATGCCAAAGCCATTCTCATAGGAGAACAGTAGTGGTACTATTTAACCCATAGCTGGGAGGATAAGGGGGTTCATACCTTTCCCAAGGGTATTTGCCCGAAAGTGAACGCAATAGCGCGACTGGAGTACGAACTCGCGTACTACGATTCCGTAGTCCATCGATTTAACCATTACACCACGAGGAATCCAAATCAATTATACACCGCTTAATAATTTTGTGCCGCCTCCAGCCTGTAGTTGAGAAGTTGTACAAATAGAGCTTTGGTCAGCTGTTTGAAGAAAATACGAAAACTCTATAAAAAAGAATATGTAGAATTCTTTTTTAGCCTTTATTCTTTATAACTGTTTCCAAACCATGCTTGTTGATCATAGAAAACAAGGCAACTAAAAATCAAAAGAGACTAAAGATATTATTATCTTTAGTCTTTTTTTATCATTAGGTTAGACGAGGCGTAACGGTTATCGTTTTAGGAAATGGGTTTGGTGAGACGAATTCAAATCCTGGACAATGCTATATTCGCTTCCTTTCACGCTAATTACCATCGGGAAGGCATGAATCTATCCCTTCTTCTGACTATGGATAAAAATTAAAGCAGTTTATCTTTGATGCAGCAATCAGCTGAGTTGTACTTCTCTCAAAAATTGACCTTGTATCACGTTTTGATTGTGGTGGGGCGGTTCAATAAATACACACTGGTCTCTGGTACGGTCACCAGTATAGGAGAAGGAAAACTGAATTCAAACCAGTTGTACTTCGCTTAAAAATGATCTTGTGTCACACTTTGATAGTGGCGGAGAGGTTGGGTAAATACTTACTGGGCTCTTTAGCCTTGGTACGACTACCAGTATAGTAGAAGGAAAACTGAATTCAAACCAGTTGTACTTCGCTTAAAAAATGATCTTGTGTCACACTTTGATAGTGGCGGAGAGGTTGGGTAAATACTTACTGGGCTCTTTAGCCTTGGTACGACTACTAGTATAGTAGAAGGAAAACTGAATTCAAACCAGTTGTACTTCGCTTAAAAAATGATCTTGTGTCACACTTTGATAGTGGCGGAGAGGTTGGGTAAATACTTACTGGGCTCTTTAGCCTTGGTAAAACCACCAATATAGCAAAAGGAAAACTGAATTCAAACGACCGGAACTCCAATCAAAAATAAACTTGAATATTTTTGATATAAAGTAAATACAGATAATGCTCTATTTTATTTTTTTAAGAAAAAGAAAACTGTAATATTGACAATATTTCAAGAAAGAAATTCACATAATATTTCTTTTTGCTAGTTTTTTGGGTTTTTTTTAGTTTTTTTTGTTTTTGTTTTTTGTTTTTTTTGGGGGGGGGGGATTTGTTGTATTGCTTTTTTTTGGGGGGTGCGCTTTTTGTTTTGTTTTTATCCAAGTCAGTCTTTATTTATTAATTATTTTTCCTCTTTATTTTTTCTGTCAATTCTTTATTTTATATTTCTTTTCCTTTTTCTTTTTTCTCTTAGTTTTACATTTGAAATGTTTTCCTTCTTTTTAACGAATTCGCTGTTACCTCGGATATCTGAATTTTACCCTATATATTTGTTACTATAAGGTAGAGATGAAAAGTTCTCGGTTCGACTAAGTAGGGAATGACCCATTATATGCATATGTTATTCCACAAGTTCATCCTGTGACCTAATGGTGAGGCTCCAGTTCCTGTGTAAAGTCACTTTTCATTGCCATTACGTTCAGGATTACTCTGTAAGGGTCCCATCTATGGGTCAAATAAATCTGCTCGGAAATTATTTGTATTGGATAAGAATACTTAAAACCATGTAACTATATGCCACTGTTTTGTATTAAGAAAAGTTTATGAAGCTATTATTGTTAAAAAATTATTTTCATTAATTACTTGAAACCATATAACTGTGTGCAAATTATTTGTATCGGATAGGAATACTTGAAACGATATAGCTGAGTTCAAATTATTTGTATTAGATTGGAATACTTGATATCATATAACTGTGTGTAAAAATACTAAAACAACAAAAAGCAACCAAACAAAATTCACACTGCGGTCCAATACACTTGACACATCATTTCTTTTAATTACATACAAAATATATTTTTAACGGCATGTCAATTCGTCTAGGCTTATTTTATGCCAAGAAATAAGAGAATCGCGTTCAAATTACGTTCATTTTTTTGTGTATTTGTTTCTCAAGAGTTGGGTTGGGTTGATTTTTATGGCATATCAATCATTATAGGTTATTTAATGCCAAATACTCTTTATACATACATATTTATTAGATATTATTTGTAAACTTGTTGGTAGATAACATTTTTAAACGAGCACATATTTAAATGTATATACATATGATTTGTAAGTGAATAATCATTAGGTAATTTAGTCTTTAAATGAGTTAGAAATAATTTGTTTGCACACAAGTATTGCTATTGCTTCTAAACATTTAAATCGTTTCAATTATTGCTATTTACAATGAAAATAATTCAATTCAATATCAATCATTTCTTTGCATACAGTGAAGGGGTTGCAAGTATTGCTATTTAACACTAATTATTCTATTCTATTGGCCTAACGAGTAGAGTGTTTGCCAATGGTCTGGGAGACTGGAGTTCAATCCCAAGTCGAGTCATACCAAAGACTCAAAAAGTGATACTTGATGCCGCCTTGCTTAGTACTCGGCACTATAAGATGAGGATCAAGGGTAAAGTGGAGCAATCCTGTGAATAGAGTAGCGCCTTTCTCAACAACTCGAGGTAGTAGCAATTGAAAAAGGAGCCTTCTGGTCGCCCTCAACTACGGTCGCCGACTTTTCATTCATTTGTACACAATCAAATGGTTCTAAGTATTGCTGTGTTAACATATTTACCAACCCCACCACTCGGTCAGGATATGACACAAGGTCAATTTTTTTAAGCGGAGTTTAACGGGTTTGAATTCAGAGTTTTCCTTCTCCTAGACTAGTTGCCTCACCAAGGCTGAAGAACCTAGTCTGCCCTACTATTTTACCCATAGCTGAAGGGAGAATAATTGGATCCATACCTTTCCGTAGGGTATTAGTGCTATGTGAAATGCAATCAGTCTCGTCCAGGATTTGAACTCGAGTCGGCGTGTCCGTTTCCTACGACAATAACCATTACACCACGGCCACTTGCTGTGTTATACTAATATTTCAATTTAGGAATACTAGAATTTCAAAAATTGTTAATAAACATAAATAATTCCATTCAATATTACTCATTTATTTGCACACAGTTAAAGAATTCCAAGTATTGCTATGTATGACTAACAATTCAGTTAAACACCAATCATTTGTTTACACACAGTTAAATGATCAAACAGTTCGATTTCTAGTAATTGAATTAAGCTTAAATCATTTGTTTGCACACGGTTTAAATGTAAAACAGTTCTTTTGGGGCCATAGATAGAACCCTATCAACTGCTACCACGCTGGGCCAGGTTGAACCTGGAAGCAATGACAATAAAAGGGTATTCTACATTCCCCAAAGATCTAGCATTACTAAACCCTCACCATCAGATTGTTCAGCGTCATATCCAGGATACACGTTGGCAGGGGTAGGAGAGTCTTACCCCTCTGCAGAAATGCAGTAGGTGTATTATAGAGCTCATGCCGACTGGATTGTGCTTTTTAAGAGGGTTTTTTTTTGTACACGGTCCAATCGAAAACGAATTATTTTCAAACAGATCTTTTTGACCAATTGATATAATTTTACATAGATATAACATTGATTTTACGTAGATATGACATTGATTTTTTAAAATATAATTTTACATATAATTTTCAAACAGATCTATTTGACTCATAAATGAGACCCTAGTTCATGACAGAGTGTACCTGGAAGTAATAACAATGAAAGGCTAAGCTACATCCTCCAGTGCTCCAGATCAGATGCAATTAAGTCTCATGCCCAGGACACGAGTTTTTTTTAGGACGAGTCTTACCCCTCTGAAAAGGACATAGTTAGTATAAGCTAAACCCCGCTGACAGAGCATAAAATACTAACTTCGAAATAAAATGACCCAACAACAGTTGACATGCAATAAGATCTAACAACCGAAACTTGTTTGGACTGAGAATTTTTTTACATTTCCTAGTATAAGAAATTGCTATATAAGACTAAGTATGCTTTATATTAGATTATACGATGTGCATACGATAAGTTTCCAGACTTTCTTCGTATGGGCACTTTTATTGATATGAATCTAGTTCCCTTCGAAGTAATCTCCTCCGGCTGCAATGCACTTGTTCTACCTTTCCAACAACTTCTGGAATGCCCCATAGAAGTCCTCTTGTGTGAGCATATCAATGACCTTCGTCACAGCCTCTTTCATCTCCTCAATTGTGTCATAAGGACAGCCTCTGAGCTTAGAGAATAACCAAAAGTCACAGGGAGCAAGATCTGGACTATAGGGAGGGTGAGGAACTATATTGATGCCCATCTCAACATAGTAACCCTAACCGTAACCCTAACCCTTTGGCCAATCAACTGTGGTGTATTGACTTCTTTACTCCTCCCACACCTCTCATCATCCCTCACAGACTCCCTGACTTCCTTGAATCACTTATGCCACTCAAAAACTCATGCTCAATTCATGCAAGATAGCCGAAAAGCAATCTGAAGCAATCCATCCGTTTCTGTGGCATTTTTTCCAAGTTTAAAACAGAATTTTATTACATATCCTTCTTCTAAAGTGTCAGATTGCATTTTTGAAAATCACCCGCTGTGACAATCAGGCTTCAGTAGGGTATATTCCAATTGCTGCTATAGCTGTTCATTTGAACCTGAAATCATAAAAAATTGGCCAGTCATCTCATAAGATGTATAGCAATAACATACTGAATTTTCAAAAGTCTACGTCAATTTTAAATACCCATACGAAAAAATTCTGGAAACTTATCGTATGCACCTCGTAACAAAAATAACAATTCCCAAAGGATAAGAAAGGGTATTGGAACAATTGGAGATCGGAGGAAGAATCGAGACCATTGAAACCACGGATCAGCCAAAATACTCTGAAGAGTCCAGGAGACCTGAAGAGACTTATTGTCTGCAGTAACGCTAGGGTAAAAAAGCTTGCGGGGAGTAAAATAATAATTATTGACTCTCCTGTTTGCGGGGTTTAGAATACGCTGACTATATTCTACTGGTGGTAAGACGTCCCCCCAGCAGAAAGTAAAGTTTGGTTTATGACTCTAAATTGCATCTAATGGTGAGGCTCTACTTCCGGAAATCTGGAGAGTGTAGAGTACCATCACTCCCAGGTCCACTCTGAACCAGAGTTGTAGTTCCTGCTAGGGTCCTATCTATGGTTCTAATAGATCTGTTTAAAATTTTTTCGCATTCAGTAGAAATATTTGATACCATGTAACTGAATTTTTTGTATTAAGAATAGTTACTGAAGCTACAAAAGATTATTATTAGTTACTAGAAATTATATAACTATGTGCGAACAAATGACTATTATTGAATAGCAATAATTACTTGAAACAATATAATTCGTATTAGACAAGAGTACTTGAAGCCATATATATATATTTACCAACCCCTCCCCTTGAGCAGGATATGACACAAGGTCAATTTTTAAGCGAAGTTTAACAGGTTTGAATTCAGAGTTTTCCTTCTCCTAGACTAGTTGCCTCACTAAGGCTGAAGAACCTATTCTGTCCTACTATTTATCCATAGCTGGAGGGAGAATTGGATTCATACCTTTCCCAAGGGTATTAGTGCTATGTGAAATGCAATCAGTCTCGTCCAGGATTTGAACTCGTGTCGCTGTGTCCATTTCCTACGACGATAACCATCACACCACGGGCACCTCCTTGAAGCCATATAACTGTGTGCAAATGTTTTGTACTAAATGGAAATACCTAATACCAGATAAATGTAAATTATTTGCATTAATAATAGTTTCTAGTCTAGGAGAAGGAAAACTCAGTTAAAAAATTGACCTTGTGTCATATCCTGCCCGAGCGGAGGGGGTGGTAAATATGATAATAGTTACTTGAAGCAATAATTGTTTACTATAGATTATTATTATTTGAAATTACTTGAAACCATTTAAATGATTATAATTAAATAGAAATAATTACTTGAAACCATACAATCGTGTGCAAATTCAGATAGGAATACTTGAATACTATATAACTGTATGCAAAAAAAAAACAAAAAAAAAAAACTCCTAAGTAACGCCTACACAAAAAAGTAAATATAAACTTACAGTGAACGTGATTCCCTAACCTCAAGACATAAAATAACCCTTGACAAGTTGTTAAGCCGTTAAGAAATATAATTATAATCATAATATTCGGTATTAAATAACCCATAAATGTGTTGATATGCCTTTAAGCAAATAAACCATATCACTCTGTTTATGACTTTTATTGAAACATCGGTTTCAAATCAGTATGTTTTTTTGACGGTGGGGGTCACCTTCCTGATAGATATCAAATAATTAGCTATATCAGTGACTGGCTGTGATCACAGCTTTGTACAGATCTTTTCGGGATATATTACTCTTTCAACCGTAGCACCTTCAAAGGCACGCTACTCTGCTTGTAAAATGATTCAGGGATATCTGCCTGGTAGTTGTTGTGAACAAGTAAGGTGTTGAAGTGATTATCACATTTTAGAACAATGGACCAAGTCGACCATAATAATGTTAAAGGACACCGAGTCGGTATATCAGGCCATGATAATAGAATCAATCACATCTGACTTTTTGAATAAAATTCGAATCTCTTTATAAGAATTTTTCTAGCCTGAAGGCAAATTTAAAGACCCAACGAAAAGAAAATAATTATTTGTTCCACATTTTTTTATAAGATTCACCTATGCTTTTTCTGTGCAATTATTAAGATTACCGGTTACATTATCTTGGCAGCCCAACGTTACTTGATTCCAGTGACCTTTAACAAGATTTATTTGAGACAAACAACTTTCTTTATTTTTAATTTTTTCCTTTTTTTTTTTTTTTTTTTTTTTTTTTGATACGTCATGTTACCTTGACGATGAAGCTTAAATACGCTGAATATGTTCTCTGCAGAGTGGTAAGATCTCCCAAAACTGGTGTTCTGAGTAACTCAAAACTGCATCTGATGGTGAACCTTAAATTCTGGAGATCTTGAGAATGCAGCCTACACTCTCGTCACCATTACTCCTAGGTCTACCCTGACCCGGATTTATAGTACATGTTACGATCCTATCTATTGATCAAATAGATCTGTTTAAAAATTATTAGACTGTACGCAAAAAAAAACTACTCTTAAAAAACAACTATACAAAAAGTGTAAATATGAATGTACAACGAATGTGATTCCCTAACCACAAAACATAAAATCAATCAGTCATCGTATCTATATACATTCCATTGTAATTACTTCAGCATTGGCGAGGTGATTAGCGTCAGGGTTATCGCCATAGGTATTGAAATCACCAAATCGAGTTCGAATCCTAGACGATTGATTAATTGATTTTAGCGGCATGTGAACCCACTAGGGTCATTTTATGTCTAGAGGTTAGGGAATCGCGTTCGTTTTACGTTCATGTAAACATTTTTGGGTCGTTGTTTCTTAAAAGAATGTTTTGTGGGAAGGTCACGAAAAAATAGATAACTAGAATACGAATAATTTTTTAAAGATATTCATTTGACACATAGATGGGATGCTAACAGGTTCTACCGCTCCCGATCAGAGTGGAACTGAGAGTAAAGGTAATGAAGAAATATTCCAGATTCCCCAGATCTCTATGAATC
The DNA here is from genome assembly GCA_963585895.1 of Sepioteuthis lessoniana. NCBI lineage: Eukaryota > Metazoa > Mollusca > Cephalopoda > Myopsida > Loliginidae > Sepioteuthis > Sepioteuthis lessoniana. Next base: position 21,118,519 of record OY757922.1, read on the forward strand.
CAGATTTTGATCTCTACGTGTTTTAATTATTGTTTTTAAAAGATAGAAGATATTTCAAACCGTGGACGAGATAAAAGAAAATTGAACAAGTAAGATTACTGTCATCCCGAAAGAGGACTTTGAATACGTTTTTAAAAACTGGAATGGTGGTCGTGATAAGTGTGTAAGGTCCAAAGAAGCAGACTTTGAAGCGGACTGAGGCGTCATGTCCTATTTTTCGTTTGTACTAAATAAATTTATAATCTCCGTATAGATTTCGTAAATATACTTGAGTACAAAAAATCATTCTAAAGATATTTTTATTAATGAGTATAGCATCGTAATTATGAAGAAATGTTCATACCTATCTGTTTAAACAGACTGAGATAGATAGATAGATAGATAGATAGGAATACACTGACATAGATAGATAGATAGATAGATAGATAGATAGAAATTTATTTTCTGTTTCCTTCTCTTTTTATTACTGAATGTAATTATTTTGATTTTAAAAAACGATTATTTACGATAGGATGCAAAAAGAAATTTTAAAATGAAAGTCCAAAATTTTTTTTATCTTTTTCCCTCAGTTTTCTTAAAATTGGTTCTTTTTGCATTTCTTTTTTTTTTGTTTTGTTTTGTTTTGCTGTTTGTTTGTTTGTTTGTTTGGTTGGTTGGTTGGTTGGTTTGTATTTTTTTAATTGACTCAGACAGCTGAATACTTCATGAACTGCTATGACGTTAGAAAATAGTAGAAAGAAAAACTAACAAAAATAAATTCTGAAAAAGTCCAGAAAATGCAATAAATCAACAAATAGAAAAATGTATCAAATGAAAGAAAACGAAAATTTACAAAAAATTTAAAAGAAAAAAAACGAAAAATAATATATCAGCAATTACAAAATAAGTTGGAAACTTGAGAAAAAAAAATCTAACGTAACTCGTTAGGATATAGAAAACATGTGGAAAAGCCTCTAAAACGGTAGAAAATATGTTGCTGTAGATTCTAGACACCTGGAGGAAAACTAATTAAAGGTATTTCAAAATAATTATAATGAGATTATATTAAACTGTGGTGAGGCCGTATATATTTTTATTGATTATAATCAGGCTCCCACTACTCCATGTCACCTAAGTAATAAGTTTTTTAATCAGATAGATAGATAGATAGATAGATAGATATGAACAGACTAAGATAGATAGATAGATAGATAGATAGATAGATAGGATCAGACTGAGATAGATATGATTAAAAAAGTAACGAGAATTGGCAGAGAAAAAGTTTAGACGTCATCACTTTATTATATAAGTAATTCCACTTCTATAAATTTAAACCCTCTCTTTCTTCACTCTCTCCTACCTCTTCCTTACCATTTTCCCCCGCACTCGACTCTCTCCTCTATTCATACTTTCTCTTTTACCCGCTTCTTCTTTCCATAGTATTTTTACCCCCTTTTCTTTTCCCTCCTCTTCAAGTTTGTTTTTCTCCACTCTGCATGTTTTAAACTGATTGTCCTGTCAGTCGGGCTAAGAATATGCTGACTGTATCCCCCCTCCCACTGCAGAGTGTAAAACCCTTCCAAAACAGGAATATACTGAGTATGACACTAAACTGCATCAGATGGTGAGGTTCCAATTCTGGAGATCTGGGTAGTGTAGAGTACTCCTTCGTGGCCATTACTCCCAGATCCACTCGAACCTTGAGTGACCCTACTTATTAGAGCCCCATCTATGGATTAAAGAGATGTTTCAATAAATAATTGCTAGTTGTTAACGGAGAATTTTGTTTGTTTGTTGTGGGTTTTTTTGTTTGTTTGTTTGTTTGTTTTTTGTCTTTGAGCTGCCAACACCCAAGCAACCTGTTCCAACGAACTACCCCAGCCGTCAGAAAAGTTCCGAATAGATTGTGTCATACCCCATCTGCGGATCTTCCAAACACAACGTGTGCACAGAGGGAATTGATAAACGTACTAGCCGGAAACGCATGTGGTAGTCACGGAATTAAGGCTACAATCAAGTACCGGGAGTAGCATTGAAAATCATTAGTACTAGAGAGAATACTTGATATTATAGAACTGCAAAATCTTGCGGTTCCATTTCGGTTTCTTTGTTTAAAGGCATATCAACTTTCGTGGGTTATTTAATGCCAAAGCCACCCCTCTATAATAGTAGTAGTGATATTCAACATATTGTAGAAGGATAAGGAGGATAAATATCTTTCCCAAGGGTATTAGTCCGAAAGTGAACACTATAACACAATTGGGGTTCGAGCACGCTTACAACGTTGTTGCAGTCAGTGCCCGCGAATGGTCCGGGAGACCGGGGTTCAATCCCAAGTCGAGTCATATCAAAGACTCAAAAAATGGTATTGGGTGCGGCCTTGCATAACACTCAGCATTAAAAAAAAGAAAACGAAAAGATAGACAAATATTAGACGATGCCAAAAAGCTAAAACAAACTGTTGAACATGAAGGTGATGGTGATACCAATTGGAGTTGATGCAATTGGAACGATCCTCAAAAACTTGGAAAAGACATTAGTGGAATTGAATATCAGAGGAAGAATTGATATCATCCAGACCACAGCATTGTTAAAAGTGGGTTGAATTCACTGAAGACTCCTGGAGACCTGAAGAGACTTGGGATCATTCTAACATCAGTGAAAGACTACCAGCCAACGCTAATGTTAAAAACATGCTAAGAGAGAAATGATTATAAAGCTGTTTAAAACTATTTCTATTTGATAGGAATACTTGAAACCATATAACTGTGTACAAATCATTGGAATTTGATAGGAATACTTAAAAACCATATAACTATGTACAAATCATTAGAGTTTGATAGGAATACTTGAGACCATATAAATGTGTACAAATCATTAGAGTTTGTTAGGAATACTTGAAACCATATAACTATGTACAAATCATTGGAATTTGATAGGAATACTTAAAAACCATATAACTATGTACAAATCATTAGAGTTTGATAGGAATACTTGAAACCATATAACTATGTACAAATCATTAGAGTTTGATAGGAATACTTGAAACCATATAAATGTGTACAAATCATTAGAATTTGATAGGAATACTTGAAACCATATAACTGTACGCAAAC
>OY757922.1:21126613-21175859 GCA_963585895.1 Sepioteuthis lessoniana
TCTGGAGGCAATTGCCATGGAGGGGTACCCCATATTCTCTAGAGCTCTACCATCATAGCTTCCCATAATTATTCTCAATACAAATTTGCATGCAGTTAAATCCTTTTAGTACTTCTAACAATTCTCTTTGATCCAGTTGGTTGGGGGAGTAGAATATGCCGACTGCATCTATAAACCATCCGAGGGTAAGGCTCCAGTCCGGGGGCTTTAGGGAGTATAGACTACCCCTTCATGGCCATTACTCCCTAGTCCACTCTGACTCGGAGTGGTAGTACCTGTTGCAGTCCCATCTATGGGTCAAATAGAACCGTTTATTATTAACTATACTTGAAACTGTGTGCAAACAATAAATAAGAATACTTGAAACCATTTAACTGTGTGCTAACTAATGAGCTCTGTCGAACTTAAAAATAGTGTTACTCACAAACTATTTGCTTACAAGTCAGATATAAAGAATATAAGTATTGTGGTTTGAAATTATATTAGAGTCAACAATTTTCCGGCGTTTTTTATAATGTATGTAAACTAACATCTTGAATTCTCTAAAATTAAAGTTATGATAAGTTTCTTAAATATGTTTGACAAAACCGTAATTAATTCGGACGCTGGTTTGTAAGTTTGCTGAATAACCACTTCCAGCGGAGGTAATAAATGTGTAACTATCTAAGTTACAAAGCAAGTTGAAAAGATATATCAATAATTTTAAAGAAACGTTCGCTGCGATGAAAATATACGCATTAAAGAATGGACACCTGGAACTATCTCTGGGAAAACTGCTTTTCAAGAAGAAATATTCTTTACTGGTCTTGTCCGATTCTTTGTTTAATGGTATATAAAGTTTTGTGGGTTATTTAAATCCAATGCAATCCTTATAGAAAGACTACCAGTACTATCTAACACATCATCATCATCATGTCGTGCTGGTAGCACGGATATCCCTGACTCTCTCTCGCCACTTTTCCCTAACGTTCATCGCCTCAGGCAGGTCTTCCGGACAACATCCCGTATCCTCACATAGTTGCTGAATGTATGTTCGTGCTAGTCGTCCCGCTTTTGCACGGCCATGTGTGGGGGTCCATAAGAGTACAATTTCTTTATGTACGTACGTTTGTATCCAAAACATCACGTAAATTTGCAACCCCGTTGGCTGCGGCGTAGAAATTAGCGACTGCATCTCTAGAGAAGGGTAACACCTCCCCGCAACGAGTGTCCTCGTTATGACATTAAACCATCTGATGATGACACTCCAGTCCTGGATCTTTGGAAAACGTTTCTCTTTTTAAATCTCTTGTGTCCTCGTAAATTCGTTTATTAAGACGAAGAGAAATTTCGCCCACATATTTTTTTCTTTCAGTATAGAGGTTCATTAATCCCTGCTCTGGATTCGATATGTGGATTGTTATTTTTTATTATTAATTAATTGATCGGCTCATTGGCTTAGTGGGAGAGTGTTCACCAATGGCCCTAGAGACCGGAGTTCAATCTCAGGTCAAGTCATACCAAAGACTCAAAAAATGGTACTTGATACCTCCTTGCTTAACACTCAGCATTATAAGGTACGTTTCAAGGGTAAAGTGGAGTAAGCTAGGAAAAGGAGTAGCGCCCTCCCCTACACATCAGTGTTGCAGCTATTGAAAAGGGAGCTTTCGGGTAGCCCTCGACTACGGTCGCCAACTTTACTTTTACTTATTAATTAAATCCATGATTGTCATTGAAGAGTTGTCAGGAGTTATTTATTACCAAACTTAACGGTATTGAAACTATGTAAATAAAATTGCATAAACATAAAGGGTGGGACAATAAAATTGTCGCCCAAGAAAAGACCACATAATTCTATTTCCGTTTAATGAAAACCGGTTTTCTTTTTTTATGTAGACCATCTACTAGTTGGCCAGTTGCGTACAAATCCCAAGAGCGATAAAAGCCTTCTATCATGTCTGAAAGTGACACAATGTTCAACGAGCGAGATCGGGAATGCGCCGCTGTACAACCAATGCTCTCTACCGATCCAAGTTATGACAATAAGACCATTGCCAGCACCCTCAAAATGCAAATCTGGATTGCCATGAATAACAGGGACGTGCCCAGGGTGATGAAAACAAAGTTTCCGGCTACGGTTACGGTCTTTGGTGTGGTTTCAAGTGAGGGCCACATCATGCCACCTCACATCTTCGAAGTCGGCTTGAAAGTCAACACCAAAGTGTATCTGGATGTGCTGAAGAGTGTGGTGATCCCCTGGTGTAATCAGGTGGCCGGTTGCAGACCCTGGGTGTGGCAGCAGGACTCGGCGCCGGCCCACAAGTCCAAAGAGATCCAGGCTTGGCTTCAAAAGGAGTGCTACGACTTTGTACCCTTCTCTCGCTGCCCCCTCCTCCCCCGATCTGAACCCGCTGGACTACTTCGTTTGGTCATACGTCGAGAACATCACCAACATGACCACAACACCAAAGCCAGCCTGATTGCCGTCATTCGCCAAGTATTCGCCGAGCTCCTGCCGACGCTTGTGGAAAAGGCATGCTCCCAGTTCCAGATCTGTATCAAGGCAGTGATTGAGGCTGAAGGCGGCTACATTGAATAGATGTCAGCTCTACTACATCATCAAGTTACCTGGATTGATTTTTTTCAATAAAAGTTTTAAAATAAAGCTGTAGTGTTGTTTTCTTTAGGACGACAATTTTAGCGTTCCACCCTGTATATAATAGCTGCCCTTGTTTTGGATTGCTACGAATTTCTTTGAGTGATGAAACTGTCGTAAAGAGAGATGTGATTTTTATAATTGTATCACCATATGGTCGTGTGTGTGTGTGCATATGTGCACACAGCCTAAAATGAATTAAAATCTCACATCTTTTTATAATAGTTTAATTATATATCATAAAAAGAGGTGAGAAGGTAAAGTGTTCACCTTGCCCAGTCAGCTGGGGCTGTAGAATACACTGACTGCACCTCTGCAGAGGGGTAAGACCCCCCCCCAACGAGTGTACTGGATATGACACTAAACAATCTGATGGTGAGGTTCCAGTGATGCTGGAGCTTTGGGGAATGCGGAGTACCCCTTCATTGCCATCGCTCCCAGGTCCACTCTGGCCCGGAGTGGTAGCACCTGATAAGGGTCCTATCTATGGGTTAAATAGAATTAACAGCATACTTATGCTAAAATAAATTGTTTGAGTAAAACTGAATAGTTTGAAATAGAAATGACTTTTACAATTAAACCGTAATTACATTTAAACTGCCTGCTTATGCTTAACTGAATTATTTGAAATAGAACTGTTTTTTTACATTAAAACTGAATTTACACTTAACTGAATTGTTACATATAACTGCTTGAATAGTCAGAAATGGAAATGTTTTTGAACATTAAACTGTGTACTTATGCTAAACTGAATTGTTTTAAATAGAACAGATTATTTACATAAAAATGGATTTGGCGATAAATAACCTACAAAGGTTGATATGCCATAAAACCCAACAAACCAAACCAAACCAAAGTGTTCACCAATGGCCCAGGTCGAGTCATTCCAAAGACTCACAAAATGGTACTTGACACTGCCTTGCATAACTCTAGTTTTATTAGGTACATATCAAGGTTTGGTTTGGTTTCTTTGTTTAATGGCATATCAACCTTTGTAGGTAATTTAATGCCAAAGCCATTCTCCAATAATAACAGTAGTGATACAATTTAACCCATAGCTGGGAGGATAAGGGGGTTCATACCTTTCCGAAGGGTATTTGCCCGAAAGTGAACGTAATAGCGCGACTGGAGTACGAACTCGCTTACTACGATTCCGCAGTCCATCGCTTTAACCATTTCACCACGAGGACACCCCCGTACATATCAAGGGTAAAGTAGAGCAATCCAGGGAAAGGAGTAGCGCTCTCCTCTACGCCTCGGTGTACTAGCTATTAAAAAGGAAACCTTCGGGTCGCCGTCGCTTATAGTCGCCAACTTTACTTTTATATTTTACTTATCGTTAAAGAGATTCAGTACCGCTAATGAATAATAACTAATTATCCTTTTGGTTGTGATTTTTCGGACTGTTGTCCTCATCTTTATTGCGGTGAATTGAAACATAACGTTCAGGCCGTTGTATCCTCTGACCTTCCTCAGGTGTCCCTTGTGTATCTGGGCATAGAAAGGATTCAACTTGGGGAAATCATTTTTAAAGATTGACTGTGGATCAAGCAAGGCGTTCAAGAAATATGAAGATCATTTTTTTTAATGCATTTCAATGCCCAGATAAACAAGGGACACTTGAGAAAGGTCGGAGGATACAGCGGCCGAAGCCAGTTTCAATTCACAACATTAAAGATGAGGACAATAGTCAGAAAAATCACAACCAAAATAATTCACATCAATCTTCATCTCAAAAATACAGACAGATGATACATAATGATTATATAATACTCCTCTCCATCAAATACATAATGATTATATAATACTCCTTTACATCTAATACATAATGATTGTATAATACTCCTCTACAATTAATAAACATTTGGTTTGGAAATAAATTAAGTTTTATCAATAAAATTTATAAAAGCGTACTCATACCAGAGTGATACTGTGTATTAGGTGTATTACTCATGTGGTAATGATATTTTTTAACGCGACAATCTGAGAGAATATCATCTTCTAAGCATACTTCTAGGCCTTGGGCTACTCTTTCAGATTCACTGAAGTCATTATGCTTGTGTACTTGTAAAATAATAGAGGCTCTTGTTGCATAAATATCTATTTTGATAGAGCATGCGCGCCAACAACCGGATGTAACAAAACGCAAAGATGAATAAGCATCTTAAATCGAACAAATCAATTTTTTTCTGAAAATTGGAAGATTAGCATAAAAAAATAATGAAGACAATTTTTTTAAAAGCATTTAAAAAAACACAATAAATCAAACTGCTAATTACAATTTTTAATTTTAAACAAAGGAATTTGAATTTGCCTGTGAAAAAAAATTCTTCTGTTTGGCTCCGCTGGACAAACCGTTATGGACTGACGAATAAGAGACAATGCAGATTGACGCTACCACCAAAGCGGCCATATTTTCATTGTTTTGTATTCATTTCGCCCTCTTGGGAGCGACGTTGTCTTCTGTGGGAAATAAAAACATCAATTTTCTCTACTCTAACGAATCTTTTCATCACCACAGTCGAGGAGTATTTTAAAGGTGTGTGCAAAGATGATGGGAAGGTACCTGCTTAATGATTTTTTCATCTTTTATTCGCTCTTATTTATTCAACAGCTTTTTTTTATTCCTTCATCGTCTTTTACATTCCATTCTTTATTCTTCCTCAACATCTTTTTTTCCTTCTTTCTTTATTTTCTTTCTTTTTTCTTCATCTCTTCTTCATTCTTATTTATTCAACAGCTTTTTTATTCCTTCGTCGTCTTTTATATTTCACCCCTCCCAATGATTGTCCTTCATATGACACAAAACAATCTGATGGTGAGGTTCCAGTAATGCTGGAACATTGGGGAATGCGGAATACCCATTCATAACCATCGCTCTCAGGTCCACTCTGGCCCGGAGTGGTAGCCCCTGATAGGGTCCTATCTATAGCTAAAATAGAACAAAACTGCATGCTAGTGTTAAAATGATTTGCTTGAAATAGAACTGTTTTGACATTTAAACTTAACTGGATTGCTTGAAATGGAACTGTTTTTGTAAGCTAAACTGAGTTGTTTGAAATGGAACTGTTTTTGACATTGAAACTATACTTACACTAAACTGATTGTTTGAAATAGAACTGTTTTGAATTTTAATTATGTGTAAATAAAAACTATACGTATACTAAACTGAATTTTTCGAATTAGAACTGTTGGATTAAACTGAATAGCTTGAAATAGAAATGTCTTTGACAATTAAACTGTTTACTTATGCCAAACTGAATTGTTGAAAATAGAACTGTTTATTTGAATAAACATGGATTTGGCATTAAATAACCTGTACCATACCCATGATATGGCTATGTGTGAAACGTACATCGAATGTCCATAAAGATAGAACATAGGAATCTCGAAATTCGAAAAACACGTACTGACTTCTCAGTTCAGGTACGAAACTTTTTATTACCTTTGAGTTTAAAGGTTCTTCTACATAAGGAGAGAGATACGCATTCTTTCTATTCTGGCTTTTTCATCTGCCCCCATCTCGTGCGACACCTGCCCATGGCCTGCGCGAGCAAGCGAAAGTCAGCCCTTCTCGTTCGGTGTCCAGTTGTCAACTCAACTAACTTTCTTCAAAATTCCCCAAATCCTCCGTGCGCTTCCGTTGCGTGACGTCATTCGCACTTGCTAGCCCCGTTTCCCATCTGGGCTATTGTGACATCTCTGAGTGACACGTCTGCTCCGCCCGCGCGCTCGCGCGTGAACACCTGTGTTAATGTTGCACCTAATTAACCCATGCACTGAGCCGAAAGGTTCTCAGCCTAATTAAACCCAAAGGCATAAAACGATATCCCTTGGCCATTATATTACAACCTACAAAGGTTGATATGCCATAAAACCCAAACAAACTTTTACATTTCATTCTTTATTCTACTTCAACATATTTTTTTGATTCTTTTTTTATATTCTTTTTTTTTTTTTTTTCCTAATTCTTTCAACTTCAATTTTTTCTTTAACTCTCTTTTATTTTTCTATCATCACTGAGTCTTTTTAGTTTTTCGTTTTTCTTGGTTCTTTATACTTAAACTTTGTTTCATCCTATTTTTTATTTCTTCGCCATTAGCCGCTCCAAACCATGGGAGAGTGCCCGTAGCGTATAGTAGAGGACTATGACATCTTACTCAGTGAGTTCGAATCCCGGTCGCGCTATTACGTTCCCTTTCAGACTAATACCCTCGGGGAAAGATACGAAGCCCTTTATACCCCACAGATATAAGTTAAATAGTAACCCAAAGGATAGCTTTGGCATTAAACAACCCACGAAAGTTGATGCACCATTAAAAAAAATCAAAGAAACCAAACCATAGACAAGCACCAGAATCTCGGCGAAGGCATGTGCGAGTTTGTATAGAGGAACAGTGGTTGCCCATGTAGCAGATCTTCCCCACCTATGATACCGATGATGTTCAAGGATTTACTGATTGATTTTAACGGCAAGTAAGCTCGTATGGGATTGTTTTATGCCAATAGGTTTCTTGCACGTTTATATATGTATATTGTAGAGTTCTTTCTTTTTTTCCCACACGGTTATATGATATTAAGTATTCCTATCTGATATAATTTGCAAACAGATCTATTTGCTTTGGTTTGGCTTTATAGCATATCAACTATTGTAGGTTACTTAAAGCCAAATATTTTTTAAAAACATGTATCGAATATATGACTTCTAAGCACATTTTTAGATAACATTTTTAAACGTGCCTGAGCTCATTCTTTTTTACACAGTAAAATGGTGTCACTAATTTCTATTTTATACAAATAATTCAATTTACTATTAATCATTTGTTTGCACACAATTTAATGTTTTCAAGTATTGTTATTTAACACTAACAATTAAACATCAGTCATTTGTTTACACACAGTTAAATGATCAAACAGTTCTATTTCAAACAATTCAGTTTAGCATAAGTACACAGTTTGAATGTCAAACCGTTCTATTTGACCCATAGATAGGATCTTATCAGGTAATATCACTCCAGGCCTGAGTGGACTTGGGAGCGAGAGCAATGAACAGGTACTCTACATTCCCCAAAGTCCCGGCATTACTGGAACCTCACTATTTGAATGTTTAGTGTCATATAAAGGACACTTGTTCGGAGAGTCTTACCCTTCTGCAGAGATGCAGTCGGTATATTTTGCAGCCACAGCCGACTGGGCCACAAATCTATTTGAACCACAATTGTACCTGTTGTATTTCTCCTATGTTGAAATTATTGAAGAAAACATAAAACTTCGATTCAATGATGTTTTATTTTGGTGCGAGAAAATCAGCCTTTTACATCAAGTTGTAATTCAGCTTTGTTGTCACCTCTTAATTTTTGCGGATACAGGAGCGGAAATTGCTGAGATATGTTCACCGAGGATTCTAGTCGTCCACTCGCTTGTTCCTCGTGGACTCTAGTAGTCAACTGACTTCTTCCTAGAGTCTTCCTTTTGGGAACCTGCTACAAAACTACTGTCCCTAACTCCTACTCCTTCTCTTCATCTCCTCCTTCCAAAAGAAATGGTTCCTTATTTATGCCACCCAATTTTGAATTCTTGGCATCAGTATGTCTACATTTTTCTATTTTTAGAACACTCGCCAATCGCCATTTATCAACCTTAACATACTCTAACAGAATAGACCTGGAATTAATAGCAATCAAAGGGTACTCCACAATTAGAGTCACACCATCAGGTGCAGATTAGTGTCATACCCGGGAAACTCTTTCTGATGAGGTCTTTCCCCAAGACAGGAGACAGAGTTTGTGTATTCTAAGCACCACGGTTAAAATAACGAAAAGACAAATTTCGATCGAACTTGATAATGATTTGTCGCAGGAGTAGCAAGAATGATATAAATATAGTATCGAACTACTTTAGGGACATTATTTTCTGTTTTTAAATTAAGAACTATCGTTCTCCGACACGGGATGACCACGAAAGCCAGAGAATCCAGTCTGTCCTTGCCCAGTCGGCTGGGGCTGTAGAATACACCGACTGCAACTCTACAGAGGAGTAAGACCGCCCCCAACGATTGTCCTAATTATGACACTAAATTATCTGATGGTGATGTTTCACTAAGGCTGGAGCTTCGGGGAATGCGAAGCACCCCTTCATTACCATTGCTCCCAGGTTCACTCTGGCCCGGAATGGTAGCACCTGATAGGGCTCTATCTATGGGTTAAATAGAACTAACTGCACACTTATGCTAAACTGAATTGTTTGAATTAGAACTTTGAATAAACTGAATAGCTTGAAATAGAAATGTTTTTGATAATTAAACAGTACTTAAATTTAAACTGTGTGCTTATGCTAAACTGAATTGTTTGTAATGGAACTGTTTTTGACATTGAAACTCTACTAACACTAAACTGAATTGTTTAATATAAAACTGTTTGACATTGAAATATGGAAACAAAACCTCTACCTATACTAAACTGAATTAGCTGAATTAGGACTGTTTGAATAAACTGAATAGCTTAAAATAGACATGTTTTTGACAATTAAAACTGTACTCATGCTAAAGTGAAATGTTTAAAATAGAACTGACTATTTGCATAAAAATTGATTTAGCGTTAAATAACCTATAAAGGTTGATATGCCATAAAATCAAACCAACCAACCAACCAGTCAGTTCATTATGGATTTATCCCTTTACTAAGGACATTTAGGGTAAACTGATCGGGATTTAAACACACGCAAATTCTTTACTTCATATTTCATCCAATACAAGGCTAAATTAGATATATGAAGAGAAAGAGGAAAGATTGTGCAGCGTCAATCTTTCGCAGAATAAAGAGCTGTCTGCCTTGAAAGTCAACAATCAAAATTCGTTTTTTCTTCATTTTTCTTTTTTTTTTTCTTTCTCTTTTTCTTTTACTTTTTTTTTTTTTTTTTTTTTGAAGTTGGGGTGGTGCATACACTCACAATATCGTTAACTTCTACTTGTCCGAAAAATGCAACTATCTCAGCTACAAGTCAAACTAAATGTTAATAAAATTCTATAGGTTTTTTCATCTCCTTTCGATTTCTTTCATCCTTTTTTATATGACTTCATTTCTATCTGTTTCTTCTTTTATTTATTTATTTTTTTTTTTTTTTGCTTTTTTCATTCATTTTCATTGAATCAACCATTCCTTTCGTTTTTATTTCATTTTGTTTCTTAGACTCCAATCTTTCATTTTCTTTTTCTTTTTTCTTTTTTCAGTATTTTCTTTCTCGTTTATTGTCTTTTATTTTTTCATTTTTTTTTTTTTTGTAATTTCTTATTTAATTATTTGATTCATTTTTAACCTTGTCTAAATTTCTGAGACGAAGCTTACTAGTTTTTATCATTAAGGGTTTTCGAACTATTGTCTCCATCTTTATTGTTATTTCCACAACGTTTTGGCCGATATGTCCTTCGGCCTTCTTCAGGTGTTTGTCGAATACGGGAACCTTCGTGGAACTTCGAACTACGTCCTTAATCGAATCCACGGGGGTCGCCTGTTCTGATTCCATTAACCATAGCCAGGTACAAGTGTTAAGTATTCCTGTATTGTTACTTGCCTGCAGTCATGATTGAACCTGAAACCTCCAGATGATTGTCTCCTTAGAAGCTTAGGGAAAAAAACGCCTATAACCGTTACGCCATATCAGCCGAAACGTTGTGGAAATAACAATAAAAATGAAGACAATAGTCCGAAAACCCTTAATGATAAAATTTTGTAACCTTCTTTAAGAACTCTACTCATTTCTTCTTTGTTTTTTGTAACTGATTTTGCTTCAACATTATTCCTCATTTTTTTTAGTTTTGTTTGGGTTTTTTGTTTTCTTTTGCGTTTTCAGTTTCATTTTGTTTGATTATTTTTTCATTTAAACCATTTCTTATATTCTTTTTCTTACTTATTCACTGTTTTTTTTTTTTTTCTGATTTTTTAAATGATTCTTTTATTCTATTTATTTTTCATTATTTCTTCTTTCATATTATTCCGGTATTTTTGGATTTTATTCTTTTATACTTTTTCTTGAATTTATTCCTTTATTTTTACTTTCTCAGTTTTCGTCAATATTTATTTTTCTGCTGTATTTCAACTGCTTCCTTTTATTTCGTTCTTTTCAGACTTTTTTATTTTACATTCCTTTTCTTTACATACTGCATGTTCATATACACATTGTAGAATGAAATATCTTGTATATAAACGTATATATATATATATATATGTGTGTGTGTGTGTGTGTGTGTGTGTGTGTGTGTGTGTGTGTGTGTGTGTGTGTGTGTGTGTGTGTGTAGATAAATAGATAGATAGAAGCAGATCTGTCTGTGGATGACAATATATATATATATATATATATATATATATATATATATATATATATATTGTGTATTTATGAATGTGTGTGTGTGTTTAAAACACAGCTGTAGTTTCTGCAGCAGTATGTGCATGAAACATATGTATGTATGAATATTTTAATTTCATGACTATATTACTTTGTTCTCTGTGTGTGCATATATATATATATATATATATATATATACATTTAAATATATATATATATATATATATATATATATATAGAGAGAGAGAGAGAGAGAGAGAGAGAGAGAGAGATTATGAATAAATGTTTTTGTGAATTTGTGATAAAACGAAACAGTCTGTCAGTGGATGACAATATATATATATATATATATATATATATATATATAAAACGTAGCAGTTGGTTTTGCATTGTTGGAAATAATGTGTGCGTGTGTTAATATGTTTGTATGATGTTTATCTATCTATCTATATATATATATATATATATGTTACATGATCTCTCTCTATCTCTCTCTCTCTCTCTCTCTCTCTTCATATATATATATATATATATATATATATATATATATAGTGTTTTGAAATTTCTATAAGAAGTATGTTAATAAAAATAACTGCTGTTTTTGCAGTAATGCATTTCTATTTTTCATTGTGTTTATTTTATCTATTTCGTATCTTTTCAGGGTTTCGAATTTATTTGCATGTTCCCTCTTCGTCTTTTGTAATAATCCCCTTTTTCAGCACTGTCGTTCAAGCAGGATCCATCGTTGTTTATTGTCAAAATATGGTGTTTATCGAACGCGAGGAAAAATGGATAATTGGCTAAAAATGTGGTTCCGAAGAGTTTGGAGGTGGCAAATATAATAAAAAGGAAAGTTTTTGAATTTAAATAGATTCGATACGATACAATTCGATCAGAATGAGATACACAGGTAAGATTTCATTTATAACTGTTTTTTTTGTTTTTTTTACTTTGGTGGGGTTGAGGTTCGGGTTCAGTATTAGTCATTTTGTTTAAGACAAATTTATTGATAAATGTACAAGTTTACTGAAGATTTTAATTTGTCCAACAATTTTTAAAATTTCAGGTCTTAATCAAAATTAAACATGCTAAATGAATGGACTCTGTCGTCAAGCATTGATATATGAGGGCACAAGAATTCAGTTAAAGATGGTAACCGTTGGTCTGCCTACACAGATTTTTAGTTTAATTTGGAGAAGAATTATATCTCGAAATATAAAATTTATACAAGTGGAAGGAATGATGTGAATAAAATACTTCGTGAAAAAAAAGGGGGAACTTAGTGAATATATCAGGATGAAATAAATTCTTTTAAAATTTCTTTGGAATCCCTCGCATATATCTATGTATATATTTACCAAAGCCCTCCGCACGGGCAGGATGTGATACAAGGCCAATTTTAAGCGGAGTAAAGCTGGTTTGAATTCAAGACCAAAGAACACAGTTTGACTTACTTTTTATGCATAAGTGGGAGAGAATATATGGACTTATGGATTGTATGTATGTAACGCATTTTGACAAACTGTTTAGCCATAACAAGAGGAAAGAATATATGGATTCATGCCTTTTTCAAAATTATAAGATCGAAGTGAAGCGCAATTAGCCACGTCCAGGATTTGAACTCGGGTTACCGATTTCATTCACGCTGGCGATAACTGTAACACTATGAAAATGAGCTGTAATCTGGACTAGGCATAAGATTGAAACTTTAGGGTACCCATTTCCTACGACGATAACTGCTGTACCATACAGATATATATATATATATATATATATATATATATCTGCAATGTCATTAAAAGAAAACTCAACGGACAGTTACTGTGCCATTATGAATTTATTTCGACGAACCGTGTTTTTTTCGTCTTGCCTCTTCAGATGACAAAACAAATCAGAAAGAGAAATCTTGCAGGTAATGGTCTAAGCGTTCTATTCTTATTTTTTCATCTTTTTATTCTTATATTATTTTTCATTTATTTGTTTATTCCTTTATTGCTTGTTTATTTATTTGTTTTTGTTTTTTTTTTGTTTGTTTTTCCGTTTCTATATAACAAAGTTTTTTTGTTTTGTTTTTGTTTTTGTTTTTTTGATTTTTGTTTTTTGTTGGTTTTTTTTTTTTTTTTGTTATTTCTCCACGTGACTCGTTTGGCCATCTGAAGAGGCGAGACCAAAATAATACAGCTCGTCGAAATAAATTTCTAATGGCACAGCAACTGTCCGTTGAGTTTTCTTTCATTGGCATAAGATATATTTTCTCTCTATGTGAGTGCTTTTATATATATTCTGATAGATTTATTTATCAATAGCCATACATCGAGCACTCCTATAGAAATTATATGAAATTTCTCATTTATTCTCTATATGAATAATTCCAAACAAATAGTCTCTGGACATTAACCGGTCAATATATATATATATATATATATATATATATATATATATAAGGCGCTTGTGGTGTAGAGGTTATCATCATCAGAAATGGACTCGGCGACTCAAATTCAAATCCTGGATGAGGCTATTTGCATTTCACATAGCCCTAATACGCTTGGGAAAGATAGTCATCCAACTATTCTCCTTCCAGCTATTGGTAAATAATAAGGTAGACTGAGCTATTTAATTTTGGTGTGGCAACCGGTCGAGGAGAAGGAAAACTCTGAATTCTAACCTGTTAAACTCCGCTTAAAAATTGACCTTATTTCACATCTTGTTTATGCAGAGGAGTTGGTATATATATATATATATATATATATATATATATATATCACCAGTTGATACATGTTTGTTTATTCTTTTCAATACTTCTCAAAAAATATTATACATATAGTAAATGTTTCTCCTCTTAAAAACTACGCTTAAAAAATTGACTTTGTGTCATATCCTGCTTGTAAGGAGGGATTGATATATATATATATATATTACATGTGTGTGTGTGTGTGTGTGGAAGAAAAAAAAGAAGCGGTAGAAAACTAATTGAAAGTAAGGCAAACATCAAGAGAAAAGGTTCGACTCCATAAAGAGGACATCCTCTCCTTTTGACTGTTAACCCCCACCTCTTGCGCTATACTGAGTGAATTCAGGATTAATCTTAGACATCTGAGATTTTTCCAAGAGTAATGCCGAGGGACCTGGGAAAGTTTTGTACATATCCACATCAATGTCTAAGGATCCCTACTATAAACTGGACCAGGAGTTAGGATTCGTCCTTGTAAATAGATACGGTAAACCTATCAAAAGAAAAAGGAGAAATAATATTCTCCTAAAAAAAAGGTTGCAAATAGACGAAAAATATAACCATTGTTTGAATTCCGTCTAAGATGTTCCCATCTTCTATTTTCTTTATTTCAAATTAATTTCGGCGATTTAGTCGAAGAGATAAAAAAAAATCTAAATCAAAAAATGAAAAATGCATTTAGATTTCCCATAATTTTTATTTTTTATATTTATTTACCCAAAGAAAATCTCATGTTCTCCATCACCTATTTAAACCTTCATTACAGCTTTTCACGCAGACGATAACTAAAAATTGTTCATTGCTTTCGAAGATTTTCATAAATCTTTTTTTGGTTAAATGGTTAAAAAAAATAAATGCATTTCTAAGGGAGCTTATCTCCATCTGGGGAGCGGACTTTTACTTTCGTGTTGAAAGTAAAAGTCCGCTCCCCAGATGGAGATACAGACTACTTCAACGTTGTAACAGGTGTGCTGTAAGGAGACACATTATCCCATACCTGTTTATCGTCTGCCTAGACTACCAGCTTCTACGAACGTCTATTGATAAATTGAAAGATAATGGTTTCAAGCTGGCAAAGGAAAGAAGCAGAATATACTCTGCACAAGCAATTACGGACGCCCACTACGCTGATGACAAAGCGATTCTGGCAAATACGTCCACCCAAGCTGAATCCCTATTACATAGTCTGGAACGAGCAGCTACTGACATAGGTCTCCATGTCAACGCACACAAGATGAAATACATGTGCTTCAATCAAAGAGGCGACATCTCCACACTAAATGGTAGTTCTTTGAAACTAGTGGACAAGTTCACCTACCTAAGAAGCAGTGTCTCATCAACCGAGAATGACATCAACACGCGACTAGCAAAGGCATGGACAGCCTATCGATAGGCTATTGGTCATATGGAAGTCAGAACTGACCGATAAAATAAAACGCATTTTTTTTCCAAGCAGTGGTCGTGTCGATACTGCTGTATGGATGCACTAGATGGACACTAACTAAACGTATGGAGAAAAAGCTTAACGGCAATTACACAAGAATACTGCGAGCAATATTGAACAAGTCCTGGAGGCAGCAACCGACAAAGCAGCAGCTGTACGACCACATACCACCCATCACGAAAACAATATACGTTAGACAAACCAGACATGCGGGACACTGCTGGAGAAGTAGAGACAAACTTATAAGTGACATACTCCTGTGGACTCCTTCACATGGACAAGCAAAGGCAAGATGACCAGCTAGAGCCTATATACAACAACTCTGTGCCGATACAGGATATAGACTTGAAGACCTCTCGGGAGCAATGGACGATAGAGACGGGTGGCGAGAGAGGATCAGGCAGCGTGACATGATGATGATGATCTAAGGAGGCTTAGGTAGTGGCTAACGTTCTAGACTGCGACATCGTACTGAGTTCGATCTCCAGTTGCGCTATTACGTTCACTTTCGGAAAATGCCCTTGGGAAAGCTATGAACCCCTTATCCCCTCCAATGATATGTTAATTAGTACCAAAATGGGTCGGATGTTTGGTTGTGTTTTACAGCATATCTACACTTGTAGCTTATTTCATGTTAAATCTCGTTTATACAAATACTGGGTGCCTCAATATAAATGGGACCCATGTGACTGCTAATAACTCTGCTAATAATAATGTGTTCTTTTTTTGTTTCAGATTTGAAAATAGTAGACTATAACAACTATTAGTCCTCGATCTTAATGCCTCGGACAAGAGAGGGAAAATATTTTGTACCACTACTTATTTGGTGACAAAATCATTCAAAACTGTCTCAAAATAGATGCAACCCATTAATGTGATAATGATTTATTACAGAGACAAGAAACTCAAAAAAAAGATTGCATGTCCTGGAAGCTGATATAATAACAATTAAAATAAAATGTCTCATAGGATGAATTTTTAACGGAACGCATTCCAAATGACCGCCAAATCATTATCGTATTAATGAGTTGCATATATTTTGAGACACCCTGTATATTAAATATATATGATTTGGGAAGGAATAGTTTATAGGTAGTTGTTGTTTGTTGGGTTTTATGGCATATTACCCCTTGTAGGTTATTTAATGCCAAATCCTGTTTTATATATATATAATTTGTAAACGCATAGTTTGTAGATAATATTTTTAAACCAACCAGAGCTGATTTGTTTGCACACAGTTGATTGATTATACATGTATGATTTGTAAGTGATTGATTAGTTTGATTAGTATGACATATCAGCCCTTTCAGGTCATTTAATGCCAAATCCATTTTTAAACAATTAGTTCTATTTCAATTAATTCAGTTTAGCAAAGTACAGGTTTTGGGGGGGGGTTTTGTTAACACATTGTTAAATGTAAAAACAGTTGATTTCAAACAGTTCAGTTTAGCGTAATTACACAGTTTAGTTCCATTTGACCCATAGATAGGACTCTATCAGATACTACTTCTCTGAGCCAGAGTGGATCTGGGAGCGATGACAATGAACAGGTACTCCTTATTCCGCAAAGCTTCAGCATTACAGGAGCCTCACCATCAAATTGTTTAGTGTCATATCAAGGACACTCGTTGGGGGAGTCTTATCCTTCTGCAATGATGCAGTCGGTGTATTCTACAGTTCCAGCCGACTGGGCAAAAGTTTGTAAGTAACAATTCTTAAAAAGACCAAAGCTCATTTATTTGCACAGTCAAATGGTTTCAAGTATTGCAATCAAATACTAATAGTTTTATTTGCCCCCAGTTAAATGGTTTCAAGCATTGCTATCTAACACTAACAATAATATTCAACATTATTTATTCGTTTGCTCACAGTTAAATGGCTCCAAGTTTTGCTATGTAATGCGAATAATTCAATTTAACAGTCTACACTCAGTAAAATGATTGGATATTTCTATTTGATCCAGTGATGGGATCCTGACAAGTACTGCCACTCCGGTCAGAGTTGACCTGGAACTAATGGCAGGGGTACTCTGCATTCCCACAAACAGGACACTCCTATAAGAGGTCTTACCTTTCAGTAAAGATGCAGTCGGCGTATTTTACAGCCCCAGCCCCAGCTGACTGAACCACTACTGTTCTACAAAGAAGGCTTTGGTATTAAATAACTCATGAAGGCTGCTATGCCATTTAACAAAGAAACCAAACCAAAAAACAGGGTTCCTGTGACTGGATAAACGTTTCCCAAACATAACAATCCTTAGGTCGGTCTTAAAATAGGTCAACCTAATCGAGCGTCTCTAATCACCATGCCATAATAGTGCTTGACAACGTACGCTATGAAAGTGCCATTCAAATTATATACCTACATTTTTCATTGTCCGATAACAAAATGTACATATATTTTTAATCATTTACTAAGCTTCGCTTAGTTTGGCACAAGGCTAGAAGCAGTGGGCACCTAGAGAGAATCGAAGTTACTAAAAATGTTCTGCTAAGCTATCTAGCTATTACACGAGGCGTTTATGGGTATATGTTTCTAAGAAGCCCTGTATATCTAATCAATACAACAACATTAAAAACCTATGATTACTTGCTTAAAAAAACTTATTAGCATCACTTTTTAAATTCATAAATCTTATCTATCTATTTATCTATCTTTCTATGTTTCCATCTCTGTAAGTTGTTCATAATTATCTATCTATGTTCATATATATATATATATATATATATATATATATATATATATATATATATATTTAGGCAGCATTTCTCCGTTAATGCAAATTTCATTAAACATAATAGACATTTTATGTCTACATATTTTCTTCTGGATCCGTTCGAATTCCCGTATTACTTTTATCGTATTCCGGGGGGGAATTGATTTATGTATTTGTGTAATTATAGAATTACATTTAAAAGCAAACGCTATAATCTTCAACGGCAAAGACGCCCTTACACAGTAGTAATATGCTAAAACAAAAGCTACATCCCTTTTGTAATAGATCCTCCCCTGATGATGACTCAAAGTCGGGCAGAAAGTACTAGGGATACATACAACTATGGACAATACATAAATCAATTCCCCCCGAATACGATAAAAGTAATACGGGAATTCGAACGGATCCAGAAGAAAATATGTAGGCATAAAATGTCTATTATGTTTAATGAAATTTGCATAAATATATATATATATATATATATATATATATATATATATATATATATATATGTATATATATATATATGTATTACTCAGTTCATATCTATTTATCTATACCAGTCTTTTTTTTTTCAGATCTATCCATATATCTAGCTATGTAAATCCATTGGTATTTGGCTATATATATTCATATCTATTCATGTTTACCTATTTTAGCTTGTTCATCACTATCTCGGTCTTTGAATATCTTATGTAGCTTTATATATATATATACATATATATGTGTGTGTGTGTGTGTGTGTGTGTGTGTGTGTGTGTGTGTGTGTGTGTGTATTCTTATGAATCTCAAAAATCTCAATCAATTCTTATCTTAGTCAATTCCAATCTATGAATCTATCTGTCTGTCTGTCTGTCTGTTTATTTATTTGTAATCAGCGTTTCTGAAAAATGTGTTTCGAAAAAATATGCTTTCTCTATTGTGAAGAATCTACGAGGCATGAATGAGCAAAAATATTTTCTTTTTCTTTTTTTTTTTTTTTTTTTTTATTTAATCTGTTCTTTTCCTTTTTTATTATACGCATGAAATTACTGTTTTCAAACACAAAAGAGTTCTACTATTTTGTGATAGTTTCGTTGTGTCGCTCTTTAGTGCCTCGACCCAAAACATTGAAGCCTTAGTCGTCGCCTTATGAATAAAAGTTGTGTTCGTGAGGTCAGGCAAAACTGTAAAAAAAATTTAAATCATCAGTCGCATTGTCCAAGAACTCATAAAATGTAATTGTCCAAAACATTTTTCTTGTTCGACAAAGTGAAATTTGTCCTGCCGCCTGCGACTGTAGAATACACCGACTGCTACTCAGCAAAAGAGTTCTGGATTTGGTTTGGTTTGGTTTTATGGCGTATCAACCATTGTAGGTTATTTAATGCCAAATCCTCTTTATACATATATATAGAATATATAGGATTTTGTTTTGTTGGGTTTTATGGCATATCAACCATTGTAGGTTATTTAATGCCAAATCCTCTTTATACATATATGTCAAATATATAGGATTTGGTTTGGTTGGATTTTCGGGCATATCAACCAATGTAGGCTATTTAATGCCAAATCCTCTTTATACATATATATAAAATATATAGGATTTTGTTTGGTTGGGTTTTATGGCATATCAACCAATGTAGGCTATTTAATGCCAAATCCTCTTTATACATATATGTCAAATATATAGGATTTGGTTTGGTTGGGTTTTATGGCATATCAACCATTGTAGGTTATTTAATGCCAAATCCTCTTTATACATATATATAAAATATATGATTTCTAAACACGTTTTGTAGATAACATTTTTAAACGTGCATGAGCTCGTTCTTTTTCACACAGTTAAATGATGTCACTTATTTCTATCTAATACGAATAATTCTTATTATTATTATTAATCATTTGTTTGCACACAATTTAATTTTTTAAGTATTGCAATGTAACACTAACAATTCAATTAAACATCAGTCATTAGTTTCCATACAGTTAAAAGATCAAACAGTTCTATTTCAAACTATTCAGTACACAGTTTAAACGTCAAACAGTTCTATTTGACCCATTGATAGGATGCTACCACTCCAGGCCAGAGTGAACAATAAAGGAGTACTCTGCATTCCCCCAAGCTCCAGCATTACTGGAGCCTCACCATCAGATTGTTCAGTGTCATATCCAAGACACTCGTCGTTAGTGCAGAGATGCAGTCGGTGTATTCTGCAGCCCCATCCGACTGGGCCAGATGTTCTGAGTAGGACACTAAGGTGCATCTGATGGATCTTTGGGGAACCTGGAGTAACCCTTATTTACAGTTCCAAGTATTGCTATGTATCATTAACAATTCAATTATTTCCATCTATAATGAATAATTCTTCTCACTATTAATCATTTGTTTTCACACAATATTTTCAAGTATTGCAATGTAACACTAACAATTCAATTAAACATCATTCATTTGTTTACACACAGTTAAATGATCAAACAGTTCTATTTCTATCAATTCAATTTAGCATAAGTCATTTGTTTGCACACAATCAAATAGTTCTATTTGACCCATACATAGGACCCTATCAGGTACCACTACTGTAGTGTTTTGACCTTCGACCAGGCCCAAAAATGCTATTCCAAGATGATGCACCGGAAGGAAGTGACACATTCCAATGGCCAGTAATCGAAAGAGATCGTGTGGACGGATTAAGGCTGATAATATAGGACAAGGTGAAGGTCCCACTGTGCCACTACAGAGTGATGCACCGGAAGAGAGTGACCTCTGAACGGTATGACAGTTATTTTTGCTTGATGACGATTAAACATTCGATTTCAAATATCGAGTGGGCGTCGACGATTATATAACTCAGTTGAGTTCGACGAGCCAGTTGAGTTGAAGATCGGACAGTTGGAGGCGGAGATAAGACGAGATGTGGTTGGGAAAGCCACACTAGGCCGAAGGGACTTGGGGCCCTGATGAGTTGGGGTCCAGAGAAGATGCTGATAAGATGCAATAAAGAAAGCCAGCACCCAGCAGAGTGGACCCCTGGGCCTCCGGTTGAGCAGCCCTAGGGAACAAGAAAGACACAACGTGACGGTCATAACAGTGGGGTCAAAATATTACAGTTTATGTTCGGTCTCCAGCTCCCTCTCACAGTAAAACCCCACACAACCTTTTCGAACCTCTGCAATAAAGTGAGAGGTAAATATATTTGTTAAAGAAGTCTTCCTGCGTCTGTTGTTCATTGCGTCGGTATGTATCCAGCATATATATGTATATTTCTGCATGAACATGTATATCACAATATAACACTACTCCGGGTCAAAGTGGACCTGGAAGTAATGGCAATGAAGAGGTAATCCACATTCCTCAAAGCTCCAAAACTGGAGCCTCACTATCAGATTGTTTAATGTCATATTTCAAGACATTCGTCTTTTTGTGGTGGAATAGTCTTACCTCTCTGCAGAGATGCAGCCGGTGTATTCTATAGCCCCAACCGACTGAGCTACCCAGCTATGGGTTAGATAGCAAAGGCAGCAAATTCCTTTAGAAATAAGGATATCCTGTTGGTTGTGTATTATGGCATATCAACCCTTGTAGAATATTTAATGCCAAATCATGTTTATACATATATATTAAATACATATAATTTGTAAACGAATAGTTGTAGGTAAGATTTTTAAGCGAGCCAGTTTGCCCACAGTTAAATTGTTTTAAGAATGCTATTTAACACAGATAATTCAATCTAACATCAGTTATTTGTTTGCACACAGTTAAATGGTTTCAAGTTTAGAAAATGATTATATATTTCTATTTGATCCATTGATGGAAGCCTAGTAGTCACGAATACGCCGAGTGAATGAACAGGTACACCACATTCCCCAAAGCTCTAGAACTAGTGATTCACCATCAGCTACAGTTTAGTGTCTATCCAGGAGACACGTTTGGTCTTACTTCTCAGCAGAAATGTAGTCGACGTATTCTACGGTCCCAGCCGAATGGGCTGAAAGAATATATAGGAAAATACGAAGGAAGAAATTACTTAATGAGTAATAGATACTCATCAAAAAGTGAGTAAACATTCAGATGCTACTCTAGCCATTATCATTCCACCGAGTAATTCTACTCAATGGGATTTTTATTTCTTTTTCTTATTCGATAAATGGTATTATGGAGGTGCCCGTGGTGTAGTCGTTATCTTCGTAGGTCGTAGGAAATGGACACGAGTTCAAATCCTGGACGAGACTGATTTGCATTTCACATAGCACTAATACCCTTGGGAAAGGTATGAATCCAATTATTCTCCCTCCAGCTATGGGTAAATAGTAGGACAGACTGGGTTCTTCAGCCTTGGTTAGGCAACTAGTCTAGTAGAAGGAAAACTCTGAATTCAAACCTGTTAAACTCCGCTTAAAAATTGACCTTGTGTCATATCCTGCCCGGGCGGGGGGGTAAATAGTATCAGGAGAGACTGTGCATCGTTTTGGGGCCTTCATCTCAACGGTTTTATTTGCACACCCGCCCTCCTCACTGAATATAAATCTATATATTACTGAGGCCCTATTATATTGACTCATAAGTGTAATGGCGAAATGTGATTAAAAAAAATATCTGCGTGTGTTATGAGAATATTGCATGAATCTCGTTACGCATTCGCAATCAAATGTCGGTTTAACGATCTTTATTTTGAATGAACTCATAAGAGATGTACTCTTATGGATCCCCACACATGGCCGCGCAAAAGCAGGACGACCAGCTCGAACGTACATTCAGCAGCTATGTGAGGATACAGGATGTTGTCCTGAAGACCTACCTAGGGCGATGAACGATAGGGAGGAGTGGCGAGAGAGGGTCAGGGATATCCGTGCTACCAGCGCGATATGATGATGATGATGATGATTTTGAATTGTTCCTCAAGATATTTCTTTTGTTCCATATCCACAAGGAACTATTTTCCGTTATTTCAATGAGGTTTTATTTCCAAACAGTTATATACAACATACAATTTTGGAGGCACCAGGAAGCCCCAATGGTTTTTGAGGGGAGAGAAAGGGGAGCGGTCCTTCTTGAACTTATGGTTCCTAAGGGCCCCTAGTTAGCCCCATTCGTCGACCCATTCACACGATACAATATTGGCAACCATTCATTGACAAGCATGCGGCATTCACCAAAATACCTTATTCGCTCTATGAAAACCTACTTAGAACCCGAATGAATGAAATGATTTATTTACCATGAAAATGTCAACGAAGAGGATGAGAGAAAAAAAATTAAGAAGAAAAACATCCCGTTTAATTGCCCTCCTGTCTCCCTGTCTAAGATGTGGAGAGGTGACTGTTTTCTGATATCCGAGAGGACTGAAAACAAGCCGGACTATCGTTACATGGGATGAGGATCTAAACTGATCTCACAAAAGAGACGCAAGGAAAGGTGCAACAAGGATTAAGTAAAATGGATAACTGAAATGGGAGTCCAAGATCTTCAGAAAAAAATCTGGAGTGAGGTCAGGGTGAGAAAAAGAATAAGGGAGGCGAGGAAGATCTTGGAAACTCAAAACTAGATGACGTATCCAATGACGCACATCATACAGCTAACTAGAGAAAAAAGGGGAACAAAATTTATTTACCGGGGATATAAAGCGTCTTGTGCATTTGGCTCTATTACGCCCTTTGATTCCGATTTAGAAAGATTTTATTCATAAAAGGTTAATTTTAACTAGTATTAAATTCGAGAAAAATTGAGAACATAAGTGAGAATAATTACGAGGTGCATACGATAAGTTTCCAGACTTTTTTCGAATGGGCATTTAAAATTTTCATAGACTCTTGAAAATTCACTATGTTATTGCTATACATCTTATGAGATGACTGGCCAATTTTTATGATTTCAGGTTCAAATGAACAGCTACAGCAGCAATTGGAATACACCCAACTAAAGCCTGATTGTCGCAGCTGGTGAATTTCAAAAATGCAATCTGACACTTTAGAAGAACGATATGCAATAAAATCCTGTTTTAAACTTTGAAAAAATGCCACAGAAACCTATGGAATGCTTTAGACTGCTTTTGGAGCATCTTGCATGAATCGAGCATCGGTTTTTGAGTGGCATAAGAGATATAAGGAAGGCAGGAAGGAGGGATGATGAGAGGTGTGGGAGGAATAAGGAAGTCAATACACCAGAGTTGATTAGCCAAAGGGTTAGGGTTATGGTTACTATGTTGAGGTTTTAAGGGAGTTCAGGAAGAGATTCCGTCGGAAGAGGCCAGCACTCTTCAAATCGGGTCAGTGGCATTTCCACCAGGACAATGCACCAGTCCACAACTCTATCCTTGTCACAGACTATTTGACTAAGATGGGCATCAACACAGTTCCTCAGCCTCCCTATAGTCCAGACCTTGCTCCCAGGGACTTTTGTTTATTCCCTAAGCTCAGAGGCTATCGTTATGAGACAATTGAGGAGATGAAAGAGGCTGTGACGAAGGTCATTGACACGCTCACACAAGAGGACTTCCATGGGGCCTTCCAGAAGTTGTTGAACGGTACAACAAGTGCATTGCAGCCGGAGGAGATTACTTTGAAGGGGACTAGAATTTCATGTGTGTACTATCAATAAAAGTGCCCATACGAATAAAGTCTGGAAACTTATCGTATGCACCTCGTATTTCATTAAACAATTTATTTCAACATTCGAGGAACACGTAAAAGTAAACAATAAATTCCGAGTCCGTGTATATTTTTAAGGAAAATACTTGTTCCTTCGGAAAAATAATTCAGTCTTTAATTCTTACGGCAAACGACTCTGTTTTTTAAGAACAACAAAAAATAAACATTTAGCACCAGAATTTTTTTCTTTTCCGTTCCGGGAAAAAAATTTAAAAATACCAATTTCTTTTTTCTTCTGAAAAATAACATCTGCTTCAAGATATCTTACTGTCTCGGGATTTTTTCAAAAATCTTCCCGTTTGTCTCATCGTAAAATCTTTCTCGTCTACGAAAATCTATCGTCTGCCTTTAATCATATCTTTCCTCTCCACGTTTATTGGTTAACTTAACGGTTCAAGCTTCTTTTTTCTTTTTTCTTTTTTTCATTAATTAAATTTTTAAAGCAAAACTTTTGCACAAACACATAACCTTTGTCCTTTTTTTTAATTATCCATGGATTTGTTAGTTCTTTTAACTCTTTTTTAACAAGCTCTCTCTCTCTCTCTCTCTATATATATATATATATGTGTGTGTGTGTGTGTGTATGATCATCATTATCAGGTCGTGCTGATAGGAATGAGCTCCTTGACTCTCTCTCCCTCTCTCTCTCTCTCTCTCAGTTGGCTGGGGCTGTATAATACACCGAGTGCTTTTCTGCAGAAGGGTAAGACCACACCCTCACGAGTGTCCTGACACTAAACACTCTGATGGTGAGGTTCCAGTAACGTTGGAGCTTTGAGGAATGCGGATTACCTCTTTATTGCCATCGCTCCCAGAACCACTCTGGCACGGAGTGGTAGCACCTGATAGGGTCCTATCTATGGGTCAAATAGAATTCAACTGTGTGTACTTATGCTAAACTGAAGTGTTTGAAATAGAACTGTTTGTCTATGAAAAACTGAATTCTTTGAAATAGAACTGTTTTTGACATTGAAACTGTGTACTTATGCTAAACTGAATTGTTTGAAATAGAACTGTTTGTTGTATAAAAATGGATTTGGTATTTAAAAAAATCCTACAATGGTTGATGTGCCATAAAACCCAATCAAACCAAACCAAATCTCTCTCTCTCTCTCTCTCTCTCTCTCTCTCTCTCTCTCTCTCTCTCTCTCTCTCTCTATCCGTCTCTTATCTTCCATTATTTCGGGTAGGCCCTCTAGACTGCATCCAGTGTCAGAACAGAACTAATGTAAGTCTTTGCTCGTCACTTATGAGTTTGTACTTACTTCTCCAACAGTGACCCACACGTCTTATTCGTCTTTCTAGGATAGTTTGTGAGATAAGAGGTAAGTGGCTGTACAGCTGCTGTTTTGTGGTATGCTGCTCCCAGGATTTGTTCAAAACTGAACGTAGCATTCTCGTGTAGTTCCCATTTAACTTTTTCTCCATGCGTTTTGTTAGCGTCCATGCGGTGCATCCAAACAGTCGTACTAGCACAGCCACAGTTTGAAAGAAATATCGTTTAATTTTATCAGATAGATCAGATACCCATCAATAGCAGTCCAGGCCTTCACTTGGCGTATGTTAACATCACTCTCAGCAGATAAGATATTACTGCCGAAGTATTGAG
Source organism: Sepioteuthis lessoniana (assembly GCA_963585895.1). Classification (NCBI taxonomy): domain Eukaryota; kingdom Metazoa; phylum Mollusca; class Cephalopoda; order Myopsida; family Loliginidae; genus Sepioteuthis; species Sepioteuthis lessoniana. Next base: position 21,152,716 of record OY757922.1, read on the forward strand.
CTTGTCTACTAATTTTAAATGCTTGTCACTAAGAACAGAGATAGCTCCTATTCATTTAAAACATGTGTACTCAGTTTTATTTGCGTTCACGGAGAGGCTAATGAGTCCTGCTGCTTGCTCTAGGCTATGCAGAAATGATTCGGCCTAGATTGGTATATTTGCGAGAAACGCTAGATCACCGGCGTGGACTGCGTTTGTCATAGTTTCTGCGGGATATGGTCTGCTTCTTGTCTTTTTAATTTGAAACCTTTTTTTAATAGATCTCTTAACTTTCGTAGAGCGTACTATTGACAGATTATGTGGGGCTAATGAATCTCCCTTACAAGACTCCGACAACAAAGTCGAAGAAGACTGTGCCGCCATCGGATGAGTGAACCATTGCTTTCATGTTTTTGTAGAACATCATTATAGAGGTAACAGTTTCTTTAAGGAGACCATACACTAGTTGTATTTGCCCCATCGTTCCTCTGTGTACAGAATTGAACACCTTGGAGAGATTTTCTCCTTCCGCAAGAAAGATGATCTCATAATTACAAACAACTACAGAAATATCACCCATACTGTTATACCAGCTAAGGTTTATAATGGCCTGCTTCACAATTATATCTGAGCTGAAGTCGAGAAAGTTTTTGGAAAAAAACAGAACAGCTTTGGGAGAACTCGATCCACAATATCACAGATTCTGATAATCTGTTGAATCATCGAAAAAGTACGTGTAAAAAATCACGAGGCAATACTATTGTTCGTATATATGTATTTGGTCGAAAGCGAGTTTTCAGCATGAATGAAATGTACCCGGAGCCACCATTCCCGTGCGATTGCGTGACATCAGGAAACGGTTACTGTAAACGCGTAATGACATCAACAGCCGAAAGTAAACACGTTTTTTTTTTGTTTTTGTTTTTGTTTTTTAAATCACAAACTCCACTCTAAAAATGAAGATGAACGTTCAATGTAATCTCTGCTTTTAATTGATCTGGCGTATATATATATATATATATATAATTCTTTTAAATACCTTGTCCGGTGGCAAAAGCTGCTTGGTAGCGCCAGGAGTGGCAGTACAGCCTTGAGCTACCGAAACTGTGTTATCACCCCTGGTTCGCGGCTGATGAGGGCAAGGAATCGCATGTGCTTTCACACGTTGTATGATGAATATATATATATATCAAGTGCCTTGCTTTAATGATTTGGCCAGGACGTGTACTTTCAGTGGGATTTGATCTTAAGTCTCTTGCTTCCAAGTGTAATGAAAATTTGTTCAAAACACATTAAGTCAAAGGGGTTGGCAATATGTTTGTATATTCGTATGAAAATGTCATTGAAATTTGTTGAGTTCATTTTACCTTTCCAAAACGAACGAAACTAGATAAAAAGGTTCAGTCTAATTGCTGGTCGCTTGTAGTTATTTATTCAGAACGACACATAGGTCGCTATAAGCAATAAGTACGAACCTCGAGTCCGAAAGAAGACACTAAGATAGTGAGGATTCACGCGCAAATCATCTTGGGAACCATAGGGTATAAAGAGTGTATGTACAAGAGAGTATTAAAAAAAAGTTATGATTAAAAGAAATAGAGAAATAAAATGATACCAGACCATCCTTTTATCTGTCGCTTCCTTCAACGACCAGCGGTTAAACCCAAGTAATAAACAATTCATGTTTTACTTAATGATGGTACCCAAAACGTTGAGATAGTGATTCAGGCAATTCCGATATGTAGGCGAAAACCTATATAGTCTTTCCTTTTACTTAAATGGTAAAGGTTCCCAATTCAACAAGGAGAGAAAATATTGTATACTGACTTTATGAAGTTCTAGGCAAAAACGAATGTTATATCCCTCACATAAGTTATTTCGGTATGTTTTTATAATTGTTCTTTTTTAATATACAGCATCAACCATAAGTTGGTGGTATTTTATGGCATAGCAACCCTCGTAGGTAATTTGATGCCAAATCCTGTTTATAAATATATATTAAGAATGATTTCTAAACACATTTTGTCGGTAACATATTTAAACGAGCCTGATCTCATTTTTTTTCACACAGTTAAATGGTTTCAAGTATTCCTATCTAATATGAATAATTCTATTTACTATTATCATTTGTCTGTACATATTTACATGTATATACATTTGATTTGTAAGTGAATAATTTGTGGGGAATTTTATTTTTAAATAAGTTATGACTAATTTGTTTGTACTCTAGTATTGCTATTGTTTCTGCATGGTTAGATGGTTTCAATTCTTGCTATCTCATCAGCATCATCATGTCGTGCCGCAGGCACGGATATCCCTGACTCTCTCTCTCGCCACTTCTCCCTATCGTTCATCGCCTCTGACAGGTCTTCAGGGCCAAATCCCGTGTTATTACATAGCTGCTGGATGTATGTCCGAGCTGGTCGTCCTGCTTTTGTCCGGCCATATGTGGGGGTCCATAGGAGTACATCACTTATGAGCTCGTCCCTGTTTCTCCAGTAGTGACCTGCATATCTGGTTCGTCTAACTTGGATAGTTTTCGTGATGGGAGGCAGGTGGCCGTATAGTTGGTGCCTTGTGGGGTGTTGCCGCCAGGACTTGTTCAATATTGCTCGCAACATTCTTGTGTAATTGCCGTATCGCTTCTTCTCCAGCCGTTTAGTTATCGTACAAGTAGTGCATCCATACAGCAGTATCGATACGACCGCTGCCTGGAAGAAACTGCGTTTCATTTTATCGGTCAGGTCTGATTTCCATATGATCGATAGCCTATCGATAGCTGTCCATGCCTTCGTTAGCAGCGTGTCGATGTCCTTTTCTGTTGACGATACGCTCCTTCCTAGGTAGGTGAATTTGTCTACTAGTTTAAGAGGGGTTCCATCTAGTGTGGTGATGTCGCCTAATCATTTTCTCACAGTGAAGTGGTTACAAGCATTGCAACTTAACACTAATTATTCAATTCAACATTTCTCATTTGTTTGCACATAGTTAAATGGTTCCAATTGTTGTATTCTCTCATACATGATTTCCGAAATTCAATGAACAAACGAAACACTTCTTTATAGAAATATATCTCTCATTTTATTCTCGAAAAGAGCCCACAGTTTGTTGTTAGTTGAGAGATAGATAGAGAGACATGTACTCAGAGAGAGGACTTCTTCTTCCCATATCTTCTTCCGGGAGTCGGGGGGTGCCAATGCTTGCACCCCCTTGCAAGCTCGTCAGAGTCGACCTGATCGGCTGCGTGTCCCACGCTCGACTCCGATTCTCTTCACTTTGTCCAAATCTGACCACGTGGTTCTCATCACGTGGTCTCCTTCCGGTTACACACCTGTTGTACCCGATTGTCCTGATGTGCTGTCATATCCCTGTTTACTTATCACAGCGTGACAGCATGTCAAAGCACACGGGGTCACTAGGAACGAACCGAAAATCCATTTCATATGTTATATAACACAAGTATTGCTATGTATCGCTAACTATTCAATTAGACAGCCATTTGTTTATACACAGTTAAATGGTGAAAGTTCTATTTCAAACAATTCAATTTAACAATGATAATGAAGGGATACTCCACATTCCAAAGAGCTCTAAGACAGGAGCCTCACGACCAGATAGTTTAGTCATATCCAGGACACTAGTTAAGTTGTCTTACACGTATGCAGAGATATAGTCGATGTATTTTACTGTCCCAGCCGACTGGGCTTTCAAGTATTCCTATCTAATACAAATAATTTTAAATAGATCTATTTGATCCATAGATTGGACTCTTACAAGTACTATTACTCAGATCAGAGTGAACCTGGAAATAAAAGTAATGAATGGTGACTCCAGACTCCCCAAAAGCTCCAGAAGAGGAGCCTCACCACCGAAGGCAGTTTAATGTCATACCCAAGACAGAAATTACACTAGTTTCAAACACTCTTCATTGTATTACTTGTTTTGAATCATCTTATGACTTGTTTATTGGTAGAACTTTTTTTAGTAATACTGTTGGGATGCCTTGAATACGCCAACTATATCTCCAGCCACAGGGTAAGAAACCCACCCCAAAATAAGAGGGTGCTTTAGATATGACATTAAAAAGTACTCAAAGGAATCTCCATGGCGTAATGGCTAACGTGCAGGACAACGGCATCGTAGTAAGCGAGTTCGAACTCTAGCCACGATATTTAGTACATATCAGGACTAATATCCTAGGGAAAGGCATGAACCCTCTAATCCCTTTAGCTATGGGTTAAATAGTACAACTAGTGTCTTTCTACAAGGATTGCTTGGGTATTAAGTGTTATGGTACCTACCTACATTGTAATGGACTATTCCTCCTCAATATGTACCGACTCTACTTGATACTCGGGGAGAAATCCTCCAAGCAGAGTGGGGCGTAGGCACTACTCTCTGGGAGGCGCTCGGCTGGGACACACTTCGGTCGGCCGCGTTTTTTCGGTGCGCGGATCTGGTCGGGTGTGTCATGGTTCCAGTGGCAATCGGTCGAGGTTCGTCTTGACCGGCATCCTCGAGCCTCAGGGGGCAATTCCCCAGGCTCTAACCCTCCTTGGAGAGGCTAGGTTCATCACCTGGCGCCTGAGGCGCCTCTTTTTAGGGGAATGCCAACGGGGCCTGAGGCATTTTGGGGAATGCGGGGCGTGTCTGGGCTACGGCCCTGTGCTCGAACCCACCTAAAAAGGCCTTGTGCCATACTCGTCGGGTTGGTGGGACGGAAGAGCAGAGTGGAGCATATACACTACTCTCTGGGGGGCGCTGGGCTGGGATGCACTTCGATCGGCTGTGTTTTATCGGTGCGCAAATCTAGTCAGGTGAGTCCTGGTTCCAGTAGTAGTCCCCCAGGCACTAACCTTCCTTGGAGGAGCTAGGTTTATCGCCTGGCGCCAGAGGCGCTTTTTTTTAGGAAAATGCAAACGGAACCCGAGGCCTTTATGGAGCTGCCGGGCGTGTCTGAGCAACGACCCGGCGCCCGAACCCACCTAAAAATGGCCTTGTACCACACTCGTCCGGTTGGTGGAATGTGCAACAAAAACCGAAAACCTCCAAGTAGAATTGAGACATTTCCTCCCAGCGAGGACACTCGACGAGCCACTGCTTCCTGCAGAGGCTTTTCAGCGCACTGCCTGACAACCGTGCCGGACGGTCAAAGCTCCATGGGAGACTTGATGTCGAAAGGCCCCCAGCTTCGGCTTGGCCACCTTCGGGTTGGAGAGCTGCATCATTGACACCTTTTTCACCCTTGTATAGAACTGGACATTGCTGTCCAATTTAAGCTATAATGAGTCATACATTCCTGGACCCAAATTTGGGTCCATGTCCAGCTAGGCTCATCAGGCTGATGACCAGCATAGTCCATCAGAGCACGAGCTTCGACTCGGGTCCGACCTTCCTCCTCCCTCCTAACTAAGTGGTCATGCCTTGGCAGACCTGAGGCCGAAAGGCTCATGGCTTCGGCTTGGCCATCTTCGGGTGGGTGAGCTGTGACATTGACAAGTAGTCTATGCCCGGCAGATTTGAAACCAAAAGGACCCGGCTTCAGCTCGGCCACTGCTAGCTGTGGCATTGACATCTTTGTTACCTTTGTATAGCAGTGGACATAGCTGTCCATTTTAAGCTATAATAAGGCATTCGTGCCTGGACCATGTTTAGCTCATCAGGCCCTAAGTGGGCCAATGACCAGCAAAATCAAGCAGAGCTCGTGCCTCGGCTCATGCCCGACCTTCCCATCTCTTAATCCCCACTATAATCGACCTTTGGGTTATTGACCTTATGTCAAGTCCTGTCTGGTGGGAGGTAGCAACAAATATCATCCTCAAGCAGAGTCGAGCGTATGCACTGGGAGGCGATGGACTGGAACGCACTTCGGTCGGCCGCGTTTTGTCAGTCTGCGGATCTGGTCGGGTGTGTTCTGGCTCGGCTGGCAGTCGGTCGAGGTGCGCTTTGACTGTCATCCTCGAGCATTAGGGAGCCGTCCCCCAGGCTCTGAATCCTCCTTGAAGGGGCTAGTTTTATCGCCTGGCGCCTGAGGTAGTCCTTTTTAGGGGAATTCCGACGGGGCCTGAGACATTTTTGGAACCACCGGGCGTGTCTGAGCTACGGCCATGCGCCTGGACCCACCAAAAAAAGGCCTTGTACCAGACTTGTCCGGTGGGGTGTCCTCATGGTGTAATGGTTAAAGCGATGGACTACGGAATCGTAGTAAGCGAGTTCGTACTCCAGTCGCGCTATTACGTCCACTTTCGGGCAAATACCCTTGGGAAAGGTATGAACCCCCTTATCCTCCCAGCTATGGGTTGAATACTACCACTACTGTTCTTCTAGGAGAATGGATTTGGCATTAAATTACCTACAACGGTTGAGATGCCATTAAACAAAGAAACCAAACCAAACCAGACTTGTCCGGTTGGCGGGACGTGCGACAAATACCGATAACCTCCAAGCTGCCTGACAGTACCGGAAGGACATTCCTAATTGTATTCTGTATATATGTTCTGTTACTTTGATATATTTGTTTCAACCTACTTCTCTTGTCTGCGTGTCTTCATTTTGACCCCTAAACACCGCAACATTAAGTAACCCAGTATTTTGGCAATAAGGGGTACTCCACACCCTAGACCTCCAGAACCTCATGACTAGATACAGTTTTGTATCAGTTATACCCAGGACACCTCTTTTTTGGTGGAGGGTCTTACCCCTGTGCAGGGATGGCAGTCAGCTCATTCTAAGCTCAGCCGACCAGTCGGGACACCGAAATGGGTAAGGAGTTGATATTTATCAGGTCTCCCACCAGGTAAGATCTGGCACAAGGTCATTTTATAGTGGAAGCCCACGTACGAAACGAAACTCATGTGCGGCCGACACAGAAAATGTTTGATCCCATCGGAATCCCTCATTTTTGGGTTACCTCAGGCGCTAATCCATGAACCCAGCCCTGCCAAGCAGCTGATAAGGGATTAAACGACTGGATTTATTTGTATTTGCTTTGTTTTCTTTGGTTTTCCATTTGACTATTGTCTAGTTTTGGTTTCTATGTTTAATGGCATATCAATTTTTGTGGGCTATTTGATGCCAATGACATCCTTGTAGATGGACAGTAGTGGTACTATTTAACCCATAGCTGTTAAGGGATAAGAAGGTTCATGCGTTTTCCAAAGACATTTTCTCGAAAGTGAACGTAATAGCACGACAGTATTTAGAACTTGATTACAGAGACGTCACAGTTTAGTGCGTTAACTACTACGCCACGGAGTCTCACTCCGATTAGAGTTTAAGTGGGTAGAGTGTTCACCAATGGTCTGGGAGACCAGGGTTCAATCCCAGGTCGAGTCATACCAAAGACTTTAAAAATGGTACTTGATACCTCCTTGCTTAACACTCAGCAATATAAGGTACGTATCAAGGGTAAAGTGGAGTAATCTAAGGAAAGGAGTAGCGCCCTCCCCTACACCTCGGTGTAGTAGCTATTGAAAAGGGAGCCTTCAGGTCGCCCTCGATTACGGTGGCCAACTTTACTTACTTTTTTACTTACCAACCCTTCCGCACGAGCAGGATGCAACACAAGGTAAACTTTATTAGCGGAGTTTAACTAGTCTAAATTCAAAGTTTTTCTTCTCATAGAGTGGTTGCCATATCATAGCTAAAGATTGCAGTCTACTGTACTATTTACCCATAGCTGGAGAGAGAATAGTTGGATTCATGCCTTTCCCAAGGGTATTAGCGCGATGTGAAATACAAATAGCTTCGTCCAGGATCTGAACACGGGCCGCCGTATCCATTTCCTACAACGATATCCATTACACCACGAATGCCTCCTTATTTCAGTTTAATTGTAAGTTTCTGGCTGTTTGTGGCTGCTTTTTTTTTTTTTTTTTTTTTGAGGGGGGATTTTAGTTTGCTTGATTTGTTTTTTGTTTTTATTTTTGGCGGGAAGGTGCTCAGAACGTAGAAACAAATTATGACGTTCAGATATTTTTTAATGATGATGTCAAAAACAACCAAGGAAAGTTCAGTTGACAATAAAGTTGGATAATATTAATTTGATTATGTTGGACTTTTAGAAAAATAAAAAAAATTTAATAAGAAAAGAAAATAATATAAAGACAAACAATGTATACTCATTACTTAGATTTGGTTAAAGGTGAATTAAGTTAGTACTAATTAAGCCTTTCATTTATAACACTCCCGGGCGAGAGGGTCAAAAAAGAAACTTCTTTTTTTTATTTTACGTAAAGCAAATGTGTCTCTACGAAGGGGTATTCTGTTCAAACTACACAGACGGAAGGAAAATGAAATTATTCTACTCGTAATGTTTTCAACTCAAGCCTGGAAGATAAAAAAAGGAAAGAGAAAAATGAACTCATTAAAGTTCTATTCTTAGTGTTTTCCTCGTTTTTATTTATCTATAAGTCTCTAAAACATGAAGGAGCGAATTCCCCAACGGTACAGAGGATTGAATCAGAAAGACCAGGTTCAATCTTAGTTTGCGCTTACTTTGTACGACAGCAAGAATCCACTTCTCCACTCAGCTAATTGATGGATTTTAACGGCATATCAACCAATCTAGTGTTATCTTATGCCTACAGATTAATGAATTGCGTTTATTGTACGTTCCAGTCCAGTCGGCTGTAGTAACGCTGGAGCTTTGGGGAATGCGAAGCACCCCTCGGTTGCCATCGCTCCCAAGTCCTCTCTGACTCGGAGTGATAGCACCTGATAGATTGATGAATTGCGTTCATTGTGCGTTCCAGTCCAGTCGGCTGGGGTTGTAGAATACACCGACATCTTTGCAGAGAGGTAAGACCACCCTCTCAACGAGTGGCCTGTTATGACGTTAAACAATCTAATGGTGAGGCTACAGTAACGCTGGAGCTTTGAAGAATGCGAAGTACCCCTCCGCTGCCATCACTCCCAGGTCCGCTCTGGCCCGGAGTGATAGCACCTGATAAGATCCTATATATGGATCAAATAGAACTCTTTGACATTTAAACTGCGAGCAAAGAAATGACTAATGCTAAATTGAATTGTTTGAAATAGAATTGTTTGATCTGTTAGCTGTGCATAAACAAATGACTGATGTTTAATTGAATAGTTAGTGATACATAGCAATGCTTGGAACCATTTAACTGTGTGCAAACAAATGAGTAATGTTCGATACAATAAGTTGGCGATCGTAGTCGAGGGCCACCCGAAGGCTCCTTTTCCGATTGCTACTACACCAAGGTGTGGGAGAGGGCACTACTCCTTTTCTTGGATTGCTCCACTTTACCATTGATCCTTACCTTATAATGCTGAGTGTTAAGCAAGGTAGCATCAAGTGCCATTTTTTGAGTCTTTGGTATGACTTGACTTGGGATTGAACCCAGGTCTCCCGGGTCTGTGTGTACAAACAAATGAATTATATTGAAGAGGATTATAAGTGTTAGATCGCAATAATTGAAATCATTTAACTATATAGAAACAATAGTAATACTTGTGTGCAAATGAAATTATCGACAAACTAATCTCTTACATTTTGATGTGTGCAGACAAATAACTAATGTAAAATTGTTACTGTTACATAGGAATACTTGAAACCAAATAAATGATTAATAGTAATTCGAATAATTCGTATTCGATTGAAATTCATGCAAAAAATTTTTGCAAAAAATGAATCCAGGCTTGATTAAAAATGTTATCAACAAAATGTGTTTAAAAATAATATTTAAAAATATATACAAAAACAGGATTTTGCATTAAATAACCAACAATGGTTGATATGTCGTAAAACCCAACCAAACTAAATCATACATTTAATATACATGTATAAATAGGATTTGGCAATGAATAACCTACAATTGTTGATATGCCATAAAACCCAACCAAACCAAATCCTATATATTTAATATATATGTATAAAGAGGATTTGGCATTAAATAACCTACAATGGTTGATATGCCATAAAACCCAACTAAATCAAACCATATATATTCAATATACATTTATGAACAGGATTTGGCATTAAATAGCCTAAAAGTAAAGTTGGGGACATTCGTCGAGGGTGACCCGAAGGCTCCCCTTTCAATAGCTACCACACCGAGGTGTAGGGGAGGGTGCTACTCTATTCCCTGGATTGCTCCACTTTACCATTGATCCTTACCTTATAATGAGTGTTAAGCAAGGCGGCATCTAGTAATATTTTTTAAGCCTTATGACTCGACCTGGAAGTGAACCTCAGTCTCCCGGTGAACACTCTACTCATTAAGCCAGTGGCCCGCTTTAAATAACCTACAATCTGCCATAAAAACCAAAGTAAACCTAACCAAATAATTGTACGTTCATATTCACATTTTTGCGCAGTTTTTAATTTAGAGGATTTTATTGGCACACGGTCCAATCGAATACAAATGATTTTCAAACAGATCTTTTTGACCCCTAAATGGGACCCTACTGGTACAACCACTCCGAGTCAGAATAGATCAGAGAGTAATGCACATTCACCAGAGCTCCAGCACTGGATCCTCACTATCAAATGCAGTTAAATGTCATAACTAGAAGACCCTCTTTTTAATAGATGTCTTACCTCTCTGCAAAGGTTACAATCAGCATATTCTAAGCTCCCGCCGACAGGGGGTTCAGTTAATTTGAGTCTTTTCATTTGATAAACAATAATTTATAGTGAACGTTCAATATTAGGCCAGTTCTTAAGTTACTTGAAGCAAAAACGGGCACTGTTAAGTAGTCTCTATTGTCTAGAGAGATACCCTGAATTACTCGGAATATCACCCTTATTCGATGTAATATATTGGCCCTCGACCGAGCTGTCGATTAAAAGATGTACCTGTGTAAATAACAGGTGCATCCGGTCGAAGATATCGGGGTATCACCTTGACCTGTAGACGTGGTTGAATTCGGTGCAGATACGACGCCCCTACAGGAAGCAGGCGGACGTCGGGCGATTATATAACCAGGTGCCACAGACGGCTTGAGTTAGTTAGAGTTCGAGTTGCAGAGTTCCGTTCGAATTGCAGTCACAGTTCGAATTCCAGTCGCAGTTGGGGACAAGATGCCGTAGTGAGAGCCAGCGCCAGACAGAGGGCTGGGCTCTCAGGACCCCGGTTGAGCAGCCCAGCAGAATGAGGAAGAAGTGCTGCTATAGTTAGAGGAACTTGGGGTTAATATGTGGCAGTCTGTTACCGTCTCCAACTCACCTCTCACACATAACCAACATCAACCCTTTCGCAACCCTTTCGAGAATAAAGTGTGAGAGGTATATTTTTCTAAAGAAGTGTGTTCGTTCGTCATTATTGTTAATTATGTTTCTGCATGTATATGTATACGTATAGTTGTATCATGGCTATACAACATCGATACGCGAATAGGTTATGAGAACCACCCTCTATCGGTAAAGTATGTCTGCTCTCGGACAGGTGATAAAAAATGTAAAACCTTGTTAACGGGGGTCCATTCTCAAGGCAGTACCTCCTAATTATATTAACAATGCTGAGGATTTTGAATGCATTTTGAAGATTTACAAATCAAAATACCACCATTCCCGTTCATCGGCCTTGCGTTATATTATACTATGTCAATTAAATACCAGAAGAAAAGGGGCCTGAGGTACATTCTGATGCTTGCAGCAAAAACTGGCGGATTAGAATATTTGGGGCTTCTACTCACACGAAAAAAGACCCAGCACCTTATTTTACATCTGTGAAAATATAAAGTAAATTCGCTCTGTAAAGTGCTTCATTAGAGACAAAGTTTTTCGCTTTGCTCTCTCTCTCTAGTGACCAGAATCCATTATTATTAGACGAATATCCAAAAGCTTCTTTTTGAGAATATCTACACAGAGAATAAAACCCCCGTATTATACTAGTCTTTAATTGGAATCATTTTGAGATGAGGCTTCTTAATCTGAGAATTAATTTTTATTTATTGCGGACTTTTTGTCCTCATCTTGGTAGTTTTTGGGTTGTTTCCTCTTTCACTACGTGAAAGCCGGCCAGAGGTTTACTTGGTCAAAAACGTGGTGCGATAGACAACAACTATGGAAGGCAGTAATTACTGGGGATACGGTTACAAGACTCAGCATTCCTATCCGAGGTCGCGGTAAATCACCTGAAGAAGGCCAGAGGTGAAATTTGGCCGAAACGTAGTGAAAGAAGAAACAACACAAAAACTACCAAGATGAGCACAAAAAGTCCGCAATAAATAAAAATTAATTCTCCGTATTATAGTAATTTACAAAGCTCTTTGCTTCGATGTGGCACAAGACTGAATGAATGGGGCGCCCAATGAGACTCGAACTCACTCGAGTAGGTTTGCTAGTGCTAGCTTGCTAACCGTTACACCACCAGAGGTGCCCAAACCCCCGTATTATATTTTCCACACAGATACAAATTAGAACTTTAAAGTCTGGTGTTAATAAGAGTTTTATCTAGTCTTAATTTGAATTTCTACTTCCGGTGTAACAAACTTTTCTTACATTGTTACCTTTCTTTAATCATTTTACTAAGGCGAGACAGCTATCAATAGGCTATCGATTATATGGAAATCAGACCTGACCGATAAAATGAAACGCAGTTTCTTCCAGGCAGCGGTCGCATAGATACTGCTATATGGATGCACTACATGGACTCTAACAAAACGGCCGGAGAAGAAGCTAGACAGCAACTACACAAGAATGCTGGCAGCAATCTTGAACAAGTCCTGGCGGCGACACCCCACAAGACACCAACTGTACGGCCACCTGCCTCCTATCACGAAAACTATTCAAGTTAGACGAACCAGACATGCGGGACACTGCTGGAGAAGCAGGGACGAACTCATAAGTGATGTACTCTTATGGACCCCCACACATGGCCGTGCAAAAGCAGGACGACCAGCACGAACATACATTCAGCAACTATGTGAGGATACAGGATATTGTCCAGAAGACCTGCCGGAGGCGATGAACGATAGGGAGAAGTGGCGAGAGAGGGTCAGGGATATCCGTGCTTCCAGCACGACATGATGATGATGATGACTAAGGCGAGTGAAATGTTTTGCAATATTTTAGTTTAATCTGGAAACATGCTTTACGAGTTCGAACTCGGTCATAAGCAACCAAAAACATTTGTTGTGCAAAAAATGAAGGCAGGGTTAATCATAGTACAGTAATCAGGTGGTTGAAGAAATGAAATGCACGATTGATCATAGTAAAGTAATCAGGTGGTTGAAGAAATTTCGCTCGGTTTACAAGAATCTCGACGGTCAGGTCAGGTCAGATAAGCCTAAAAGCGCGAATTTCGAAGTTGTGCTTCAAGCCATTGAAACAAATTTGACGAATAACATCCGGAGAGTATCAGGCGAGCTAGGCATCTCACAGTGGGGTTCATCACATCCGCGACCTCAGCAAAAGCATTTGGATCTGCGAAATTATGCTTCACGTTACCAAAATACTGTTATATATTGACCCTCGACCGAGCCGTCAATCAATAGATGCTCCTGTGTAAATAAGCGGAAGAACAGCGGAAGCAGGTGGACTATAGAAATTATATAACCAAGTGCCCGGGCGGTTCGAGTCAGTTGGATACAGGATGCTGAAGTGAGAACCAGCCGCAGATTGAGTGCTTTGGGCCCTTAGTGACCTCCGGTTGAGCAACCCAAGCCAAAATGCGAAAGAAGTGCTGCTATGGTCGAGGAAGAACTTGGGTCAATATAGCAGTCCGTCCTTGTCTCCACTCATTTCTCACACGCGACAAACATCACCTTTTCGAAAATAAAGTGTGAGAGATATATATATTCATCATCATCATGTCGTGCCGCTAGCACGGATATCCCTGACCCTCTCTCGCCACTTCTCCCTATCGTTCATCGCCTCCGGCAGGTCTTCAGGGCTACATCCGTATCCTCACATAGCTGCTGAATGTATGTTCGAGCTGGTCGTCCTGCTTTTGCCCGGCCATATGTGGTGGTCCATAGGTGTACATCACTTATGAGCTCGTCCCTGCTTCTCCAGCAGTATCCAGCATGTCTGGTTCGTCTAACTTGGATAGTTTTCATGATGGGAGGCAAGTGGCCGTATAGTTGGTGCCTTGTGGGGTGTTACCTCCAGGATTTGTTCAATATTGCTTGCAACATTACTGTGTAATTGCCGTCCAGCTTTTTCTCCAGCCGTTTAGTTAGCGTCCAAGTAGTGTGTATTCGTTCGTTATTGAAGTCGTCATTATCAGTTGATTATGTTTCCGTGTATATTTGTATACGCGTTGTAAACTATACAACAATACTGCAAAACATTTGAACAGGAATAACCCTTTGCCTATAAAGACCAAAGGATTTTATTTTAAGTTACTTTGATTTATTTTGGTTTGGTTTTATAACTTATCAACCATTTTAGGTTATTTAATGCCAAATCCTGTTTATACATATATATTAAATATATTCGATTTGTAAGCACATTTTTTATGAAGGTGCCCGTGGTGTAATGGTTATCGTCGTAGGAATTGGACACGACGATACGAGTTCAAATCCTTGACGAGACTGATTGCATTTCACATAGCACTAATACCCTTGGGAAAGGTATGAATCCAATTATTCTTCAGCCTTGGTGAGGCAACTAGTCTAGGAGAAGGAAAACTCTGAATTGAAACCTGTTAAACTCCGCTTAAAAATTGACCTTGTCATATCCTGCCCGAGCGGAGGGGTTGGTAAATATGGTAAGCACATTTTTTATAACATTCTTTTGCTAACCTGAGCTCATTTATTTGCACAATTGGTTTCAAGTATTCCTATGCAACAGTAACAATTTTACATCGGCTATTTGTTTGCACACATATAAATAGCTATATATGATATGTAAGAGATTAGTTTGTCAGTAATTTCATTTTTAAATGAGTTGGAAATAATTTGTTTGCACATTAGTCCCGCTATTGTTTCGACACAGTTAAATCGTTTAAATCATCTCACACTTATAATTCTGTACGATATAATTCATTTGCTTGCAAACAGTGCAGTGATTACAAGTATTGCTATTTAACACTAATTATTCTATTAAACATTACTCATTCATTTGCTCACTATCAAATAGTTCCAAGTATTGCTATGTATCACTAACAATTTAATCAAACATCAGCCATTTGTTTACATACAGTTAAATGTTCAAAAAGTTCTATTTCAAATAATTCAATTTAGGATAATTCATTTGTTTGGACACAGTTTAAATCAGTCCAGTCGGCTGGAGCTTCAGAATACACCGACTACTTCTCTACAGAGGGAGAAGCCCCCCCTCCCAATGAGTGACCTGGTATGACATTAAACAGTCTGATAGCGAGGTTCCAATAATACTGGACTTTTGGGGAATGCAAAGTACCCCTTCATTGTTATCGCTCTCAGTGGTAACATTTGATAAGGTCCTATCCTATCTATGGGTCAAATAGAACTCTTTGACATTTAAACTGTGTGCAAACAAATGACTGATGCTAAATTGAATATTTAAGAACAGAACTGATTATTTAACTGTGTGTAAACAAATGACTGATGTTTAACTGAATTGTTAGTAATGCATAGCAATATTAGAACCATTTAACCGTGTGTAAACCAATAAGTTAGGTTGAATTGTATAATTATTGTTAAATAGCAATACTTGTAACCACTTCACTATGTGAAAACAAATGATTAATATTGAATAAATTTATTGTGCTTAGATAGCAATACTTGAAGCCATTTAACTGTGTGCAAACAAATGATCAATAGTAAATAGAATTATTCATATTGGATAGAAGTACTTGAAACCATTTAAATGTGTGCAAAAGAAAGGAGTTCCGGTCCGTGTAAAATCTACAAATTTAAAAATCATATATATATATATATATATATGCTCCCCTACCCCTTTAGGGTTGAGCTCTCTAGCGAATGAAGTAATTGTGTTGCCATTAGCGTATATGTAAGGCTCTTCGTATGAATCGAGCTCTCGGTAGCCGTTAAGCGGAAATATATAAACAATAACAATTGTGATTCATCACCGTTTAAATTTACTTCGCTGGCGCTGGCTTCCTTGTGGCTGTGTGGTAGAATCTTGGATTGGCGATTCAGTCAACTGGGTTTCGATCCCAGCTTCGGGAATCTAGCCCGTCTAGCCACACTAATGAGTTCTGATAGAACGAAACAGATCTGTCTGTGGATGACAATAATTTGGTTTTCAATAACCAAAAATGGTTGATATGCCATAAAACCAAACCAAACAGTTTAAAAGTTAAACAGTTCTATTTGACCCATAGATACCACTCTAGACCAGAGTGAACCCGCGAGCGATGATAATGAAGGGGTACTCCGCATTCCCCAAAGCTTCAGCATTACTGGAGCTTCACCATCAGACTGTTTAGTTTCATATGAGGGACACTCGTCGGGGGGGGGGTCTTACTTCTCTGCAGAGATGCAGTCGTTGTATTGTACTGCTCCAACCGACTTGACTAAGATTGACACTGTGTAATAATGCTTGACAGAGGGCTATTTTTTCCAGAAGATACAAACGCAAAGATTCTTCTTGTAATTCCCATAACCATATTTACCAAACCCTCCGCTCGGGCAGGATATGAGACAAGGATAATTTTTAAACGGAGTTTAACAGGTTTGAATTCAGAGTTTTCTTTCTCCTAGACTAGTTGCCTCACCAAGGCTGAAAAACCTAGCCTGCCCTACTATTTATCTTGTAATTCCCATAACCATAAATTGTTTGCTTCATACACGGAGAGGACAAACTGCTATTCGACTATAGGCGCACAAAGCACGGCACGCTATTGAAACCGCATTCAGAGATTCCTCAGCGAGTGAAAAGAAAAACCGAACAACAAATTCGACGACACGGTACAGACTGTATACGGGCAAAAAAAAAAAAAATTAAAAAAAGACTAAGAATATATCGTCATCATCGTCATCAAAACATGCCGAAACCATGGATTCTCCCCCCCTCCCTCCCTCTCTCTCTCTCTCTCTCTCCATCCATCCATACATACCTATCGGCTATCGTTCTTAGTGAGTCTTTTATAGGCATCCAATATCCACACACGGCTTGTGAATGTAAGTTTTTGCTGGTCAACCGACATTGGTGTGTCCACGCGTAAGAGTCCATTGAAGAAATTCGCTTATTAGTTCGTCTTTACTTCAACAGCAGTACCCAGCCTAGCTTGCTCGTCTTAGTTGGATTGTTTGCGAGATGGGAAGTAAATGGCCGTACAACAGCTGTTTTTCTTTGATTTCTTTCATAACAGCACGCAATACCCTTGTGTAGTTTCCATCCGGCTTTTTCGCCAAGTGTTTTGTTAGAGTCCAAATGGTGCAACTATACAGTAGTATTGACACGGCTACAGCTTGGAAATATTCCTGTTTTGTTTTATCAAAGAGATCAGATCTTCCAAACGGTCGATAACCAGTCAACAGCAGTCCATGCTCTATCGATACGTATGTTGACAGTAGATGAGAAAAACATTCTATTTTTACTGATTCAGAGATAGAACTCGGATCAATAGTAAATAGAATACATGAGAATATTTGTGTCTGTTTTGTATAACTTTTAACAAATTTTTTAAAAAGACACTTAAATATATCACTATTGTTTTTTATCCACCAAATCCATTTGGATATGGTGTAAAAGTGGAAAGGTAAAAATCTCGAAGAAAAAAAAAACCTGGACTTTTTAAGAAAAAAAACATCTGATGTGGGTATCAAAGAGTTAGAAAGCATTGCTATTTTGCCTTTATTAGTATTTTTTATGTCATCGAATTCATCCTAGACTTATGTGTGCTTAGATGTTTATTGTAATTTTTTTTTTTTTTTTTTGTTAATTTTATGTTTTTGTTTTTGCGTAGGTCTTTAAATGAAGGCATATTAGTTAGAATACGAGGAAACGATATAAAAATGATACATTAATGTGAAAAAGTAACTCATGACGGTTCACCTTCCTGCTCTCAGCTTTAAAGCATATAAACAATAAACAGAAAGTTTTCACAACACAAAATCAATATGGCGCTTATCGCTACAAGTAACGGGATCCATTGAGTGTGCGCAGTCTAATGACAGCAAGTGTACTGAAAACTGTCGAAAACAGACGCAGAATAAAAATAAATGAAATAAATACGAGAACATTGTAAAATAAATTAGAAGCTTAAAACAACTATGCACATTGATTCACGGATATGTTTTCGTATTTTGGGATGAGATCATTTATTTATTTTACATTTGCCCATACTTAAGACAATGTCAAGAAATACACGTACAATCTCACTCAATATCTCTCCCTCTCTCTCTCTCTCTATATATATATATATATATGTGTGTGTGTGTGTGTGTGTGTGTGTGTGTGTGCCATCTATTTCCTTTTCTCTCAATCTCTCTATCTATCAATTTATCAATCTATTTCTCTTCTTCTAGCTCTCTTTCTTTAAATCTTCTCTCTTTATCGGTCTGCCCTTAAACCTATCAAATCTACAAATCTTTACTGATGCACGAACAAAGGGACCTTTTCACATTAATAACATGGCCACTCATAAGCAAATTTGTTCATACGCACATGCACTAGATAGATAGATAGATAGATAGATGGAAATAGTCTGAGATAGATAGATAGATAGATATTTCTCTTCCTCTCAGAATTTTTCTGTGCCTTTCTTTTCTTTTGTCACCCCACTTTAAATCAAACGTATAGATTACAAATATAAATCTTTACGAAATCACTAACACCGAGATTCATACATATAAATAACAGGTAGGAATGATTCAAACATATACAGGGTGGAACGATAAAATTGTCGCCCGAGAAAAGACGACATGATTCCATTTCCGTGCCCGTGGTGTAAGGGTTATCGTCATAGGAAATGGACACGGCGACACGAGTTCAAATCCTGGACGAGACTGATTGCATTTCACATAGCACTAATACCCTTGGGAAAGGTATGAATCTAATTATTCTCCCTCCAGCTATGGGTAAATAGTAGGGCAGAAAAGGTTCTTCAGCCTTGGTGAGGCAACTAGTCTAGGAGAAGGAAAACTCTAAATTCAAACCTGTTAAACTCCGCTTAAAAATTGACCTTGTGTCATATCCTGCCCGAGCGGAGGGGTTGGGTAAATATGATGATTCCATTTCCGTCTAATGAAAACCGGTTTTCTTTTTCTTTTCTTTTCTTTTTTTTTTTTTTTTTGTTGCAGGCCAGCTACTAGTTGGCCAGTTGTGTACAAATCCCAAAAGCGATAAGAGCCTTCTATCATGTCTGAAAGTGACACAATGTTCAATGAGTGAGATCGGAGATGCGCCGCTGTACAACTCATGCTCTCTACCGATCCAAGTTATGACAACAGAACCATTGCCAGCACCCTCAGAATGCAAATCCGGATGGTTTAACGCTTGAGAGCCCAGTTCAACGCATCGGACGACCCTTTGGAGGTAGTGAAGCGGAAGAACACCGCCGGGAAGACCCGGACCAAGGAGTTCATCGAAAAGGTCCAGGCAATCATTGATGCTATTTACCAACCCCTCCGCTCGGGCAGGATATGACACAAGGTCAATTTTTAAGCGGAGTTTAACAGGTTTGAATTCAGAGTTTTCCTTCTCCTAGACTAGTTGCCTAACCAAGGCTGAAGAACCTAGTCTGTCCTACTATTTACCCATAGCTGGAGGGAGAATAATTGGACTCATACCTTTCCCAAGGGTATTAGTGCTATGTGAAATGCAATCAGTATCGTCCAGGATTTGAACTCGTATCGCCATGTTCATTTCCTACGGCGATAACGATTACACCACGTTTGTGTGGGTTATAGTTGCATATTATTATGTGTGTATGTGTGAGTGGTATATAGTGCATGTGTATGTGAAGATACGTCTGGTATAAACAATGTGCTGCAAATGTACCTTCACATGCACATGCACTATATACCACTCACACATACACACATAATAATATGCAACTATAACCCACACAAACACATTCCCACACACGTACGCACACACACACATAGACACATACCAACACACTTACAATCACACGTAAAGATTCCTACACAATCCCAATGGTTTTTGACTGAATTTTTCGATTCATTTCATTTTGTTTACTGCCTGATGATTGTTGTTTTGTAAAAACTCCATGAAACCCAGGGATCGCAGACAAAATTCCAGGACAACCAGCACGAACATACATTCAGCAACTATGTGAGGATACGGGATGTTGCCCAGAAGACCTGCCTGAGGCGATGAACGATAGGGAAAAGTGGCGAGAGAGGGTCAGGGATATCCGTGCTACCAGCACGACATGATTATTATTATTATTATTATATAAAAGCTCTATCCAAGATATTGAGCCCTCTCCATATTATATTGCACTTGGTTCGCCACAAACCCACAAAGGGATTTAGGGACAACCAACACTGTTATAATATATATATAAATATTTGTAGATAAATAGATAGATAGATAGATTATATTTTGATTCGCAGCCAATATTACCTTGTTAACTATCAATCTATGTTAACTTCTCTGACTCAGCCTGTCCGAATCAGAAATTAATCAATTTATTTAATGTCACCATTAACCTTTCAAAACCTATCAGCCACATTTTAGATGAATGTGTGGAACATGGATTCCAAATGCCCAAATGTTACTAATCGCCAAAAGCAAATTTAATTTGCTATGTGTAATAGAAAGACTTTGGAAAATGTTGAGAAGACGAAACAACGAGCTGAGGGTTGTAGAGTACACAACTTCTCCAAAACATATATGACATTATTGCTTCGGGCTCAGTGCGACTAAATAGTAAATTGATAAAGTAACATAGATAGATAGATAGATAGATAGATAGAGAGAGAGGAAAAGATTGAGATAGATAGATAGATAGATAGATAGATAGATAGATATGTGTGTGAGAGAGAAAGAAAGATTGTTTAGGTGGTGTTCGTTCGGTTTTATGGTTGTAAAGAGAATATGAATAAACTGAAAAAGACAGATAGATAGATAGATAGATAGATAGATTGTTTCGGGTCCTGCAAGGGGCCCAGCGCCTCTTTCCCAAGCCCCTATAAACTCTAATTCGTTCAAATTAAATGTATTTTAATTGCATGACCAGACACGCTATATATATATATATATGATTTAAAATGAATAAGTCCGCAAGTGAATTTGGTTTCAGGTATTTTTTTTTTTTTTTTTTTTGCTTCTACACTTTAGAGTCGCTTTCAGGAAGTTAATAATCGATTTGAGCACTCTCTTTGGCTTTTATAGTGCTGGCTATTGATAGGGTTGCGGTTCTTCTCGACTCCACAACCTCTGTGAATATCCTAATTGTTCGTGACAACCTCTGACCTCAGCAGATGTGTGTGTGTGTGTGTGTGTGTGTGTGTGTGTGTGTGTGTGTGTGTGTGTGTGTGTGTGCATAAGAGTGTATTCTGTGCGTATGCGTTTGTGTTCATATCTATGTATGTGTATATAGAATGGCTGCTGAAAATTTGGCTGACCAAGATCGTCTCATGAAATGAGATAAAATGATGTTTATTTTTTCATTGTAGACTAATCTATTTCATCAATGTTACAGTGTTCGGATCTCATTAGTCAAAAAATGTCATCAACTGCAGATGTGACGTTAACATATGACTTTTTCAGCTTATGAACTTTTCAAGTCCCATTCATATATATATATATATATATATATATATATATATATATATATATATATATGAAGTTTGAAGGGTCTCATCATTACCTAATATGTCTTTTTACCAATTTTAACCAAACTAAGAGAATTTTTTATAAAAGTTTCAGCCTTTAACGGTCACAATTCTTTTAGATAATCTATTGAATTGTAACTTGTATCCATATTTAACAACCCCTCCGCTCGGGCAGGATTTGACACAAGGTCAATTTTTAAGCGGGGTTTAACAGGTTTGAATTCAGAGTTTTCCTTCTCCTAGACTAGTTGCCTAACCAAGGCTGAAGAACCTATTCTGTCCTGCTATTTACCCATAGCTGGAGGGAGAATAATTGGATTCATACCTTTCCCAAGGGTATTAGTGCTATGTGAAATGCAATCAGTCTCGTCCAGGATTTGAACTCGCGTCGCCATGTCCATTTCCTACGATGCTAACCATTACACCACGGTAACTTGTATCAGCGGTTTTCAAACTTTTTCCAGCCCGGAGCCTTTTTTCAATCTCTCACGTAGTCCCCCATATAAATTAAAATGAAATTTATCAAAAATCTTTAGTGAAAATCGCATCCGATATTTGAACTGAGTCATGACATTTTGTGTGAGGGGTGTGATTGCCTTGCTTGACACAAATTCTGAATTCTTGGTGAATATTTTTGACAAAGATACACGCAATTCACTTTGCACAAATCTAGATCAGTATTCGGCGATCATATTAGTAAGTGCTTAAAATGCTGTTTCGCATAAATATTCGCCTTTTGAGACAACAATAGATACTCGGAAGCCACGCTAAACCAAGATTTTTGGTTACTGTTTAAACTGAAATTTATTGGTGTTTACTAGCAACTAGAAATATGAATTTCTTGTTCTATAGGTAATCGGATAATATAAATTTTCAATACTCCCTTGCGGCATCTGCAGATCCCTGCTGTTAATGTTGCAGACCTCCTGTGGTCCCCAAACCATATTTTGAAAACTATTGACTTAATATGAAAAAAGTTTTTGACCTCACGAGATGTCATGCTGACGTCATCAACCATACAAAGATCTTATGTGATTCTTACAAAAGTGACATATCCTAAAGTCAAAATTACTCCTGGAAGATGGCATTTCAACGGAAAAGTTTCCATTAGTGGAGAAAGAGAATTATTTTATCTTTCCAAAAATCACCAAGAACTTATTTTTATTCTTATCTCATTTTATTTTGTTTTATTTTGTTTATTTTGTTTTATTTTTTGCTTTCCTTAGAAAATTGTAGTTAAATTTATACATGTTTCAAGAAACAAAATTTAAAATAATGAGAGCGAGGAAGCCTCACTTGAAATCTATGAGCTATCCCTGGGCTTATAAGGTTCAATTATTATTGCAAAGGAGTGGAAATTTGTCATTGGAGGGATTAGAAATAAAATGTCAAAAAATGAACATTGGGGACGGTGTAATATAATGGCGGAGGGATTTCGTTTTATATATCTTGCCTTTGGGTTTAGTTAGGCTGAGAACCTTTCTGCTCATTGCATG
>OY757922.1:21176059-21393559 GCA_963585895.1 Sepioteuthis lessoniana
ATAGTAGCAGTTTTGCTTTCCCAGCGATGTTGTTGGCTGCTTTGTCGCACGTGTGGTCGGTAGTTGAAGCTACTTTATGCTTACCGTCTAGGGTTTAGGCGAGGAAACAGTGGGGTGTACTATGTCAGACACTGACCGATAGGTCAAGGCTAAATAAAGGGAATTTCTTCACACAAAGAAAACTGAAGAGGAGATATTGTTTTGCAGATTATTGTTGAGAGAATCGTTAGAAAAACTAGGTTTGATCTGAGAACAGGACAGTAGATTTGGATTGCCAAAAATAAATGGAAAAAAAGTATCTTCTTTCTCCGAAGTGGAGGTGGTTAGGTTAAAGGAATGAAACTTGACCATTTTCTCTCATTTATGCCCGTAAAATTCCCTAGCATGACATTTCTACGGACCCAATAAATACTATTGTATAGCCCCAGATTTTCTTTTTCTTTAAAAATACAAAACAAAGTCTCAATAAAATATATAGTCGTGAATTTTGTTTTATTCTATTTTAAAATCTGTTTCAATTCAATTTGCATTTTAAATTTGATAGCATTTCATAAAATCGAACACGATGTCCACCATGTTTTAAATTGAACCCCAATATTTAAAGTTTTTTTAATGCATTTTTTAAAACTACATACTACGCTTAACTATAAAATTATGTTACCCTTACCATCCTCAAAAAAAAAAAAAAAAAGAAAAGATGAATAAATAAAAAAAACAAACAAAAACTAATGCCCATCCCATTAAGTATGTCAGAGGGCCCCAGGAAAAACGTTACTTTTGAATTTATTTTTTTAATCCCCTCAAATTTTCCTATTTCAGATTATTAAGTATATCGGCAATATTTCAGTGAACAAACACAGGCAGCAATAATCATTTATGTCCTCTTCGATCTGTCTTTGTTTATCATCCTGCATACGACTAAAAGAGGATCTAATAAAAGCTAAAGAAATGATTTATAAAGAACACACACACACACACACATACAATCCGTTTTATAAAATTTTCGTCATTCATTTTTTCGTTCCAATGGAAAATTGCTTTTACTTTCAAGTATTTTGTGATAATTTATTTATATTTTGAATGATTAAAAAAAAAGTGTATGAAAGACATTTTCCTACGAAGACGACATTCTAATATGTTGGTTTATGTAAAAAGAATTTAAAAATTAAACATTTCAAATCTATTTAGAATTATAATAGTACAAAATAAAACTTTCCAAAAACAAATATCAGATTTAACACACACACACACACACACATATATATATATATATATATATATATATATATATATATATATATATATATATATATATATATATCCAGAAATTTGCTAAGCTTAGATGTAGAACAAGGTCAGAAGTTTCAAGGCACCGAGTGAGATCAAACTCACTTGCAATATGTATATAGATAAATATGCGTGTATGTTTTCCCTTCGATTTATTTCTGCAATTCCTAGTTCCATGAATATTTTTAAGGAAGTGTGCAATTAAAAATAAAGAAATGAAGCGAAAATCTATAATTAAATTGTTCAGCCCATTTACGAAATAAACCATTTCATCTTTCATTCTTTTCTATAAATCGGCAAATCAGTGGTCAACTCAGTCTCGGCTTCTTTAGTGATTTTTTTTGTTGTTCTTTCGTTTATTCATCCGTTCTTTCTTTCATTTCTTCTTTCCTTCTGTCTTGACTTTTTTTCAACGCTTCCTCTTTTAAACAGACATAAACTTGAAGTAATATATATATAAATTTTCAGAAATATCAGACGATATCATTTGATAAAAACGTTCTAATCTATTTATATATTAATTTTATTGTATTAAATTTTGTTTTATTTGTAAGAAAAATTATTAGAAAAATCTGAGTTTAGGATTGTTGGGAAATTATTTGTAAAATTGTGCATAATTATCATATATCAGATTGGAATAAACTGTGAGTAAAAAATAATTAAATTCCGTCTATTGCCCAGTGTTTATTCAAATTTGGTCCAAAATAATTGGATTCAGTCTATTTTGCCGAAAATAATTCAATTTCCTGAATATATTTGTATTTTATGTATTGATTATAAAACACCGTCTTCTTAATGAAGGGATAAAACACTAAATTACGTTTCAACGAGCTATAATTCAACCCTATTTATTTAGACCTTACCTAATCTAATCACTAAGAATGCGTAGAGTTGAGACTGAAAACTAATTTGTAATTTCGGGGCAGTTAAAATAAAAGCATCCGGTCAACTTAATAGAAAAGGTAAGTATTACATTTATCTTTATTTTTTTAGACATTTATAAAAAAAATTGTGCTGCTTTAAAAGGCAGGGTATTCTCTACAAGTGAGTAAACAATTGTTTTTTTTTTTTAAATGATAAACATTCGGAAATTTGCTTTGATATTATTTCTTTTACTTAACATTTCTCTAACATAACGTGGAAGTCCATTCCAAGAAAGATTTAAGGCTAGGTCAAATTTTTCTATATATAAAGAGAATGCATATCATCACATATTCATTCATATACACACATATTATATATATATATATATATATATATATATATATATATATATATATAAAATATGATGATAAAGCAAAAATGAGAGAAGTACGTCCGCTCAAAAGCTAAAGAGAAGAGAAAGGTCTAAATTTCTACCGTGGAGGGATGTAAATTAAGACAGCGCATGCGTGAGATTTATAAAAACAAAAAACGAGATATTCGTAGATTTTGAAACGAGAATCGATATCCAAGAAGAGAGGTGGACACGAGTCAACATAAAAATCGCTTCTGAAGACAAGACGACAACTTTTAATTTTTGAAGCACTTTTTAATTTTGTTGGAAGATTTAAGGTAAGAAATAGGAAAATTATTCATATTATTAGTTATTTAAAGTTTAAGAAATTCTAAAATAATGAAATAATTGAAAATTTCAGAAATATAATAAGAACCGATAAAGGGATATTACATTGCTACAACGTGGATGCATATATGTGTGTGTGTGTAATGTGTTTAGGTTACAGGCATAACATTAATTCACTTTTTTTCCTAACAAAATTAAAATATACAGATCGTAACCACCTGTGTTATGTACATATTCTAAAACACAGAATCAGTATTTTGAAATTATGTAGAGAAAAAATTCATCGATATAAGGGTGTATTATTATTTTTGGACGGATACATATTCACATTTTTGTTACAGAATTTCAATGCTGTTGAATTTTTCAATAATATTCGTTTTATTTTTGTGCTTTTCCACTAAAATAAATAAACTCGTATTTTTTTTATTTATTTATATTTTGTTTAAATGAAAATTGCTTTTTTTTTTTTTTTTTTTATTAGAAAAATATGAAGGATGATCTTATTTAGAGGCAATACAGTTTTATATATAATCTCATTATTTGGGAGGACTGGATAAAAATTCGGCAGTTTAAAAATGATTACAAATGAAGAATACGAGGCTTTTAGTGGATTATTTTATTTGGAGAAATATTTGCAAAACATTGAATGTTTCAGTATTTGAAATTTTATCACCGGCTACGCTCGGCGAAAAGGTCTTGATTTGAAAAAACGCAAAGTCATCGATGATATCGGCAACCAGAAGCGAAATCTGATCCTGACCAAAAGAGCAAGCACTAACTCGACAAACAGTAGAATTCCTACCTGTAACTCGGACTATTTTTCGAGAAAAAAGAATTCAACAGATTATCCCGAAAGTAATACTCAGCCTTTTTACAGAATAGACCGTATTTCTTTTTTCTGGTTCAGTTTAAACTAATTTTACACTTTTTTTTTTTTTCTAGCATTTAAAATCAAAATTTTTGTTCAATATATTTTATATTGAAATTCAACATTTATAGGTTTTTTGTTTTTTTTAAATTTTTTTTCTTACAAATATTATTTCAATGCATTTTATTAAACTCTATACGATGCTTTATCATGAAATATTAAGTTCATTGTTACCATTACTTTTATAAATTTCCGACGAATTATAAAAATGAAATTGAAGTTATAACTAAAAAGAAAACGTAAGAGAAATAGATAAATCATTTTTCGGACAGATGATGACAATTTGAGATTCGATCTGCTTGTTAGAATGAAACCTAATCGTAATTCAAGAAATAAGTACATCCACTGAATTTTTTTTTTTTTTTTTTTGTTTAGCTCATAATCTTGGTTTTATCTTTTCAGAATTCATCATGAGTTTAGAAATTGCCACAAGAATTGCTCAATTAATACCGTCGGATTCCGTCGACGAAATAAAACGCCTATTGAGTCCATATGAATTTGAGCAGAGAAAATTCATCATATCTATAGACATAAGTGGTTCGTCCATTTTCTTTTACGCGGTTCTTCATTGCTCTTCTTCGGTTGTAATATATTTTCTTGACGAATGCGGAGCGGATCCAAACAGCTATGGAATAGAACAGTGTGAAAAACGAACATGTCTCTCAATAGCAGTGTCTTTAGATTCCAAGGTTATGGTGGAGATTCTCTTAAGACGAGGTGCTAATATCAACCACGTTTCATTTGGTCATAAGTCTGCACTTGCTACTGCCTGCTTTATGAATAACTTAGAAATGACCAAATTTTTGGTAGAAAACGGCGCCAATATTAGTACCCAAGATATTAATGGAAAAGAATCTCTACTACCAAGCGGTTCAGACTATTACCTAGTTGAATATTTAATAGAAAACGGGGCAAACATCAACATGATGAATGAGTATGGAGATACATTGTTGATGCAAGCTATCATGATGGATGACATGAAAACTGTTGATTTTCTGCTCTGCTGTGAAGGTCTTAACGTAAGAATAAAAAACTATTACAACCAAGACGCACTTAATCTGTCATTGAACTTTGATTCTGATGATGAACTTATATCGGAAATTATCGAACGTGGTAATTACACAACAGATGAATTAATTTGTTTATATAATTGGGAAAGCTATTTAGAATATGCTCTTAGGAGACATTTTAGATCAAATGTCTTTTGGCGGAAATCGTTGGAGCTGCGAAGACGGTTTCTGGATACGCCAATATTTGATGACCTGATACCAAAGTGGAAATCTAATAATTATACCAGGTTGTTTAACGAACACGATAGACAGTTTTTGATGTATATAAGATTGATTTATGGCCCTGAACATATGCTTACATTGCGAATAACAGCAATTGTATTAAGATTCGTGAACACCCGTCAAAATTTTCTTGAAATATATGAACCGCTTTGTAAAAATCTGGAGTCTCTTCATTGTAAGAACTTTTTACAGATCTATCCCTCTATTGAGAATCTTTTTAGAAAATATATCTCTCTCTTCTCACAAGAGGCTGATTCATTAGAAGAATTTTTCAAAATTCTAAGTAATTACACCATAATATTTTACTCGAAACATCAACAACCTATGATTCCTACGACAAGAAAGTTTTACGATATAATCACTGAGGAATTTCTAGAATACCTGATCAACTTAATACCTTTCCTCATAAATAATTATAGGAATTCAATCCGAATAATTATCCCGAAAATTAAAAAAATCATAAAGATACATTTAAAATATTCAACCTGTATGTCTCTTGCTCGGATATGTTTGCGAAGAGGAATGCTTTGCGTCTTAGGAATTTTTCTTCCTTGTGGAGATGTTAACAAAACAGATGAAAATAACGAAACAATTCTCCATTATTTGCTTGATTCTAATATTTCTCACAAGAGGAGACTGATAAAATTGGTTGTTGACGCTGGATTTGATTTCAGCCGAGTTACATCAACAAAATATTGCCTCCCTTGTAGAATGAAAAAAGAAGGGTTTCATTTTTATCCAGAAGAATGTAACACTTTACAATGCCTGGCGGCGAACGTTATTTGTCAAAAAACAGTCCCTATGTTGATTAATGTTCATCCAAATTTGAGGACAATCATTAAAACACATATGCATATTCCGTAAATAAAAAAAGAATATTCTTAAGCAGTTATTTCTTTAACTCGGCCATGTCATTCGTGTTAATTTTGTCCTTATTTCTTATCGACAATTCAGACATAAAATTTAAAAATTTATGGTCGAAACATTAGCACACGTCCAGCAAAATATTTATTCTTTTTATCCAATGTATATATTTGTGAATGTGTGTTTTTTATTGTTAGAATTCAACTTCCTAAGCCCCTCCAAAATGAAAGATCCTTACACGAAATGGCAGTAGCAACAAATCACCCTTTACATACAACAAAAACAACCCAAAACTATCAACAGAAATAACCAAGAATCTACAAAAACTTAGAAATAATGATAGAATCAAAAACATTCTAGTCACACCAAGAATCGGTAAAAGCAAAGAACTAAAAAACACCGAATAACCTCGTCTATATATGAAGAATGCACAAAGCACATGATCTCAATATACAAAAATAAAAGATTTGGAATATGTAATATAATCCTTTGAAAATCCCCAAACAACATTCATAGTAAAGAGAAAAAAACTAAGTTGCATTTCAAAAAATGTCGTCTACATAATCGAATGTAGCATTAGTAAAGCAACAAAAAAAAAATGAATTTAAACATATTAAACCAAGCCTAACCCCATCCCCTACACACATGAACGCTAACAGAAGCAAAATGCAGAAACCTGATCATATATACAGAATCTTACAGTCGACTCGGTGAGGAAGAAGCAAAAACAACCCTGAAAATGTGTGTACATGGATATACGTACATGTATACGAATGCACACACACACACACACACACATAAAAGACACTCTTGTAAATATATACAAAAAACCAAAAGGTTTTCATGGACAATTAACACCAACAAGATATTCACATACAACATCTGGAATTGAACCAAATTACAACCTTATCAAAACAATCGTCTCCAAAACCCAGAAAAAAGACTGCCTTTGACATTAATTTTCTGAAGATGCCAATAAAGTCAGAAATATGTGGAGAGAATGAAATGACTTTGTGCCAATAATGGTAGACATTTTTTTTTTTTTTTAAATATTTCTATGAGAACTGAAAATTGACAATCAGTACAGATTTAAAAACTAAGTATATTCACCTACAGATCTTTTTATACAATAATTTATTTGGGGGAAAAATTGCCTAAGCTGATTTAAAAAAAAAAACAAAAAACCTGCATTTGTGTAAAATAAAAAAGAATAATAAAAAAAAGATGAAGAGTAAATTGGATGATTTTTGGATATAATGGCAACGGAATGAAATTTAGAGGACATTTTTCGTAACTATCAGATGAATTCCTTAAGAGAATTTGATGTGTAAATAGATATAACTTTAACATTATATATACTTGGTGCAAAGATATTTCTTTTTGTTTTAATACTGATGTAAGAACATAGGAAAATGGACAGATCCCGTGGACGCATAAGAAAGAAATAATAATAACCGACTGTTACTAACTTATTGAATTTTTGTCGTATTTTCACTTAAACAAGTGGATTTTTTTTTTTTTTTACATAATTTTCACTTTAGCCATTGGGATGTTCTTCTTCGTAGATATAATGTCTAAAGTCGTTTCTGAAGACACGCATCAATTAAAAAAAAAAAAAAAATAAAATAAAATGAAAAAACAAAAAATCTGTCTCAAGGTTTAAAAATGACCTGGTGTAACATTTTACTATCACTGACTTCATGCTTATCGAAAAATTATTTTTTTTGCTGAAAGTGAAATTTTTCAGAGGTAAAATAAAATAAACATGATTTTTAAATGTAAATAAAATTCTGAAAAAAAGGAAAAAAATTTATCAAAAAATTCAGTTTCATAAAGTAATTTTTTCATGACTAAATTAAATATCTTATTTATAAATACCAAAATCCTCAACATTTCCATCAATTATTTTTTTTTAAATTTTCATTTAAAAAAAAAAAAAAAAAAATCAAAAAGATCAATTTTTTAGAGTTTTTTTGCCCCCGCATCGTTTTAATTCTAATGCATTTTTGACTTTTTCTGAAAACCTATTCGGACCGGATATGACAAGTTCAACTGGTTTAAATTCAGAGGTTTCCTTCTCCTAGACTGGTTGTTTAACCAAGACTAAACTCATTCTCTTCTACAATTTACTCATAACAGGGAGAAGAGAAAAATTCACATATTTTCCAGGTTAATCAACAGGAAGTGTGGTGCAAACTACCTAGTCCAGTATTTGAACTAGAATCACCGTGCTCATTTCCATGCGATAACCATTACACTAAGTGCGCTTTCCTTACTGGTTCAGTCTTCCTTTAGAGCCAACTGCTTATATTATAGTGAATGAACCTATTTATATGAGAAAAATTACATTGATGATCAAGTCTTTTTAGGTAATAAGTGCGTGCTTCTGCAATCATAGGAGGAGGAGGGGCGTTTAAAAATCCATGTATTTTTATCTCATGTGTGTATAGTTGGGCAGCAGTCTTTTATTTAAGCATGTTTGTTTGATTAAATAAGACATCTGTTTAGTATGCGTCTGTTATAGTTACTACAGGGTATCGTGTGTGTCTTCTATTCTTTTTAACGTTAAGCCATTTTCTTTTAGTAGATCTATCGATATTCAAAGTACTTCTACTAAACAGATAAATATGATGCTCAATTATCTCGTTGCAAACCTCCAACATCAATGTCGAAGGTGTCAGATTATTGAACGACTGTTTTTGTGTTTTTATAAAGCTTCATCATAGCCATAAGTTTCTTCTGGGAGACTATATGATAGTAATGTTTCGTTGATCTTCCCTCTATGTATGGAATCAAATGCCTTGGAGAAGTCTATGAAGTGTTGTCTGGGGATTTTTTTCTCCAACACTTTCGACAATTCGAAGTGTCAGAATCTGCAAAGTTGTGGATCGATTTCTGTGGAAACCGTTCTGTTATTTCCAAAGAAAATTCTTTATTTCAGGTTTGAAACGGTTGAGCAGAGCATTATAAACCTTAGCAGCAATCGCAGTGATAATTCTCTGTGGTTTATAAGTCATTCTGGGATCAACTTGGGCGGGGAAGACGATGGAACCTTTTTTGCTGTGCAAAATTGAGAAAAGCATGTAATCAAATTTCCCTGTCTTCCATATTTTTGGAGGAATTTCGTTGAAACCCGCAGTTTTTCTGCCTTTTCATTTTTGGCAGTTCTACGTCGAGTTCTTTCTTCGTAAACTGTCCTAGTTTGATATTTAGTTGACTGCTAATCCTATTTACCAACCCCTCCGCTCGGGCAGGATATGACACAAGGTCAATTTTTAAGCGGGGTTTAACAGGTTTGAATTCAGAGTTTTGCTTTTCCTAGACTAGTTGCCTAACCAAGGCTGAAGAACCTAATCTGCCCTACTATTTACCCATAGCTGGAGGGAGAATAATTGGATTCATACCTTTCCCAAGGGTATTAGTGCTATGTGAAATACAATCATTTTCGTCCAGGATTTGAACTTGAGTCGCCGTGTCCATTTCCTACGACGATAACCATTACACCACTAATGTTGACTGTTAATAGGTGTTCTTATAAATTTATCAGTGACATAAAGGGGAGTTTGCAAGCATCATCTGGAAATTTGCTTCTCATTTCTTTATTTCTTGGCTGACTGCTTTTAGTTTTAATCTTGACGTGCTCTTCCTTACTCTCCATTTATTGTCTGCCATACTATTTATTGGTGGTTGTTTATCTGCTACCGAATTTCTGATTTTATCGATTTAGTCTTGAGTCTATTCTCATTTTTCTTTTTGAGACTTTTTTTAGTAGGAAAAATGTAAGCTTTTTAATGTGGAAATATAATCTTGAATATATTCTTCGTGTTAGTTTTCTCTTGTCTTTCTGAACTGTAAAAATGTACGGAAATGTATGTGAAACTATAAACAATTTGAGAGGGGTGGATATTATTATAACTACTACATTGATATTTATTTTAAAAACCGTGCTTAGAATAAATACCTAACTCTAACGATGTAACAAAAAGGAAATTGCATCAATATAAGGGTATGTAATAATATTTGGACTGCTACATATATCTCTCATTAATTACAATACAGTAGAATTCAGAAATGAATAATACTTAATAATATCCGTCTTGCTTATATGCTTTTTCACTAAAATTCATAAAAATCCGGGTATCTTTGCTTTAGAAGAAAATGACCGTTGTATGAAAAATATAAACGATGTACTTATTTATCATATCATATTTACCAACCCCTCTGCTCGGACAGGATGTGACACAAGGTCATTTTTTAAGCGAAGTTTAACAGGTTTGAATTCAGTTTTCCTTCTCCTTGACTAGTTGCCTGACCAAGGCTGAAGAGCCTAGTCTGCCCTACTATTTACCCATAGCTAGAGGGAGAATAATTGGATTCATACCTTTCTCAAAGATATTAGAAATGCTATGTGAAATGCAATAAGTCTCGTCCAGGATTTGAACTCGTGTCGCCGTGTCCATTTCCTAGGACGGTAACCATTACACCACGGACACCTCGATGTACTTATTTATAAGTAATACTATTTTATCCCTCTAATTTGCATACATAATTTTATATGAAAGTAAGTATAAAAGTAGATAAACTAAACACAACGGGTTTAGTAGTGATATTTCGTTTTTTATTCAAGGAAGAACTTCTTTAGACTAAAGTTTTTTTTACAATTAAGAAAATAATGATGTTAATATAAAGAGAGGGAAAGAGTCCAAAGAAAGAAGTTCTTTCTTGAATAAAGAACAAAATATCACTACTAAATTCGTTGTAAGTGTTTGGTTTATCTACTTAATTTTATCATCTTGTCAGAGTTACCAAAATCTAGCTTTTCTCCTTTTTTTTTTTTTTTTTTTTTTTTCCCCTAATGGACATTCGTTGGGTATCAGTGACACCTTGTTTCCAGAGATTAGTTTTTATTTCATTAAATGTGCGGAGGAAGAGATTTGGACTTCTTCTTACACCCTTCAACGAGTTCAGGGAATTGTGGAGGTAGGCTTTTATTTTGCAGTTATAGAGGTATTTGCTCAAGGTCTGAGAAAGTTTTCTTTGGTATTTCTGCCAGTAAGGTATTGTTGATTAGTTTTGACAGATTTAGTTTTTATTAGAGTGCTAGGAGTTTTTTCAATTATAAAGGGAGACAACTTATTGATTTGGGTATCCTCTGTCGATTCCAGCTCTATAAATATGAAGAAAAGGGTGTGAACAGTTATCAAAATCAGACTCTGCGTGTAAGCTTGATATTTTTCGCATCGGTTTTGATTTTTTTGTATCCATGTGGATTTTTTATTTCACTGACTGTGCTCCCCACTGACCACAGAGCTCAATAGAGGGAAGTGTCAAAAGGGAAACCCATTCGCCATGTCAAATCAGGGCAACACATTCAGCGTTCGTACACTGAGAAAAGGGAACAAAAATGAGATCTCTAGGTTTTCATTGTCAAGATTACTACTCACCAACAGATAGAATGGGAAACAGATCTTTCTTCAGCATAATTGACCCCGTAGCCACAGTCTTCAGATTCGGAAACTGTCAAAATTCTTTGGCAGGCCTCCAAAAGAGGGCATGACGTGAACAGCCGATTGATTGGATCGGGCTTCTCTAACCAACTGTCTAGCCAAGGGCTAATGTGAGGTGTTGCTAATTATATGGCTACTTAGACAATCAGGTCACTGATTGCTCAGCCACCAGGACTCCGTCCTAAAGCATCATGGGTCGCCACCACAGCCAACAGGCACCCTCATTGGGAGGGTCTTACTTCTCTACAGAGATGCAGTCGGTGTATTCTACAGCCCCAACCAACAGGGTGGAATAATCATTTGTTAGCACACAGTGAAGTACTGCCATTGTAGCAATCAAAAGTAAAGTTGGCGACCGTAATCGTGGGTGACCAGAAGACTCCCTTTTCAATAGCTACTACACTGAAGTGTAGGGGAGGACGCTATTCCTTTCCCTGGACTGCACCACTTTACCCTTGATACTTACTTTATATTGCTGAGTGTTAAGCAAGGAGGTATCAAGTACCATTTTTAAAGTCTTTGGTATGACGCGACCTGGGATTGAACCCAGGTCTCCCGGACCATTGGCGAACACTCTACCCACTTGACCAATGAGAAATTAGACGGACAAAATAACCATAAAAGGTAGTGGCAAAGAAAACAGGACACCGACACTTCAACAAAACGATGTATTCTCAAAAATATCAATTAAAAACGTAATACAAAAAGCAAAGTGTAAAAATCAATGAAGAGCGAGAGTTTTTAAGGAATTGTTAGGTGAACTTAATAGGTTGTAAAATAATATATCAGCGAAATTATCTTGTCACTTAGGTTATTAAATGTCTGTTGCTTATGTGTAGTCGACTTTACGTGGCCATCTGCCCTAATAAGTTGCTGGCGTATTAACGTCTTACTTGGACGGTATGCAGCGTATATAAGAGAACGATATCTCTTGTGTTTATACCCCAAAACAGAACCTAATGTTGTATCTCTTGAGTGCTATGATTGCTTGCTGACCACGACTCTTGACCAATCACACAAGCGCTTATCAGGCGATATTCAGGGGCGGTAAATGTGAGGTTTCATGTTATTTTTTTTTTTTTTTACCATTTAACACCAACAATTCAATTTGACGTCAGTCATTTGTTAATCATATTTACCAACCCCTCCGCTTGGGCAGGATATGACACAAGGTCAATTTTTAAGCGGAGTTTAACAGGTTTGAATTCAGAGTTTTCCTTCTCCTAGACTAGATGCCTAACCAAGGCTGAAGAACCTAGTCTGTCCTACTATTTACCCATAGCTGGAGAGAGAATGATTGGATTCATACCTTTCCCAAGAGTATTAGTACTATGTGAAATGCAATCATTTTCGTCCAGGATTTGAACTCGAGTCGCCGTGTCCATTTCCTACGACGATAACCATTACACCACTAATGTTGACTGTTAATAGGTGTTCTTATAAATTTATCAGTGACATAAAGGGGAGTTTGCAAGCATCATCTGGAAATTTGCTTCTCATTTCTTTATTTCTTGACTGACTGCTTTTAGTTTTAATCCAAGATTTGAACTCGAGTCGCCGTGTCCATTTCCTACGACGATAACCATTACACCACGGGTACCTCCAATCATTTGTTAATGCACAGTTAAATCATTAAAGGTTTCTATTTGACCCATAGATAAGACTCTTTCAGGTGCTACCACTCCGAGCCAGAGTGGACCTGGGAGCGATGAAAATGAAGGGGAACTCCATATTTCCCAAAGCTCCAAGATGCACTCGGTGTATTGTACAGCCCCTGCTGACTAAGCAAGAGGATTTTAGAGTGACTGGACGAGTTAGTGCATTCCTAGATTGAGAACGTGTCTGCCGGAAGTACCCTACGTCTGCCAGTAGAAATCATGTCATACATGCAGAACCCAGTCTTGGCTATCAGAAAATTTGAATCATTTTTATTTATGCGTAATTTAGACGACAATTTACCCCCTTGCACCCTGTATGTTCAATTCCAGAGTTGTATTCAATAGTTTAGATCAAGAATTATCAGCCTGCCAACATTTCAACTAAAAGTGACGGTTCATTCCTTTAGGTTTTGGGAAGCTTATCTAAGATGCATATCTCAAGCACACACATAAGATAGAGAGGTGGAGTTGTGAATGCACAAACTGTACGGATGTAAATAAAGAAAACGCATGCGTGGGATCAATAAAGACGTTGATGACATTAGACCGACAATGTAAGTCCGTTTGTGCTTTTAAATTCTAGTGGAGAGGTAGAAGCTCTATTTATTACCTATTATAATCCTTGCCTACAATTGGTAACCTTTCACCTGGTATCTATTACTTTATACCTATTATATCTGTAAAAGAATTGGCCATTTTTTTTAAAAAAAAAAAAAAAAAAAAAAGATTTACGAAATTTCTGACAGAATAAGCTGCTTTATATGTTGATATCCAGATTGGTTGCTTTTTATATTATCATTAGTCCAATTTACTAGTTGTCATTGCATAATAGTTTTAACACCTCTTTCTCAGCGAAGATTATGTCACCTGGAGAAGTTTGTGAAATTTTTATAAAAGGCACCCTGTGGGGATACTCAATATCTGAAGCATTTTAACGTCGTATCTAGGACACCTAATGGTAGGAATCTTATATTGCTATATTTTGACCTTCGACTCGGCCCAAAAAAACACTATTTCAAGGTGATGCACCGGAAGGAAGTGACACATTCCAATGGCTAGTAATCGAAAGAGATCGTGTGGGCGGATTAAGGCTTATAATATGGGACAAGGTGAAGGTCCCACGGTGCCACTACAGTGATGCACCGGAAGAGAGTTACCTCTGAACTGGATGACAGTTATTTCCGCTTGATGACGATTAAACATCCGATTTCAAAGATCGTGTGGGCGTTGAATTATTATTTAACTCAATTGAGTTCGGGGTGCCAAAGCAGTTGCCAGCAGACTTCCAGAGAGTTAGAGACGAGATGTGGTAGGGAAAGCCACACCCGACCGAGGGGGCCCACGGAAAACCCCGATGGAGTGGACCCCAACATCAGGAGAACAAGAAAGACACAACGTGACGGTCATAACAGTGGGGTCAAAATATGAAGTTTATGTTCGGTCTCCAACTCCCTCTCACATGCAACCCTTTCGAACCTTGCAATAAAGTGAGAGGTAAAAATATTGTTAAAGAAGTCTACCTGCTTCGTTCCTCCTGCGTCTTCCTTGATGCATCGTTCATCATTGTGTCAGTATTTATCCAGTATATATATGTATGCAACAATACGAAAAAGGGATTAAATATCTGTGGACGAAGTGGAGTCGTTATCTCTCTCTCTCTCTCTCAAAATATAGATAGATTGATAGATAACGTCTCCACTTATATATATATATATATATATATATAGTAATGATTAATTATATAAGTTTGTTTTTTCCGTACATAATGTGCTGCTCTTTGCCATATTTAGTATAAGCGAATACAAAAGCTGATCCAGAAGTTAAATAATGCAGTTGAGAAGGAGACATGAACTGATTTCGGGAAGATTTGACCAGCAGTAGATAAGAATAATTCTTACTCCTGGGAAATTGCATTAAGTTTCGTTAACGTAATTCTTGAAAATGGATCATATATTTCAAGATTTATGGATAATCTTGAAATATAGGAACAGTTTTCAAAAATTCTGAGAGTTTCTACAAATTCAACCACATTGAAAATGTTTTCAGCAAATATCTTCACAGGAAAAAGGACGATTAGAATTTTGAAAATTTCTAAGCGAGTACACCTTGATATTTTGTGAGAAAACTTGTTTCCTTCGACAAAATTTAATGCTACGAAATTCGAGGACTTTGCAAATTATCAAATAGAAATACCTTTTTTCATGAAAGAATAAACGGGTTCCAACCATATAATTCACAGTGAAATCAGAAAATATATAGATTCTTAGAATTCAACCAGAGGCAAACTTCCTCATATTCGAAAATATCCATGTACATATCTCATGAAGAAATTATTTACTTGATTCAAACTTGTCACGCGTTATTTTTTTTATTATTATAATCGAGTGAAGACAAAAAAAAATCAGACATTAAATTTATAACTGCTTGAAACTAGCCAGTTTCTATCAAAATATATCATCATCATCATCATTTCGTGCCACTAGCACAGATATCCCTGACCCTCTCTCGCCACTTTTCCCTATCGTTCATCGCCTCTGGCAGGTCTTCAGGGCTACATCCCGTATCCTCACACAGCTGCTGAATGTAAGTTCGTGCTGGTCGTCCTGCTTTTGCCCGGCCATATGTGGGGGTCTATAGGAGTACATCACTTATGGGCTCGTTCCTGCTTCTCCAGCAGTGTCCTGCATGTCTGGTTCGTCTAACTTGTATAGTTTTCGTGATGGGAGGCAGGTGGCCGTATAGTTGGTGTCTTGTGGGGTGTTGCCGCCAGGACGTGCTCAATATTGCTCGCAGCATTCTTGTGTAATTGCCGTCTAGCTTCTTCTCCAGCCGTTTTGTTAGCGTCCAAGTAGTGCATCCATATAGCAATATCGATACGACAGTTACCTAGAAGAAACTGCATTTCATTTTATCGGTTAGGTCTGATTTCCATATGATCGATAGCCTATTGATAGCTGTCCATGCCTTCGTTAACCTCCTGTCGATGTCCTTTTCGGTTGATGAGACGCTGCTTCCTAGGTAAGTGAATTTTTCTCATAATATAATATGATATAATATATAAATCTTGTTGGAAGACGTTAAGGTAAGAAATATTCAAGTACAAGCAAAATGTTGCAAAAAATTCAATCGAATTACATTAAAAAAATCACTTCATTTTTTATTGTAAAGCTGTTTAAATAAAGGTTATTTAATTTCTTCACCTTTACCAAAACTAAATTTGATGCCTTGATTGGTGTAATGGTTAGCAAGTTAGATTAGCAAGCCTTCTCGAGTGACTTCGAGTCTCATTGGGTGCCCCATTCATACAGCCTTGTGCCACACCTGAGAAAAACGCTTAATAAATTATTGCTACTTTACCCAACCTCAATACATGTTAAAGCTAATTTATGACAAATGTCTAATTGGTCAGTTATTCGAAAAGGCAAGAGACAGACGATACCCCGCACAAACTATCACGGACGCGGAATACGCTGATGATATAGCGCTTCTAGCAAGTACAACCGCTCAGGCCGAATCCCTACTACATAGTCTGGAGAATACAGCAGATGGCATAGACCTCCATGTCAATGTGTTATGTTTTGATCTTTTGACCCGGCCAAAAATGCCATTCAAGGTGATGCACCGGAAGGAAGTGACACATTCTAATGGCAGTTATGAGAGGAAATCGCGTGGGCGGAAATTGGCTGATGAAATGGGACGATGTAAAAAAAAATCCCATTATACTCTCATAGACTGACGCACCGGAAGAGAGTGGCCTCTGAACTGCATGACAGTTATTCCCGCTCGATGACGATCACACAGGCCATTCCAAAGATAGTGGAAGTGACTCATCCCGATCGCCAGATATCGGAAGAAATTGCGGAGGCGTGTCCATATCACCGCGTGGGAGTTTGAAGGTAATATAAGGCCGACGAATTGAACAGAAGAGGACAGTTGAGTTCGAGTGCCAGTTGGAGACGAGAAGTGTGGTAGGGAAAGCCACACCCGGCCGAAGGGGCTCTCGGGAGCCCTGATTGAATTGGGGTCCAGAGGAGAACGAGAAAGACCATAACTTGCCGACCATAACTTTGGGGTCAAAATATTTCAGTTATGTTCGGTCTCCAGCTCCCTCTCACACGCAAACCTTGAACAACCCTTTCGAACCCTTGCAATAAAGTGAGAGGTATATATTTTTATAAAGAAGTCTTCCTGCGTTTTTATCATTGCGTCTGTTATTCCTGCGTGCGTCTTTATTATTGTGTCGTTGTGATGCATATGACTATATAACAAATGCAGACAAAACAGTGTAGATGTACTTTGATCAAAATCAAAGCGGAGACATCTCCACACTGAAAAGATGGTTCCCTGAAACTCGTGGACAAAGTCTATATCGGAAGCAGCATCTCGTTTACGGAAAATGACATCATAACGTGACTAGCCAAGACATGTTCAACTATCGATAGGTTTTCGAATAAGTGCAAGTCATACCTATCCGATAAAATAAAACTTAATTTTTACCAAGCAGAGGTCGTGTCTATACTACTATATGGACGCACCACATTGACACTGACTAAGCATATTGAGAAAAAGCTTGACGGAAATTTCACAAAAATGCTACGACCTATAGTGAACAGATCCTGGAAGCAACATCTCACTTAACAGTAACTGTACGGCCACCTACGACCTATTTCTAAAACCATCCAAATAAGACATGCAAGACACTGCTGGAGGAATAAGGAGGAACTCATAAGTGACATTCTCTCGTGGACCCCCAGTTAGAACTTATCTACAACAGCTCTGTGCAGACACAGGATATAGTGGTAGAGGACATGCCGAATGCGATGGACAATAGAGACGACTTGCAAGAGAGAGAGTGGGGGGGGGGATCCGTGCGAGTGACATGACAAATCATTTTTCTTGACCGTATTTATATAAGATTTTTAAAAAATGAACTGCATTGTTACCTTAATTCTTTTAATCTAACAAATTTTCAAAATAGCAAAAGTAGTCGTATTATCAGAAAACAAAAGTTAAGTATAAAAGTTAAAATATTCTTCCAACTTAGGACCATTCCGAGATAAAATCTGCGAGTCGGAATATGTCTGAAGTCGGGTAATAAGTATATTCTTCCAACTTAGGACCATTCCGAGATAAAATCTGCGAGTCGGAATATGTCTGAAGTCGGGTAATAAGTATATTCTTCCAACTTTGGACCATTTCGAGATAAAATCTGCGAGTCGGAATATGTCTGAAGTCGGGTAATAAGTATACTCATTGAATCTTTTATGAATAGAAAAACGTTACATCAAAATGGATAGTCTTAAAGTTATATTGATGCTGTTTTATTTTCATTTTGTTTGTTTTTACTTATTTTGGAATTCATTAGTTTAGAAATTGTCACTGGAATTACTCTAATTCCTACATAGAAGAAATGAAACGGTTCCTTTAAGCCAACCATTTCTACAGACAGTGGATCATTCATTCTATTCTTCAATCGTAATTAATTTTTGGAAATATGTGGAGTGGATTCAAACAGATTTGAGACAGGATTTTTTAAACTGACAAGCTTGTGGAAAGAAATGTCTTTAAATGCTAAAGATATGGTCAATATATTTCACTCGGTTATAAAACTGTGGTTACTCTGCAAATTCTCAAAGCCAAAGATTTGAGGTGAAATCGATGCCAATATTCGTCGTATCCAAAATATTAGTGGAAATGACACCGATATCACTTTTATCGAACTGTGACTTTTTAAAGTATCTTGTAATAAAAGGGGTCAACATCAGTTTAATTGATAAAGAAGGAAATACCATGTTGATGAGCTGTGAAGATTTGCCAGAAGGAAATTATTTTTCCGTTCAGCTGTGAAAACACTAACATCAAATTAAAAGCCTGTTCGACGAAGATGCACCAAGTCTGGCGATATACTTTTGTTTTAATATCGTAGAGACGATGATCTGAAGCAGTGGTTACATGGTCAAATCTTAGATTTGAGATGAATAAGTATCCAGTCAAAAGAACAGAATGCTATTCTTGAAAAGAACGGACAGTGCTGCACTGGCACAGTTCAATTCTTCTAAAAATGTTGAGACTAAATTCCGAATTTTACTTATTCACATCTCGATTTAAGGAATTATCACTTGTAGAAGTCTTGTTTGTTTAATGGCATATCAACCTTTTTAATGCCAATCCTATTCTCCCAGAAGAACAGTAGTGGTACTATTTAACCCATAGCTGGGAGGATAAGGGGGTTCATACCTTTCCCAAGGGTATTTGTCCTAAAGAGAACGTAATAGCGCGACTGGAGTACGAACTCGCGTACTACGATTCCGCAGTCCATCGCTTTAACCATTACACCACGAGGACACCTCCTCCTATCTATCCGGTGCTACTCGAACTTTCTATAATTAGACAATATAAAAATGAGACTCAAATACATATCTTCCCCCATTTCCTTCGAAGTAGCCCACAGGCCAATTGAGGTACTGCTCAAAATGCGTAGGATAAGCTTCCGTACCACATTCGTTCAATCCGTGCCGTTTCAAAACTTTGAAGTACGAACTCTTATGACGGCATATATGTTGGTTTGGTTTGGTTTCTTTGTTTAATGGCATATCAACCTTTTTTAGGTTATTTAATGTCAGAGCTATTCTTCCAGAAGAACAGTAGTGGTACTATTTAACCCATAGCTGGGAGGATAAGAAGGTTCATACCTTTCCCAAGGGTATTTGTCCTAAAGAGAACGTAATAGCGCGACTGGAGTACGAACTCGCGTACTACGATTCCGCAGTCCATCGCTTTAACCATTACAGCACGAGGGCACCCCCACTTGTAGAAGAGTGAAAACAAATGAATGTAATTGCATGAAAAGACTTCTCGATGCTATTGAACAGAGCAGGTATAAACCTATGAATGGGAAGAATGGTTGTACTCCCATGGATTACATCGGCTGCACTTGTGTTTCATATATAAAATGAGAGTTATGAATCAAACAGTACCTTTAGCTATACATGGGGTGTCCTCGTGGTGTAATGGTTAAAGCGATGAACTGCGGAATCGTAGTACGCGAGTTCGTACTCCAGTCGCGCTATTACGTTCACTTTCGGGCAGATACCCTTGGGAAAGGTATGAACCCCCTTATTCTCCCTCCAGCTATGGGTAAATAGTAGGACGGACTAGGTTCTTCAGCCTTGGTGAGGCAACTAGTCTAGGAGAAGGAAAACTCTGAATTCAAACCTGTTAAACTCCGCTTAAAAATTGACCTTGTGTCATATCCTGCCCGAGCGGAGGGGTTGGTAAATAGTACCTTTAGCTATACATGTAAATACTCAACTATTTGATGATCAATATGCAATCAGATTTAGATTATTTGACTGCATAAAAAAATGATAGATTTTAACAACTTGTCAACTCGGTCTGGATTATCTATGCTAAGAGTGAATCGTTTTCATTGATCATTCTCATTTTCCTGGAGTTGTTAAGGGTCCCCACCCCCAATTACAGTTCTGTCGAGTACGAATGATTTTTTGTTTTTAAGATTTGATTCATCGATGGGACCTTAACAATTTCTGCCAATCTGGGTTGGAGTAAACCTATCAGTACTCTACACTTCCTCAGAGCTTCAGAACTGGAATCTCACTATCAGATACAGTTTAGTGTCTGACCTAGGACATTTACATTTTAATAAACATCATCCTTAGTACGAGCTAATATGGCAGAGGAAACGAGTCCACCGAGCGAAGTATTAATTTGAGATGGAAAGAAGAAAAAAAAATCCTATGAAACAATGGAACTTACCAAGAGTTTGAAAGTATTTTTGTTTTGATTTATTCACTTCATTTTTATTCTCTCTCTCCCCCCCTCTCTCTCTATATATATATATATCAGTGGCAACTCTAGCCTATTTTTGCTACTCGTTCCCCCCCCGCCCTCTGTCAACTTCAGTTCCCAACCCGTGGTCCGTGGACCCAAAGTAAGTCATCATAGTTGCTATTGCGTGATTCTCCATTGTATAGGCCAGATTGACAAACGTACCTTGCATGGTGTTTTTTTTGTAAACAATCAAGATACTATATAATTTTTAGTCTTGTTAATACAGTAAATAAGATAATTTTTTTCCTTTCAAAAGTATAGAAGAAAAGAGAAGATGTTCATTAGTATGACGAGAAAAATATGTTTATTAGAATAAAGAGACTGATGACAATATACACAGACACAGCTAGTAGTTTCAATTTCGCTTAAAATAAAGATTACTTGTTGAAAATGTATTCAAATAAACAAATTTTAGTTACAGAATGTAATATATGCAACATTCATTAAAGAAATAGAGATCTGTTAGTGGAAAAACGAATTAAAACACGCCGTTTAACGAA
Source organism: Sepioteuthis lessoniana (assembly GCA_963585895.1). Taxonomy (NCBI): domain Eukaryota; kingdom Metazoa; phylum Mollusca; class Cephalopoda; order Myopsida; family Loliginidae; genus Sepioteuthis; species Sepioteuthis lessoniana. Next base: position 21,197,511 of record OY757922.1, read on the forward strand.
CATTTACCATAGCGATGATGATGACGTCGGGACGGCTATAATCTGCTATCCCCCCCCTCTCTCTCTCTCTTACCAAGTCAGCAGTCAGAACGTGCTAAGATTTTTGAGCACGATGTTTGGGTTGCTCTTGCTATTGGCTACAGCCAAAAGCGGATTTCTCTAACATTACTGTTATTATAAGGGTCTAGTGCTCGGCACGGATTTGCGCGTGTTCAACATTATAGCCGATTTTATGGGATGTTCAAAGGATCTGACAGTGGCCGGACAAAGACCACCCGTTCAAAACAGCATCGTTGTATTATTCCCAGATATATTTATGAACTTTTGGCTATTTAGTTATCGAAACTTGAATAGATACGTAATTTAATTGAGATCAGACTAAGTATGTTTGCTTGAAATTAATGGATGGTTTTTAATCCATTTTGAATAACATTGACCGAGTTATTGGTCGTGCCGGGCACGAGTAGCACTAGTCCCGTCTCCGCCCCTGATATACATATATATATATATATATATATATATATATATATATAGAAAGAGAGAGAGAGAGATTAGGATGAGACGGAACAGAATTCATCAGACGAAAAAAAGAATGAAAAAACGACTCACATCAGGGGTTTCATATCTAAAAGCAAATTCTAATGTAATTTTTTTAATGCTTCAATTAAATTTGGCTGAAGTGATTTGCATATGCGGCAAGTGGCCGACTTGTGGAAGTTTCAGATCATATCAAATATAATTCACCTGATCAAATGCGATACCCTCGGGAGGCTTAGGAGCGAATCACTCCAGTGAAGATTTTGTTTGTAATTTTTATTACCAAGTTCAATCCCAACGCGACCCATGCGTTAGCCTGACCTTATTTTTTTCATACCTTTCTTCCGTTCTCATAGTCCAGCCAAATTTTTGCTCAACATCTCATATCATTTTCACGTCTACTTCTAGCAATAACAACAGCCTCCTCCATTGATCTATCATTTCTGGAGGGCGACATCAACACCAGCCAAGACCTCTTCGACAAAAATCTGGAAGCCCTCCACAAGAAGCTAAAAGAGACGGTAGCGAGACCCTCAACTCCAGCATCTGAATGGCCATCGCTACCGGCCCCTCAAGGGACTAATTAAACCTTGCTCCCGGCCAGTTCCATTCTTCCGGATTGTTTGGATGGTTCCCAGATTCCAGAACAGGATTGTTGGTCGAATAGCAAGGTTTTTCAGGGTTGTTGTTGTTGGTGTTGTTTGTGGTTGTCTTTTGTGGGCAGTTTCTAGCTAAGTGTCCTAGCATCTTGCAAGATCAACAGAGTGGCTGCCTGCTCTCCAAGACCCCCATCACCTGCTAGTCTTTATAGGTCAGAATGTGTGGGATGGCCTGGAAACCCTCCCTATTAAGGCAAACATTGAGAACGAAGTCACCGTGTGCCGTTCCATCCGCCGAACGCACTGGTGTCACTTCCTCTACGCTGCCATACGCACTTAGGTATGCAGCGAGGACGTCCCCATATAATTGCACTAACTAGGACGCTACACGCGGTTAGTTTGATTCGCCTGGTTCCTTTATATTCGGTGGAAGCCGGAAGTGTTTGGTGGAATCATTGCTCCCGGCCAGCTCCTCCAAGGGCAGCAGGACATCCTAGGTGGCGAAACTCCGCCGGCAGAAGTACCGGCATGGTATCCTTTTTAATTACCGTCAATCTCCTGGTTCTTAAAGGATTTCCGTAGTCGACATTGAGTAAGGTAAGTGGGTTTAATGGCTCTAAACCTTGCCACTTTGAATGCGAGGGGACTGAGAGATGCAAGCAAGTGCATACACTTGCTTGGTGAACTCTCGAAACTCAGTGTTGATGTTGTTGAAGTGCAAGGGACTCGTTTCATTTGCGCTGGGGACTGTCGGGTGCAGGAGAATGATTTTGTCGTACTTTCAACATACGGCAGCCATAGCAGCGCCTAGTCTCTCTGCTAATTGGATTTCTAAGACCGGCTGGAATTCCTAGTTCAGCGGGCATTCGTGAGGGCAGTTACCGGGAATAAGTGGTGGGCATCTCTTAAACATATGATTAAAGTTTTCGCCATCGAAACGGCTGCAGCTCAACTTTGATAGGACTAAGGTGGCAAAAGATAAGCTTTCCCAGGTGGTGAAATCGGGGGTTCCCTAGCGGTAGATTTAGCTAGACGGGATCTTTAGCGTGAGGCTACCGACCGCAATAAGGGATACATAGCCTAGCTAGCTACTGGAGAGTCAATACCCCCGTACTGGAGATATGGGCCTTACTGGAGCCGCTGGATTAGTTAATTCAGCGGGCGTTTGTGGGATAGTTATCGGGAATAGGTGGTGGGGATCCCTTAATCGTAGGATTACGGATTTCGCTCACAAATATTGCCAAAAGTTCGCTCTGAGAAGTCCATTGAGGATAGACTGTCTCGTGCAGAGGCAAAGAGGAATTCCCTAGAAATAGAACTAGCTCGGAGGGACCTTGAGTGCAAGGCAAGCGAGCGTTATTAAAGCTTCGTAGTTAGAACTAGGTTAACCAGAGTATCTAACGAAGCAGTGAAACACAATCCGAATTCGCGTAGGGAAGAATTGCCGAGGTATCCCCGTCGGCACATGGAAACTCTCATGACTTTGGACGGGCACTGACTCTGATCCGGGCGCATTTCCCCGATCTATTCGTCAGACAGAGCAGAACTACGCTGTGAAGGGAAGATCGATCTAAGACAATCTGTACTTGGTTTGTCAGATAAGACGACGACGCCGAGGCTGCGCTGATCAATTTGGATCGATCCAAGGCATTTGATTGGGTGGATCATTGATTCTTGGTGGCTGTTTTGGAAACTGCCAGATTCGAACCAGAGTTCCGCAGATGGATAAGCATGCTGTAACGCTCCCCAACGTAGGGGCGTTGGTGAACGTGAAGCGTTCGAGATCGTTCATGGTCGAATGGTTGGTTCGGCAGGACTGCTCCTGTTTCCTCTTCTCTATGTCCTCACTTTGGAGCCCCTGTTCCAAAGGCTTAGAGATGGACGGACAAGTCCGAGCCTGTGCAGATTATGCTTCGTAATGGCTTAACAGCGAGAGTGTCCATGTTCACCGACGACATCACCGTGTTCGTGTCAAGCCGAAACCTCCTAGTTGCGGTGAAAGAGGTAAGGTACGAAAGAATCTCTGGAGCTAAGATAAACCTGAAGAAGAGTGAAAGGATTTGGCTCGGAGCCTGGAAAGGCGACATTCATCTCCCTGAAACTTTCCGCTCAAGTGACGTCCGGTCCGGTCCGCGGATGGGCTCGGGATGGGCTCGGGATTGGTTGCAAATAAATCCCCTTAAAATTGTTTTATTTAATTTTTCTTTTCGGGGTCATTTTTAAGATTCCCAGGCCATCGGTAATGTAAAAACCTTTTATAGTATCATAGATATTTTATGTATCAGAGTGAATGTGGTATTTTGGTAACTGCATTGTGAAAGACGACGGATGGAAGGGAATATTGTCAGAATGGTTGGGTCAATGTGTGCGGTTAGATAGGATTAGTTTAGGACCATAAGTTACAAAATCTTCGAGCCTTGTGCCCAATTGTACTACTTTTTATGCTATAAATATTCAGTCTTGGATGTCAACTCAAAAATCGAGGCCTCTGGATATGCCAAGGACCGAGGAAGGCTGCGAAAAAGGCATCACCAGGCAGCCATTCGAAATAGGATACCCTGTTTTCCAAATTCTTAGTGGATATTATTCTATTGGACTGTGACGTTAAATGTCACCACTTGTATCTTGAGATCAGTTTTTTGTGTTATGGAGTTTAAAAAGTGAATGTCATAAATTAATTTGTCTTAATAGCAGAGAGACAAATATCATAAACAGACAATTTTTGTAGCTTTTTGCATGCCGCAACGCATTAAACCAAACTTAATTCACATCTTTTATTTTTTTCTTTCCAAGGGAAAATTGGTTTTGACTTTGAAGAATTTTCTTAGTTTATTTTATTGATAATTTATTTTGATTTTGAGTGAGTTATATTAAACTTTATATATTTTTAACAAGTCAACTTTCTGAATAATTCTTTGGTTGAACAAAGACAAAAAAGAACTACTTTTAAACAGAGGTCGGCATTATAGATAGATAGAAAAATAAAGTTGGCGACTTTAGTCGATGGGGATCCGAAGGCTCCTTTTCAATAGCTACCACACCGAAGTGTAGAGGAGGGCGCTACTCCAGTCCCTGGATTGCTTCACTTTACCCTTGATCCTTACCTTATGCTGAGTGTTTAGCAACGCAGCTACATTATGCCCAAGATTTGACAAATTTATCCCTGATGGTCGAGAACTAATCCTAAATAAAAGCTCTCTTTCTAATTTGGAAACAAATTATATCCAAAACACCAAACCTTAATTATAAAGCTCGGTTTAATAAGCGGTAGCATGCAAAAAAAGCTACAAAAGATAGGCTGTTTATGATATTCGCCCCCTCTGCTATTCTCTTGTGATTGGTTGATAAAACAAAGTCACCTGTGACATCATTCCTAGGGGGATAGAAGTTCCTTTATTATCAGTCGCAATGTTGGAAAAAAAAAAAAAAAAAAAAAAAAAAAACTCAACATTTATTCGGATTTTTAACGTTTGAAATTCATTAAAAGATTTCAATTTTACGTTAATATTTTAATTTTGGAAAATATTTTTAAGAAATAGTTCATAAAGATATTTATTTTTGTGTTTTTTTTTTCTTACGTTATAAATTATTCATTATAAAGATATTTCACTTTTATGATCATCCTCTCTAATGGTTTATCAGTCTCTCCATCTCATATTACAACTTTTGATATTTTATTATATTCATTTTTTAATAATATTAACGGACTGTGTGTACTTGTGTATATCCGTGCTTGTGTCTAAGTAAATATATACTTTTTAAAATTGCTTTTATAAACAATCACTTTACCCATCATTACTGGTGTGAATTTTGTTCATTTGTTCTATTAGTAGAAAAATATTCTTTTTATCAATACACAATAACAAAATAAAAATCAAACAGCCAGTTATAATTAGGATATAACAAAAATGATTTTATCAAATAAGATATTATCTCTTATTGATTACTGCTATTACTAGTACGTGTAGAGGTGGTGGATATGTTACTGATGGCAGAAATAGGGCTGGGACTACTGCTGCTGATAATAATCGTTGTCCTGTAAGTTATTGAAAGCTTAGCAATATTTTCAGAGAAATGAAATGTTTCAGGTGAAATTATTTTAAATAAATCGTAATTCAAAATGTGATACGTTTTCTTATTAAACATTAAAGCAAAATCCGATGGCAAATGCTTTCTTTAAAAACATAACCGCAAAAAAAATTTGGAACTATTTTTCATCGTGTAGTCATGAGGCTATACAATCAGTCATAACTATAAAAAGTCTCACCCAACTTTATTGGCTTGAAAGGTTAAGTCTGAAGCGCCTCATTAAGAAAATGTCGACGAGGCCAAGTAATTTTTTTTTTTTTTTTTTTTTTTACACCTACCATGAATGAATCGATTCGTGCATGTCTCCCAACATTAAAATAACATTATGTCAAATCCTCCCTTTTGGTAGGTTGAATAAATCCACTCTTTTTGTGTGGATACATAACTGACTTCCTAAATGTATCATTTTCCTGAAATTGTGGATCAATCTTCCGCCGTAGAAAAAATACGAGATCATACAATTTTAATAGAAAAAAGGAAACGTTGATATCGGAAAAAAAGGAGATAGATACGTGTGTGTGCGTGCAAGTTTCCTAAATTTAAAGAAAAGGTTAATTTTATTATTTCTTTATGGGAGCACATGTGTACAATAATTCATATACATACTGATGGGAATATGTCTACATTAATATACATGCGTATAGATGTATCTCCAAATAGAAATATTTACAATGCTTTCTTTCCTTCTTTTTGGTGCATGTCTAACGAAAGAATCAATGTTTTTTCTACTACATATATTCAAGATTGATCCCACTTGGCCAAATTCACTGTTTTGACAATATCGTAGTTGGTTGTGCAACAATTTTCCTGAACATTTCACGCCAATTAGTTGTACGTTCAGATAAACCATGTAGTGTCAAACCCAGAACACCTTTTTGGTTGAGTTTTAACCTCCATGCAGGGGATACACTTGGGAGATTTAATAGATTTGTCACCCTTAACTCAGTTTGAGGAACTCTACGTCACGAATCCACTGTTCCATTAACTGGACTTCCGAAGCGGAAGACTGTACACTTTTCAGCAATCGCACATATGGCTTCTCCATTATTCCAGACCTGGGAAGACTTTCACCCTTTGTTCGATGGATTATATTTATGTTCGTTAAATTTGTATAGCTTTGGACGGGAACTCAGTGTCCTTGGTAGATGTTGCATTAAAATGAGATATATATATATCAATTACTCAGTCGAATGTTTTTATAGGGGTTGAATTATCTCTCCCTAGCAAAGAAATTACCTAGTAGTAAGCCATATTTAGTTAGGAAGAGTTAAGGAACTGAGGCATAAAAAATGAGAAATCGAAGGGGAAAGTAGAAGGGAGAGCTAATACTTATGTTATCTGAAAAGAGGTGAATCTTTATTTCTGAAGAACAAGAAAAAGGTTTCCCTGAAAATTAATTTCATTCCCATATTTCGCAGTTAGCTTGAATTAGTGTGTGTGTAGTATGTTTTCACTTTCTCACTAGGCGTGTTTGTGGGCTGACCAAATGTGGTATAATTTGGAAATTGCTCAATATCTATGGTAGAGATTTTATACCATAAGTAAATATATATCAGTATACGTATATATTTATTTAATAGTATGGATACTTATTTACGGCCAATAGATTTTAAATCGATACACTTATTTTGGAGAACGTCAAATCTGCTGCGACACGTCGGTATTATCATACATATACTAACGATCACATATACAACTACAAAGTGTTATACACAACCACAACGTAAATATTCTTTTGACTGTATTTTTCGATTTCTCCAAGGATCTTCCTTTCCCTGTATGAGGATTGTAGTAAGACGGCATGAAACCTATGGTCTCCGATCAGCCTCCATGCTATGAGATATATATATAATTTTCATTTTACTTTAACTATATTAAGGCTGTGTACCCTCGGGCCAACCGTGTCAGAGAAAGCAGACATGTTCCTTCCGATCACAATTCAACAGATTTACAAAATACATTGTATTAGTAGCAGCAGCCCCATCCCGTCCTCCTCTCCCATATCCTTCCTTCCGGTTTGTAGACTGAGACAATAAAATCTATTCATTCCTTAACCATCTGCACGTCTAAATAACATGGTGTCAGATGTGGTTGCAAAATAACTTATAGAGTATCACGGTTATAGCAGAAATTCAAACCAAACCGAAAAAGAATCGAGTCATCAAACAGTCAATACACCTGGGAGCGCTACCAGGAATTCAAACCAAGTTGTATTAATCACGGTGTAAAGTGAACGAACATAATACAAGCATCAACCCAGGAACTCCAATAGTAAATTAATCTACAGAGAGAGAGAGAGAGACAGAGAGAGAGAGAGAGAGAGAGACAGAGAGAGAGAGAGAGAGAGAGACAGAGAGAGAGAGAGAGAGACAGAGACAGAGACAGAGACAGAGACAGAGACAGAGAGATTTCATCTAAGGGTGCTAATCACTAATTTTCTTCATTAACAATGGCCTGCCAAAGTACCAATTTACCAAAAGATTTTGACAGATTTATCCGACAGGTTATGTTGCATTTTAACGGGCCACTCAAGGACGTCAATCGGGAAGTAAAAGTAAATTATCTGTTGCTGTGGTCGGGGATTAAAGGCCAAGACTTGAGTGACACATTCGAATTTGAGGCAAGTGAAGCGCGTAACGTAGAAAACTACATTAAGAAATTTCGCGCATATATAGAGCCGAGGTCAAACTTTCGCGTCTCGAGATACCAGCTCCTACAGTGCCGGCAACAACCCGACGAACCAGCCCGCGCATTTTTGAAGAGGTTAAGGCAAATCATGAAACAATGCGAGTACGATCCACCCGTCGAGAAAACTCTTCTGGTCGACATTTACATTTTAGGACTAAACCTTAAGTCCACACAAAAATCCTTACTCAAGGAAGGAAATAGCCCCAGCATCGCAGAAGCCCTACACGTCGCAGAGACAGAAGAGGCAATATTGAAGCAGGTGAAGGCAATACAAAACACAGAGTGCATTACAGATTCCCGAGGAAAAACATAAGATGCCCATGGAATAAAGGCTGGGAGAGTACTATAACAACTGCAACTTTTATGGGAAAGGCCATTACAGAGGCGAATGCCCAGCAAAAGGAAAAACCTGTGGGAAGTGCCGGAGGACAGGGTATTTTGCAGTCGCTTGCCGCACCAGAGACACGAAAGACTCAGCTCGTAAACGAGATGGGCCGCCAAGATCAAAATCCCAAGAAATAGAAACGCCCACAATAAAACAACACCCAGCGATGAAGACGACCACTCGCCAACAGAGGCATACTTCCATATTATATCGGGGCCCAAAATAGCAAAATCCCATACCCTAGCAGACATAAGAGAGGCATATGCAGAATTTAAAGTAGGAACAAAATGTCCCAAATAGAAATAAACGTGAAGGTAGACACAGGTGCTATGAATAATCTTATTCTTTGGGAAGGTTTCAAACAACTCAAACATGTACACCTTCGAGATACTCCAATCCGGCTATTCGTCTTTTGGGGTGTCCCAATCGACCAAGTGGGCGTGTGTCACCTAGGGGTCAGATATGGCAATAAATTTACAAGCGCCAACTTCCACGTGGTGAAAAGCAATGGATCCGCACTACTTGGCCTCCAGACCAAGGAAACTGGGACAAGAGACCCTTAATTTTACAATAGGGACCAAGATAGCTAAACAAGATCACACCAGTTCAACTGCAGCAACGCAGTCAAAGCCAGAAGGAGATGTGAAAAAGAGCACATACTCAAGGAATTTGCTGATGTGTTCAAAGGCATTGGGTCCCTACCAGGGGAGTACAGCATTAAGATTGACCCGTCAGTACCCTTAGTAATAGACCAACCCTGTCGGGCACCAATAGCCTTGAAAGAGAAATTCAAAGCAGACCTAGACTCCCTTGTAGACCAGGACATAACTCCCGTAACAAAACTGACGTCATGGTCAACTCTCTTGTATGCGTCACAAAAAAAACCCAAAAAACAACGGATCTGTCAGGCTATGCCTTGACCCCAAGGATTTAAACAAGGGCAGTGTTGCGGCCACTTTGTTACACCAACATTTGAGGGAATCATCTCCAGACTTTATGGAGCTAAATGGTTGTCAATAGTTGATGTGAAATCTGGCTACTGGAACATGAAACTGGATAAGAAACACCCCCCCCAAAAAAAACAAGAGAGCTAACTACATTCATCACCCCGGAGGGACGCTAAATATTTAAGCGCTTCCCAATGGGAGTCAAGGGTGCCCAAGACGAATTTCAGCAAGCTATGTCTGAGACCTTTGGGGACATCAAGAAGGTCCTCTCAATATCTGAGGACACTGTTATTGTTGGATTTGAAGAGGATGGCAGCGACCATGACAAGGCACTCTTAGAAAGAGCTCGGTCTAAGAACGGCAAGTTCAGCCTTGACAAATTAGTGGTCCGCGCTCAAGAAATCTTTCTTTGGTCATATCACAAGAGATGGAGTGAAACCAGACCCAAAGATAGAGGCGATCGTCCAGATGAAGTCACCAAAAGACGTAAAACAACTAGCGAGTTTCCTGGGGCTAGCAAATTACTTAAATTTTCGCCACAACTGGCAATGCTGACCAAGCCACTTCGAGACCTTCTGTCGACAAAAACGCAGTTCATCTGGACAGAACAGGAACAGATGGCATTCAACATTGTCAAAGAGGAAATAGGAAAAGCAATTGCGCTTAAATATTTTGACCCAAAAGCGCCAATCAATATACAAATAGATGCATCATCAGCTGGACTAAGCACAGCCCTCATTCAAAATAGAATGCCAGTCGCTCTAGCAAGCAAAACCTTGTGAGGGCCAGAGACAAGTCCCGCTGGGCTCGAATCTCGACTAGTGCCCGACCTTGCCCTTTTAAATCCCCACTATAATCGACCTTCTGGACATTGATCTTTTGTCAAGTCCTGTGTGGTGGGAAGCAGAGACAAATATCGGAAGACTGCTCCTCTTCCCCACCCCCTTTTAATACTAGGGACCTGTTGGCCCGCAGGAATGTATTTTCTGTAAATAAAATACTGACATTCTCCACGCACGTCTTCAGATAGTCAGCCGAGCATGAGAGAACTTACTCAGCGAAATCACGTTCACATTCGTATCGAAATTAGTATGCTTGCCGTCTTTCAATCCACTCAACGGTATTTGTCGGCCGTCCCACCGACTGGACGAGTGTGGTACAAAGCCTTTTTAAGGTGGGTCCGGGCGCATGGCCGTAGCCCAGACACGCCTGGCATTCCCCAAAATGCCTCTGGCCCCATCGGCATTCCCCTAAAAAAAAAAAAAAAAAAAAAAAAAAAAAAAAAAAAAAAAAAAAAAAAAGATTTAAATTTCCAGGTGATTTATGAATGGAATCTGAATATTTTTTCATGAGTAAAGGGATCATATTGATAAAATCAAAACACTCGGAAGTTGCATTTAAAAAGTTTCTTGTTAAGAGTCATAGGTTGATGTTTCGCGCCAAATATTATGAGTAATCAATGAACATCTTGAAAAATTGTTCTAATGATGCTGATTTCAATGAAAAGTTCCGAATATAAACATTAAAAGCATATTCAATGTTTTTTGATATGCAAGAACTCCGATCTCATGAGAACGCTGAATTCTAGAAAATGAACCATATTGCCACGAAATTTATAGACCTTAAATCTTGATGCAATTGTCATTCCTCGAAACGTAAGCACATGTCTTGAGCCATAAAAAGGATTGGATCTGTGCCGAATTCGTCCAGAAAATATTTTATAGCAGACGAAAATCGATAAGTTACAGCGTGAGAGAGGACGAACCTATAACATTTGTTGACATGATGAATCTTCGCTGCTCCATAGAATACGTACACGGTGACAGTTTTATTTCGGACATAAGTTGAGCAATTCTTTTGACTTTTTCAAAACTCTTGAATTCTGAAAGATAAAAATCAAAGATATAATATAACTGTCTATCGATTTAGATAGAAGCATTTTTCTTGTAATGAAAAAAAATGAAATAAATGTATAATCGTTTCTAGACTTACAACTAGATTAATTTCCAACTGGCTGATCGTATCTAAAAGTGGCCGTAAGTCGGACATGTTTAAACTGAGCCGGTTTAAAAGAGTTGAATCAATGTAAATTTAGGACGATACATTTCCTTAGAAACATTTTATGCTGGTGGCTCTTTATGGGCAGAATTAGTGGGGGTGTCAAGAAAACAACGTCTACTTCAGCTATTCAACCAAACGCCTTAACTTCGTTTACTGAATTTTAGTCCCTTTTTGTGGGTAGAGGAGCGAGATTCCCAATAAACAAGATGTCCTTATGAGACTTATATGTATTTCATTGTGAGGCTCCAGTTCTGGATACTGAAGAACGTAGAATGCTACTTCATATTTATTACTTCTAGGTAGACAGGCATATAATTTATCTTGTTAGAAGACGTTAAGGTAAGAAATATTGAAGTACTAGTAAAATGTTGCAAAGTCAATAAATCGAATTACATGAAAATTCGAAACTAAATTACCATGACTCGAAAATCCGGCAAACACCTCCACAAGACATACAGAATCACTGGACAGCTATCTCGACTTTATTAGGTCTTATCAGCTGTGTATACCATGATCTCGCTGTGTATACCATGATCAGCAGTGTATACCATGATCTCGCTGTGTATACCATGATCTCGCTGTGTATACCATGATCAGCAGTGTATACCATGATCTCGCTGTGTATACCATGATCTCGCTGTGTATACCATGATCTCGCCCAGTGACCAGACATTTAGGTTAATTGGCCGAGCAATTGCCATAACTAATTTGGCATCGCTTGTTTGCGATGTGGACTAGTAGCAGAGTTTCGACTCTGCATTCTATGGTCACAGGTTCGATCTCCATTGAGCGGAGGAGGGAATCACGGCATACACTGCTGATGAGACCTAATAAGGTCAAAATAGTTGTCCAGTGGTTCCATATATCTCGCACAGATGTTTGTCGGATTTTCTAGTCATGGTAATTTAATTTACAACATAATCCCTCTACTGAAAGAAAACGTACGCATTAAAATTGTTTCATTTTTTTTTATTTCTCATCGTAAAGATGTTTAAATAAGGGTTATTTAATTTTAAATACATGTTAAAAATATTTGCTGACCAATTTATGATTTGTTAGATATTCGATCCATCTATACGAGTGTGTGCATATCTAATGTTAATGTAAAAGATCTGTTCGAGATTATATCTCGAGCCGTAGGGTATTAATTTTGTTTTGTAATCTAGGAGTTTTCCAAGTCGAGGCTAACTGATTGGTAATCAGGGATCTCTAAATCTTATATATAAAGCAGAAAAGACAACTAGAAGTGTTCTAGCGATGATACTTACGGTCAGGTTGAGTGTACAACCAATTGGCTTAAAAAGCATTGAGGACAATTCAAATATAGATAAAATTAGTTTCAGGAAAATTTTTGCACAACCAAATAGACAAATCATGAATAGCCGATCAGCCACAGATTCCAGTAATTGGAGTCAAAGGATGTCCAGTCCACATTATTGACTATAATTTATTGTAAGTGAAATAGGTGTGGCTTGGAAAAGGGAAAAATTAGAAACAGAAACCCCATACCCTATCGGTGGGACTTAGAGTACGATGACTGCATACCCTGTAGAGGGGTATTACCTGGGGAAAAGTTGTAATGGTACTAAAATTCAACCAATAGTCATTAAACATTGATAAAATTAAAGTCTCAGGAAAATTGTAACACCCAAAAATGTTGAAAATACTGAATTAACATGCGAGGCCCGATTTTTTAATATATAAATCACAAGTTTTTCGCTAGACATGCACTAAATTGGAAAAAGTATTGTAAGTTATTCGTTTATATTCTATAACTGCAAAAGAATATCCTGGGTATGACATTAAACGGTAGCTGATAGTGAAGCTCCAGTCCATGGGACTTGGGCTATGGAGAACCAATTTGACATTACTCCTAAGTCAACACTGACCTGGATTGGTAGATCATGTCCCATCTATTTGTCAAATTGAACTGTTAAATAATTTACGCAGAAATATAAGTGATTTGAAACTCCTACTCCCAGGTCTACACTGACCTAGATTGGTAGATCATGTCCCATCTATTTGTCAAATTGAACTGTTAAATAATTTACGCAGAAATATAAGTGATTTGAAACCAGTCAGCTGAGAGCAAATTATTCCCATTTCATAAGAATACAGGAATAGCATTGCTTGTGTTAAATAGCACTATTTGAAACAATTTAACTGTGTACAAATAAATTAGTATTGAATAGAATTGTATAAAAAGTTTCAAGTATCACTGTTCGATCCCAGGTCGAGTCATACCAAAGACTTTAAAAATGGTACTTGATACCTCCTTGCTTAACACTCAGTAATATAAGGTACGTATCAAGGGTAAAGTAGAGCAATCCAGGGAAAGGAGTAGCGCCCTTCCCGATATCTCGGTGTAGTAGCTATTGAAAAGGGAGCCTTCTGGTTGCCCTCGATTACGGTCGTCAACAACAATTACTGTTGAACTTCGTTTATATTCTATACGCATACATATTCATACCCGCATCCACATTGCATATATGTTCACCCAGGACCAGAAGGGTTAATACTGTTAGAGGAAAAAAACCCATTGAAATTGAGATTACCATGGATTTGTTTTAAAACAATTAGTTCAGCCATATCTACGAAGAATATACATATAAATCAGTCTGTGTGGGGAAGTGAACACCAACCGTACTCACGGAACACTTATATTATTCAAATGTAAACCTGAATGGATTTTCCAACTGAGTAGATAAATGCCATAAGGTAGGACGCATATTATGTGAAATGAATCGAAGACAAACTAAATTGGCAAGAAAATTTCCCTTACAGCTTGTTTTAGCATCAATTAATGATTCACAAAGACTCTTGTATTCTATAATTCAAGTAACCAAACACTTGAAACGAACATTGAAAATATTTAAAACTATTCGAGTACGTTTGAAATACGCGCAGTTTTTAACAATTTCAAAATTTGCTGTGACATAAGATTTTTTAGTGACTGATGTCAAATCTAGGTTTATTTATAAGAGGTTAGGGAATTACGTTCATATTTACATTGTCTTGCTTCTGAAGAGGATATCGTTTGCCTATGATCCTATTAAATACGAACTATTTTTTTTTAAACAGTTCTATTTGACACTTGAACGGAAAACTTATTGGTAGGACCATTTCCAGAACTCGAACCTCACCATAGATGCGATTTAGTATCATAACCAGCACAACTTCTTTCGGACGGGGGGGGGGATCTTGCTCTTTTGTTAATATTCAGTCAGCTCATTCTAAACTTCGTCTACAGGGTAAGGATATTAAAATCCATTCCAAACCAATTGTTCATAGAAATATTTTAGTGAAGGGGAAAAAACTAGGTGTTCTAAAGTTAAAAAGGACAACAGAAAAACGGTTGGGCCATGGGAGTTATTTTAATGAACAAAGGGATGTAAAATTCAATGTAGTTTCAAGTTATCTGCCAGTGCATGCAGAGTTTGAAATGACACGGATAGGGATATTAAGGCGAGTATGAGGTCAATGCATTTGGAGAGTTGAATTGTTTTATATTAGTTTTCGTTGTCGAGAAGGTCTGCACGAATTCAAACCAACCTGTGAATATCTTAACTATTCTCTGCGGAGAAGCAAGTCTCCCTTCAAAGTGGTGTCCTGGATATGAGAAACGGGAGGTTTCCGTGGTGTAATGTTCATCGTCGTAGGAAATGGACACGGCGACACGAGTTCAAATCCTGGATGAAACCGATTGCATTTCACATAGCACTAATACCCTTGGGAAAGGTATGAATCCAATTATTCTCCCTCCAGCTATGGGTAAATTGTAGGACAGACTGGTTTCTTCAACCTTGGTGAGGCAACTAGTCAAGAAGGAAAACTCTGAAAAACCTGTTAACTCCGCTTAAAAAATTGACCTTGTGTCATATCCTGTCCGAGCGGAGGAGTTGGGTAAATATGATATGAGAAACTTCACGTAATGTTGGGGGGGGTCTGAAGTTCCTCTTTACTAACATTACTCCAAGATCCTCTGACTTGGAAAGGTCCTGTCTATTGATCAAATAAATAAGAAAATTAGTCTTATTCTATTGGCATAACTTTATGCCATATAACAGATTTGTAAAAAAGAAGTTACTTGAGGCTATCATTTACTAGTGATTACTTGAAGCCATAAACTGAAAATGAATTGACATAAATAGAAATAATTACTCGAAACCATATAATTATTAGTATTGAATAGGAATACTTCAAACTATACAAAGTATGCGAATCATTTGTATTAGGAATGTTATGAAAGAGTTAAAATATCCGGCACACAGATGTAAATATAAGTGTACAGTGAACGTAATTTGCTAACCCCTCAGCATAAAAACCTTGGCGTGCATATGAGGTTAAAATTAATCGAATTCAAATTTTTCCCCCCCGTGACGTAATTTCGATCGGTGATCGTGCTAGAGGGTAAACGATATATTTTAGCCCTCCCCACCGCAGAAAGCCCTTTTTACTCAATTACAGATGGTAGACCAATCTGACCAGTCTGATAAAGGCAAAAAATATCAAGTTTAGAAACTGAATTTATAGTTTAAGAAGTGGAAGTAGAAATTTAATCTTTAACTGACATACATTTGAGTCCTGAGAAAATCCTACACCCACCTGCTGAATCAACTGCAATATTTGTTGGATAGCAGTTGGCGTATATATTCTTTTGTAGGTGGGGGTCTCCCTCTGAAGACATAGGGAGACCCTAACTGCAAAAGAATATTCTGGGTACGACATTAAACGGTAGCTGATGGTGAAGCTCCAGTCCATGAGATTTGGACAAAGGAGAACCAATTTGACATTACTCCCAGGTCTACACTGACCCGGATTGGTAGTACATGTCTCATCTATTTGTCAAATTGAACTGTTAAATAATTTACTCAGAAATATAAGTGATTTGAAACCAGTCAGCTGTGGGCAAATTATTCCCATTTCATATGACTACAGAAATAGCATTGTGTTAAATAGTATTATTTGAAACAATTTAACTGTGTACAAATAAATGAGCTCCGACAAGCCGTTTTAAAATAAAGTCACTAAAACGATTCGCTTACAAATCAGGATTCAGCATTAAATAACCCACACAGATTGATGTCTCAAAAGACCCAACGTAATTAGTTCCAATGACTGATCGAAAAAGACATTTGTTTTACCATAAATTCCCGTTTTTTTCTTCTTCAAACGCTCTAAGATTATGAAAGTTGTTCATTACCAAACTTTGTGGTAGAATATAAAACTGGAACTATAGGGCACTCTGTGAAAACCAAACAAGTAATCTGCTAATACTACTGAAACATGCGAGATGTCCAACATGAATCTAAATACACCGGTCATCATTTGTATATAGAAGGCAAAACTATTCCTTATATAAGGGAGGAATTAAAATTTAATTAATAGCTGAGCAAGCATACATATACACTTACAGGATTTTTTTTTTTTTTTTTAACACAGCCTAAAAAAACTTGGGTTTTCTGACAAGGAAAAAGATATTCCAGTCACTAACATTTTTCCTTTCGCTAAAAAGGTCCCGTATTAAAAAGAAAAAAAACCTGCTTTCGAACTGGTTAGTAAAGATAGTTATTAATGTTAACTAATCCTATATGGACATTTAGGGTGCAAAGGGGAGGGCAGTGGAATATTCGTTTAAAAAAAAAAAAAAAAGTGATATAACAGAAGAACCTTTGCAATTCAATAAGAGAATCATTAATACGAGCTAATATGGCAGAAAAAACGAGTTTACCGCGCAAAGTATTAATTTGAGCCGGGAAGAAGAAAAAAAATGAAATGAGACAATGTAACTTACCTTGAGTGTGATAGCAAGTTGTTTGAAGTGGTGTGTGTGTGTATATATATTTTATCTTATTTTATTTATTTATTTTTCGCTCACAGCTTTATTTTTCGGTCCCCACAAGGCCTTGTGCCTTCCTGTAAATTAACAGGAAATAAATTATTTTTCGGTCCCCAGACATAAAAAAAAAGACTGTCTCACATCAGCGTTTTCATATTTAAAATAAAATTCTAATGTAAATTTTTTTTGTTAATGCGTCAATTACAATTGGCTGAAGGGATTTGGATATGTGGAAGTTTCAGATCATCTCAAATATGTCCAATTGATATAATGCGAGATTCTCGGGAGGCCTAGGATAATTTCATTTCTGTGTAGGTTTTGTTTGTAATTTCTATTTCTAAGTTCAATCCTTACGCGGCTCAGGTGCTCGCTTGACCAATTTTTTCTTTTTCTTTTTTGTCTACAATTCATCCACAGTTGATCTTTTCAGACTAGCCTACAGAAACACCACCGGCTACAATAGCAACAACAGTTACTTTTCAACCAGCTGTTATTCATCATCCTGGTTGTCTCCAACAACCATGGAGGGACTATCACAATCACCACCCTTAACATCTACAGTAAACGGTTCCCAAAACCTTTTGGGGATCCTTCCTCCTCTAAAGGTCAACCTAATGGAGCTGCGGAACAAACCTCTTCTCAGCCCGCTACAAGCAAGCCGGAAGAACAAGCGACTAACAACCCCGATTGGACAACTCTTTCAGCCTCTCCGTCACGAAAAGAAACGGATCCATCGGCCAGCCCAATACCAACAGAACAAAGGCCGATGGAAACAAGCCCAACAACAACCCCAGCCTCCTGGAAAGTCAAAAAGAAAAGCCCAAAGGAATACGAAAGATTGGGTGGGCAAGTATGCCCCATTCTTCCGGGGGAATGTCATCTTGCTCATCCCAGAATTCACCCAAGTTTTAGAGCCTCGTGTTGTCTCTGCGGTGGATACCAGAACCAGGAGGCTGGCAGGCTTAACAAAATATTTATTTGAAAAACTATTGCTAAAAGCAGGAATCCCTGGACAATATTTCTGCTGACGCATTTTTGCAACCTGGGATGTCCTGCTGCCAACAAAAGAACAGGCAGCCAAACATAACATTCGACAGAAGGTGGGTGCAAGCAGGGTGCCTGATCGCACGAAATATAATTAGGGCGATGAACGATAGGGAGGAGTGGCGAGAGAGGGTCAGGGATATCTGTGCTACCAGCGCGATATGATGATGATGATGATGATATAGTGAGTCATTGTCTCCGTCATCTAGTAGATAGACTCCAAGATCTTCATCGCCCCCAATCTTTTTCGTTCTCCAACCTCTCCTCCAACCCCACTTTTCTAAAGATCTTGGAATTTCATTAATTTATTTTCACACTAGTTTCCTGCTCCGTGCTCCACCCTGCGATTCTTTTGTCCCATTAGTTTATTTTCCCACCCCCCATTAGGATATGGACACGGCGACACGAGTTCAAATCCTGGACTTGACTGATTGCATTTCACATAGCACTAATACCCTTGGGAAAGGTATGAATCCAATTATTCTCCCTCCAGCTATGGGTGAATAGCAGGGCAGTCTAGGTTCTTCAGCCTAGGTGAGGCAACTAGTCTAGGAGAAGGAAAACTCTGATTTCAAACCTGTTAAACTCCGCTTAAAAATTGACCTTGTGTCATATCCTGCCCGAGCGGAGGGGTTGGGTAAATACGATTAGGGAAGGTCTGGCTTGTTTTCGGTTCTTTTAGAGTCCGGAAAACAGTCGGACTCTATATTTTGACGGGGGGTGGATGGGAGTTTAACCAAACGGGGTTTTCTTTAGCTCTATTTTACTTTTTCTTTGTTTTTTTTCTTCCATCCCCATCATATTCATCAATTGTAAATATATCACCCTCTATAAATAAAATTCATGCATGTTCATTCGGGGGTTTTAAGTAGGGCTTTTTTTCATAGAGCAAATACGGTATTTTGGTGACTGCGGCGTTTTTGGTGAAGGATGAATGGCTTATTGTACTGTACGAATGGGACGGTAAATGTGGCTAGCTAGGGATCCCTTAGGGTAGGTCCGCATTGTTTTCGGTGTTTTCGGACACCGGAAAACAGTCGGCCTCCATTTCGTATACAGGGGGATGGGAGGGCAACCAAAGGAAAGAAATTTTTTCCTTAGTTTCACTTTTCGTTTATTGGTATTTCGGTTTTTTTTCTCCCATTCCCATCATATAACATTCATTGTAAATAAATCATAGATTGTAAATAAAATCACACATTCCATTCTGGGTTTTAAGTGGGTCTCTTTCATAGAGCAAATGTGGTATTTTGGTGAATGTAGCGTGATTGGTGATGGATGACTGCTTATATATTGTACTGCTGAATGAGTCGACGAATGTGGTTAACTTAGACTATAGAAAAATAGCATTACCGCTTTCTTCCCCTCTCCCGCAAAATCTCAAGGCTTAATGCCTTCCTTAAATGTATTTTAAGGAAATAAAGAGCATATATGGTGGGTATATAACAGCTATCAAACGCTTATCTTTAGGTTGGGTCATCTTACCAAGCTTAATTTGATTTGAAGCGCCCCATTAAGGGAATATCGTCGAAGCCAAATATTTTTTTTTCCACCTGATATGAAGGAATCTCGATTCGTGCATGTCTCCCAACATTAAAATGACATTGTGTCAAATCCCCCCTTTTGGGACGTTGAATAAATCCACTCTTTTTGTGTGGATATATAACTGACTTCCTAAATGTATCATTTTCCTAAAATTGCTGATCATTCTTCTGCTGTGTAAAATAAAAAATAAAATAAATAAAATAAAATTATACTGCAGCTTTAACTGAAAAAAAGGAAACTTTGATTCCGTAAAAAATGACTTTTCAACTGAAAAAGTAAAGCAGATTTAGCGGAAAAGCAAAGGAAAAAAAAGATCCATTATTTACTCCAGTGCCGTTTCATTCAGACATCAGTGAACTGAATCCACTTTGGGATCACTGGATAGTCTTAGATATCTGCGAATAAGATTATCACAGAAACCGAAGCAAAAATCTCAGAACCATTAAGGTACACTTGACATTGATCCTAATTAAATGTGCAGAAGACAGGAGACATTTTTTTATTGCGAGCCACGCGGTAAGTGATTTCAAATATCAGCAACATTAAAAAAAAAAAAACAATATTTAACAAGAAATTATATTGATTTATTCATATCTTCATCGGAATATCATCAAATATTTTATCCTTTTTGGTATTTAATGAAACATTCAAAATAAGTCTAGTTTACGTTGGCGTTCATTTCAAATTCTTTTTTAATCAGAAAATTAAACAAAAGTTAAAAATGTTAATTTAAATGATTTTTTTTTCAGTTTCGGTTAATTCTATTTTCTCTTGTGAATTTATTTAAATTTTAAATTTGATCCTATTTCTGCTTTTATGGATTTTTCAAGATTTTTCAAGAATCTATACTAGAAAACTTTTTAATCCTAGTTATGTTTCTTAAATTTAAAGAAAATGTTTATTTTATTATTATCGGTGCATATTTTCTGGTTTTGTATGTTCTCACCCGAAATAGTTATTGTTGCGAGACATTGACAACTCTTCTCATATCAAGCACCTTTCCTAGTATCCATGTCATGTTCCCACCAGAAATGGAGATTGCTACTAGGGATAAAGTGACAGCACGTCTCCGTAAATATCCACTACATTCTGTAATATCCTCCCAACCCCACCCCATTACTGCTGTGGTCGAGACTACATAACTTTAACGAATATATGTACACCGGTGTGAGTGGATACAAATTATATACATATAAATTCAATTACACTGACTAAAATAAAAAGAATACATTATTTGTACAAACTGAGCTTATCCTCTAGAAAATAACTGAAAGTTATTTCGATTGATTAAAATTCTACATAAAAATCTAATTATTTAAAAATAATTAGATTTTTTGTAGAATTTTAATTTGAATCTTACTCTAATTTGAATCTTAATCAAAGATAAGATGAATAAAAATATATTCCATAAGATAAAAATCCTTTCATTTTACTAAATAAAAAAAAATTCTAGATTTATATATCTTCTACTATTCATTTTATTGAATAAAATCATACTTTGAAATAGAGAAAAAAATCTATTGATTTTACTATGGAAAATAATAATCTAAATGATAGAAACAATCAATATATTTTCCTCTTTGAATTTAAATTAAACATTAAAAGATGGAATAAATATATTTTACCAAATGAAATTCTGTTATAGAAGATAGAAATAATCCATATATTTCAAGAAGTATAATTATATAACTAAATGAATAATAATGTTTAGAAATTATATAATCATCATCATGCTAATAGCAGCAAAAATTAAATTTGAATAAAGAAACTTGCTGTCACGTGTTCTCTAGAAAAGGACACAAATTTTTTACAGCGTAAAATGTCTAGTGTGACAACTCTTACAACTAACTAAAGGTATGGAGGCAAAAGAAAATATCAGTCAACCCCCAATAAAATGTTAGCCAATTAGTATCGTTGGTCAAAGAAAAACACTTAGATCTCGTGTGATGCTTATCAGAAAATGCTTAGCTTTTCTAAATTTTTCCGTCTATAAAGACGGTATTAGAGTATTCATATAAAATAATCGAAAATATATCGTGGAAGGCAGAATATTTTAATAAATGAATTTAACCTTTGAAAGTTAAAAAGAATCCAGATATATTACAAAAGGAAATGACTGTCTAGAATTTGAAAAAGAATCCTAATATTTTACGAAAGGAATTGACTTCATGAAAGATAGAAAGAATCGAAATGTTTTCTAAATAAAATTTTACTCTAGACAGACGAATCAGATTTCGTAAAATAAACTTTTAAAAAATTGGATTGAATTGTTCGTTGTAAATAATTTCTTTCAGAGCGAAGTATAAAAATCCAAAGAGTTTTAATAGATTATTTTATAAAAATAAAATGGAAGAGTTTTTAATTGATTTTATATATTTTTTATCTGAAGGAATATTTTTTAAAAATTTTACGATTATCTCTGGCAGTTTAAAATTAGATTTTTTTTTTTTACTGGAGTCTATGATTATTGTTAGATTTAAAATAATATATTGAATGCAAATTGAAATTATTATTGTCAGGAAATATAGAAGGAATCCACTTCTCTTGTTGGAAAATGTATTTGCATATATGTACGTGAAACACTTAATTCGATTTCTAAATATGTTTTCTTTTTGTCTTTTACAGATCAGCATTTGGTCATGTGTTGGATGGGAAAGTAAATGACGGAACAAAGACGACAAACTCGATTACTGCTGCCCTGTATTCACTTAAAGATACTATTTACCAACCCCTCCGCTCGGGCAGGATATGACACACGGTCAATTTTTAAGCGGAGTTTAACAGGTTTGAAATCAGAGTTTTCCTTCTCCTAGACTAGTTGCCTAACCAAGGCTGAAGAACCTAGTCTGTCCTACTATTTACCCATAGCTAGAGGGAGAATAATTGGATTCATACCTTCCCCAAGGGTATTAGTGCTATGTGAAATGCAGTCAGTCAGGTCCAGGATTTGAACTCGTGTCGCCGTGTCCATTTCTTACGACGATAACGACTACACCACGGGCACTGAAAGATAAGCTTATATACTTAATCATCTGAAGGAGAAAGAATATTCATCCAGTAAGAGGCGATCGACTATAACCATTTTCTGTTGGTAACTTACTTGATGGATGAATGTGAGGTTAATGACACTGAAGGCTTCAACATGAACAAGTGGTATCTTTTGTACTGAGAA
Source organism: Sepioteuthis lessoniana (assembly GCA_963585895.1). Taxonomy (NCBI): domain Eukaryota; kingdom Metazoa; phylum Mollusca; class Cephalopoda; order Myopsida; family Loliginidae; genus Sepioteuthis; species Sepioteuthis lessoniana. Next base: position 21,220,417 of record OY757922.1, read on the forward strand.
GACTGTTCTCAACTAAATACAAACAGTATAAAATCTTATAGAACACTTGACTGGTGATATTAATGAAGTCTGTCTTTAAAAATCACTGCTTCAAAAGTTTACGCAACTGTGAAATTTGCTTCTTTTAGTATTCATTATATCTTCGATTTATTTCACATAGGATATGTCCAATATTGTGATATTTGTCTACCCAGTTTGAAAATCCTAAGAAGTTTACACTTGAATAATATAAAAATGTTCTCATTGACTACAAGTGGTGTTCACTTTCCATCAACTGTCTAAATGGTGAATCTAGAGCCAATTATTTTCATCCCAGCTAGTTTTACAAAACTAACTCCAGACGCCCTAAACAGCAGGCACGAATCTGGTGGGCCCAGTCATACCAGTACAATTTGCGTGAGTTCGGATCAGCCATGGGTTTAACCCAACGTTTGCGGCTAGCTCAGCCTGTTGAATAAAATAGGATCATGTCTGACAGATGCGAGGAGCGGGAACGGTATAAAGACCCTACTCTCACTAGACGGATGACGACCTCTCAAGACTGGTCCACCTAGAAATCGAGGCCAGAAACAATAAGGTTTCGGCTTTTAATGTCCCCTCCATGATTTACCTTATGGGCTAAATCCTAGATTCGATCTCAAGTAAAAGAAAAACAAGGCAATATAAAAATATCATCGGGTGCCTCGATAGTCAACGAAGTAGGGTCAAAATCAGCTGAGACCACCCTTAAAAATATTGGTGCCTTTTAAAAAAACAAATGATTTCTGGGGATGACGTATGGAAATCGGATCAGCATGTAGATAAAGTGGACCCCAAAAAAAGGCACCGGTCAGTAGATAAGGTGGGTCCAAAAAACGCACAGTCGATCCTAAAAGCTCTGGGCCATAATAACCCTCAAAAGTGGCTCTAAAGAACGTTCATTGCCCAGCGGGAGGTCACTAATTAAAAGTCAGTTACTCCCGCCCTTTTTTTTTTTTGCTTCTCTTTGTCCTTCCTTAAAAATTAGCCTTTCCTTTTCTTTATTTTTTTTATATAACATACCATACCATGTTACGCGTAAAATGATCTGTATTACCCTACCTAACTTAGAAGACTTTTTTCTTTTTACCTAAATCTTCATCTTCTGCTGTTCACAAAGCCCCACCGTCTGCTAGAGGTTGTCTCCGGCTCATTTATCGACTTCTCCAATCATCTTTTTTTTCATTCAGGCTCATTGTTCTTAGTTTCAAGGATATTTTCTTTTTCCCACTGTCAACTCTCTTGCTTATGGGAGCACATATGTACCATACATATGCATACTGATGGGAATATATCCACGTGTATATGCATGCGTATAGATGTATCTCTAAATAGAAATATTTATAATGCTTTCTTTACTACATTTTAGTGCATGTCTAACGAAATAAACAATGTTTTTTCTACTATATATATTAAAGATTGATCTAACTTGGCCAAATTCACTGTTTTTTGACACTATTGTATTTGGTTGTGCAACATTTTTTCTGGACATTTCCTCAGTGCATTTCACGCCAATTATTTGTACGTTCAGCTAAACCATTTAGTGTCAAAGCCAGAACATTTTTTTGGTTGAGTCTTAACCTCCATGGAGGGGATACACTTGGGAGACTAGATGAATTTGTCTCCCTTGTAGCACAGTTTGAGGAACTTTCCAACGTCACGAATCTGCTGTTCCATTAACTGGACCACCGAAGCGGAAGACGTTGTTTTATACTTCTCAGCAATGGCACATATGGCTTCCCCTTTGTTCCAGACCTGGGAAGACTGACTTCCACACTTACATCGATGGATTATATTCATTTCCCTTAAATTTGTATAGCTTTGGAGAACTTAGTGTCCCTCCTTGGTAGTTGTTGCATTAAATGCTATATATTTTTAATTACTCAGTCGAATGTTTTTATAGGAGTTGAATTATCTCTCCCTAGCAAAGAAATTATCTAGTAGTAAGCCATATTTAGTTAGGAAGGGTTAAGGAATTGAGGAATAAAAAATGAGAAATCGAAGGGGAAAATGGAAGGGAGAGGTAATACTTATGTTATTTGAAAAGAGGTGAATCTTTATTTCTGAATAACAAGAAAAAAGTTTCCCTGAAAATTAATTTCATTCCCATATTTCACAGATGGTTTTTTCCCAAGGTATTCCCTAAAAGATTTTGAGTTCTTTCTCGTGTGTGTGTGTGTGTGTGAGAGAGAGACAGACAGACAGAAGTATATGGTTTTCAATTTCTCCCTTGGTGGGTTTGTGGCTGACCAAATGCGGTATAATTTGGTGAGTGCTCAATATATACGAAAGAGCTTTAATAGGAGTAAATATGTATTAGTGCATGTATGTAATTATTTAATAGTACTTACAACGACCAATTGATTTGGATTTTAAATCGATACACTTTTATTTTGGAGACAACCTCAAATCTGCCGCGGGACATATATCATCACACACGTACTAACGATCACATATACGACTACACGCACAAAAAGTGTTATACACAATTTCAACGTAAATATGTTTTTGACTGTATTTTTCGATTTCTCTAAGATCTTTCTTTCCCTGCATGAGGATTGTAGTAAGAAGACAGCATGAAACCTGTGGTCGCAGATCAGCCCCCATTCTATTAAATAAATATGTATAAAAATTAAATACCTATATATGCACACACTAGAAAACCAGCATTCCTCTCTTTAGGTTATATAGTCTGCTTACTTTAAACACCAACGACAAGGTGACGTTGAACTTGGTCAATTGGAGAATCCTAAATATCCTTCAATATTCTTGGATATATTAATTATCTATGATATTTACTCGGTGCTTTCTTTTCTGCGGGGGTTCACTTGTCTGAGTCTCATCTTTCTTTAATCGGGCCCTATGTTATCTCAGTTTTAATGGGTTCTGTTTTTTTGTTTTACACTGTCAACTCTTACTTTAAAATAGATATTCCTACGCGAAACTTGTTCTTCATGTACTGAAACGAGAAGAATTTTTTTTCTTTAGAAATGTATCTCTTCTGATATAAAAAAAAAAAATAATCCGTGGAAGAACCCTGATAGATTAAACACGAAACCTTTTGTCAGAAATTTTATCACTGCAACCAATTCATTCAATAGACACGTGATCATCACTGCCTGATATAAAAATACATTTTGAAACGATGAATTTTTTATTCCAGAAATAAATATTCATTTCACTTTTCAATGAGTCAAAATCGTTTTTTGTTTTTAATTGAATTTTGTTCATAAAACGTTCACACCTCATTTTTTTTTTTATTGGCGTGGGCTGTTTAAAAAAAACTTTAATTTTTCTTGTATGAAATTAAAATAATACTTTTTTTTTAATCATCATTATCATCCCGTGTGGTTTTATCAGAATAATTTTCGCTATTATTTTTTTAGTAATAAGGCTGTGTACCCTCGGGCTAACCGTGATAAGGAAAGTAGACCTTTTCCTTCAACTCACGATTCAACAAATTTCCAAAATACATTTGTCATCGAGAAATGTTAACGAGGGTACGGCTGAGTAGTCTTGAAAAAGGAATTAAAATTGAAAGAAAAAAACTGATGAAACCACTTGAAATGATTAAAAACATCCCGTCTTCTAAAAGTACGATATGTACCAAATGATCTAACAATTTATACGTAAATCATCACTTTTATTATTGTTGATTAGAATGACACGATTTTCATTAAAGTTGGGTTTCATTGTTTAATGGCATTATTATCATTTAAACGATTTTTGTATTCTATCGTCTGTATTTTCACAGATCATCCATAAATGAATAACATTTCTTGCCTCGAATTCTGACAAGAGCGTTTTGCTCTGGACGGATTAGTTGAAATAGCATTTTATCTGATTGACAAAACATTTTGAAATATTTGCAACTTATGTATTTCTTTCACCCTGTATAATCTTTATTTTTAATGTGTGCGGAGTAATCCAAAAGTTAATTAGCTGTTTTGAATTAACTTCCCGCAAAACAAGATAAAAGTGCTGTCATTACGGAAGAATAAAGACTTCTCGAATATATATTTGGCCATCCAACACTGGCAGGTACTTGCTTCTCCAGCAGTATCCGGTGTGTCTTGTTCGTGTTATTTGGATGGTTTCAGAGATAGATGACAGCACAGCTGCTTTTTCGTCGGGTGTAGCTTCCAGGATTTGTTCCATATAGCTCGAAGCATTCTAGTACAGTTGTCATCTAGCTTTTTCTCTTGATTTATAATGCTCCGCCCTCTGCTTTTTGGTCACAGAGTCGGAGGACCTGCCCATGAGACCAGAGAGATTGACATTGAAGGCCAAAACCCCAGCCTTTAGGCCTTCCTGTTCATAGGCAGTCATCGCTCTCAGGTCGTCTTCCATCCAGCGGCAGTAGGCTCTGGAAATATCCTAACACCTATCCTTATCGATTTTCATCCTGTGGTAAATTTTTTGGATGGTTTATTTTACGTGCTGGGTTTGACCCATGGCCGACCAAAATCCACGCAACTGAACTCGTCCGCCCTGAGATCGGATACGTTCGAAGCCTCTGATATGTCATTTTTCGGACTAATATTGCTTCTACAGTCGTGAGGAGCTGGTAACAAAGGGCAGACGATTCTTCGCTAAAAGGTTCGGGACATATTCAAAGTAAAGATACCGACGTCGTTCATTGCCCGGCGGGAGACCTTTAGGGAGGTGACCGTCGATATGACTTATCGTGGATATCGTTTTTGCTAAATCTTAACCTTCTGCAATGGATACAGCCATCAAACTGTAAGCCCAACCGTCTGCTTGAGTTTTTCTCCGAGTCCCTTATTGCCTTTCCCCATAATTTGTTGCCTTACTTGTTCTAATTACTTTCCTGCTAGTTACTACATGTTTAAAATTTCAGCTTTATATATTAATAAAATTGGCGTAGATTGTGTTAATTGCATTAACCCTTGTCAGGTCTAAGTGTTAAGTTCTTGGAAATATTGCTTGTTAATTAGGTAGAGTTGAAATTGAACCTGTATCCGTCAGATGATTTCATTTAGAAACATTTTTCCAACAAACGTTCCTATCGTTTGTGGCACGTGTCCTGAAATCCCTCGTGGATTAAGGTAAAGATTCGGATTGAAGATCAATGTGAGTGTTAGTAAATAATAGTAAAGGTAAGTACCATCTAAAAAGTGCTCAATAGTTCATGAGTAGAGCAATAGGGAATAAATACTGAATATCAAAAGTTATACGTTTCCCTACTACTTGAGTTACATGAAAGTCAGTACTCATGGATCTGAAACTGCTGTTCATGAGACTAAAGTTCATATACATACACTATATATATATATATATATATATATATACACACACACACAGAAAGACATGTATAATTGTCTGCATGCACATATACTCGCACATACAAATATATACATACATACTTACGTATACACATACGTACATATATAAGAAGATATGATTGAACGATTCTAAAAAGAATATAAGTTGTTTTATTTCGACAATCAGATTCGATGGTTAATGTATCACGATGTGGACGTCTTACAAAGGAATCTTATTTCCCTTTGATACGGATATTTCTTCATCTCGATATAAATTGTTCGATATTAGAGTTTAAAGTCCATCCAACGTAACTTGTGTTGAACTACCAGATGCTTATTTGCACACTTTAAAGCAATCAGTTTATCTATTCAGTAATATCAAATGTAGGATTTAATCAAAGAAATCTATCACAAATATTGGTTGGGTTTCTTTGTTTAAAGGTTCAAACTTTGAGGGTTATCTAATGACAAAGCCATCCTTATAGAGGAAGAACAGTAGTACTATTTAACCCCTTGCATAGTGGGAGAGGGATAAATTGGTTCATACCTTTTCCAAGACAGTTTAGTACTGAACGTAATAGCGCGAGCGGAATTCGAACTTTTTTACTTCGATTTCACAGTCCCTCTCATTAGCCTCTACGTCTTAGGGAATATCGCCTAACAGCTTGGTTAGGAGTACAAATAACAAAAGCTTCCATTTAAAAAAAAAAATGGGTTCACTTTACCGAATTATTATTCGGTGGGGTTAATTTTTATGCGAATATTTTATTGTCATGAGTCTTGTAATGTTTCGGAAATTATTCTGTTCTCAGAAAAACGGTAAAATACGTCTAACGATTTTGTCTTCCTAATCTGCCAGACAGTATACTGAACAAATCAGGTAGCGCTAAACATTTCCCTAATTATCCCATTAAATCTGGTTTTAAGTTTTGTTATTTTTTTTTTAACAATCGCTGTTCATTCTACTTAGTTTCCAACAATCAGTTATATGCTATCAAATCTTCCTATGTTATACAAAAAAAAAAAAAAGGTTCAAATGGATCTATTTGATACACAGATGAGAACCTAACATGTACCCTCGGAGTGAAAGTGAGAACAAGGACAATTAAGAGATACTCCATGTTGTCCCATGGGAGGAATGTGTAATTCTAAAAAAGACGTCTAACAAGCAAATATTTTCCCCATGGAAAAGAGTAAGGAAGAGAAGGTTTATTTTGAAATTTCAGCTGAATACAGTTTCTACAATCATAGATGCTCTTTTTGCAACCGTTTGCTAAGAAAGCAAACAGCCTAATCGAGGTGGTTTTGAAGTTTGAGAGATAGAGGCCTAACTTTACAAAATAAGTGGAGACTTATGAAGATATGTAATCCCGGAATCCTCAACAGAAGCTGCAACCTTTGGTCTGAAGGAAAAAATAAGCATTATAGATATAAATTTATTAGCCAACTATTAAAATCAACGCAATGAATTCATCTTTTACGGCTGCCATAAAAAGAGATTTAAAGTTAAATCATATAATGTTAATAATTGAAGAATTGTTAGTAATAACAATTGTAGGATATATTTATAGTTTTTTTTTTTGGTTTGGTTTCATGGCATATCAACCTTTGTAGGTTATTTAACGCCAAATCCATTTTTATGTAAATAATCAGTTCTATTTAAAACAATTCGGTTTAGCATGAGTACACAGTTTAATTATCAAAAACATTCAGTTATATATAACAATTCAGTTTAGTGTAAGTACCGTTTCAGTGTCAAAAATAGTTCAATTTCAAACAATTCAGTTTAGCAAAAGCACGCAGTTTTAAATCTAATTACAGTTTAATTGTAAAAAAACATTTCTATTTCGAGCTATTCAGTTTAGTCAAGCAATTCTACTTCAGCTAATTCAGTTTTGTAAAAGTACAGATTTTGTTTACACACAGTTAAATGTCAGAACAGTTCTATGTTAAACAATTCAGTTTAGTGTAAATACAGTTTCAATGTAAAAAAAAAGTTGCAGTTATATGTAACAATTCAGTTAAGTGTAAATACAGTTTTAATGTCGAAAAAACAGTTCTATTTCAAACAATTCAGTTAAGTACAAGCATGCAGTTCAAATGTAAGTACGGTTTAATTGTCAAAAACATTTTTATTTTAAGCTATTCAGTTTAGTCAAACAATTCAGTTTAGCATAAGTATGCCGTTAGTTCTATTTAACCCATAGATAGGGCCCTATCAGGTGCTATACACAGAGTTAAATGTCAATACAGTTTTATTTTAGATAATTCAGTTTAGCATAAGTACACAGTTTAGATGTCAAAACAGTTCTATTTTGAGGAATTCAGTTTAGCTTTAGTACGTAATTTTAATGTCAAAACAGTTCTATTTTAAACAATCCAGTTCAGCATAAATACGCAGTTTAAATGTATAAAAACAGTAACCGCCAACAACCATTTAGTTCTATTTAACCCATAGATAGGACCCTTATCAGGTGCTACTACTCCGGGCCAGAGTGGACCTGGGAGCAATGGCAATAAAGGGGTACTCAACATTCCCCAAAGCTCCAGCACTGCTGGAACCTCACCATCAGACTGTTTAGTGTCATATACAGGACACTCGTTGGGGGGTTCTTACCCCTCTGCAGAGAAGCAGTCGGTGTATTCTACGGCCCCAGCCGACTGGGCAAGATATATTTATAGCATCAGTATTACTATTGGTTTTTGGTAATGTGAGAATTAGACACGACCGAGAGGGCAAGATAATCCACTTAAAAGTGTGCAATAATAAATTAGCAATAATTGTTATGAGTTAATTGCTTTTATTGTTAGGAATATAATTATCATTGATTATTATAAAGATAATTATTTTAATGGTAATTAGAATGGTAGGTTCAGAATTAAAAATATAAAATATTAAGACTTTAAATAAGACGAAATTCTAATATTAAATAGAAATCAGATTAAACCCTAAATATTTTTTTTAAAAAGTTTGCTATCAGTAATATTTATTACTACGCTTTCCTTGATAAATACAACGACACGGTTATTGTGAATGTCTATCACACAAGCACCAAAATAAGCCAGTCACTGTATGAGTGTTTAACATAATCTTATATTTACATAAATGCAAGGGAGGTTGATAATTATAATTTTTTATTTATGAAAAGAAAAACTAAAGAGCAAGTGTGTGTGCGCTTAGAATTTTAAAATGAAAATTTGTACTGGGGCCACGCTCACAGACTAACATGGCAGAAAACCTCGTTCATCGGTCGAAAAATGCTGAGGAAAAAAAACTGAATTTGAGTATCATCTAACAACCAGAAATAGGAAAGACAAAGAGGGAATGAATAGAGTTTTTTTGCTTGACCAAAAAAGGCCAGACGACACATTGTCCGGTATAAGCAAGAGAATCAAAATAAAGCAGAAAATTTCAAAGAACCTGAATAACAGTAAACCCTTCCATAAATAATTACAGTGAATTTCGGAGACTCATTTAGGGGAGAAAGGCATCATTGAAATTCTTGAGGATTTGCAATTCAATTTTAAAAGTCAAAAGAACTCAAACTTAGCCAAAGGGGTGGAAACATTGAAAATTATTTTGATATGTCATATAAAAAAGAAAAAAATTCACAAGGATCTGGTATTTTTCTGACGTATATTGTGGCAGGTTTCCTTGTGGAAACGATGTTGGTTGCAAGTTTTTTGGTTGCAGGACATTTTGCTGTTGCTTTTTGTTTGGTGTATCCAAATTCTTTTCTGCAGTAACAAGTAAGGAAAATCCTTTTGGTAATGTTTTGCCAGAAAAAGTACTGAAGGATTGTAATAACCGTTCTCTCCTTCAAGTATCATCTTATTAGCAATTTAATCATTGATCTCAGATTATCAGACAACCAACTATAAAATAAGAAACATCAGCAAGTATACCAGATGCTCGACGTAAAATTTGGCTTTTTTACTTTCAACATTTTACTATTTTCCCTTGATTTAGTAGATTTAGTATTGATCATTTGTGCGAATATGGTCCAATTTTTTCAGTCGCTACTAATACTACTAATTCTATTTGTAGACGATTAAATTGTTTCAATATTGCTATTTAACATTAGTAATTGCATTTATCAAGAATTCCTATAAAAACGACATGAACACAGCCGTGTGTTTTTATATAAGTCTGAGTCTTAGGAATAGATGAAGGAAGAATTTGATAAATATGGCCGTTGGTTGACTTATAGCTTTATAAAATGTAATTTTGTGACTTATCTGTTCTTTAAAAAGATCTTTTCTCGTTACATACCACCCAAATACACTCAGTAAATTAAATTGTGTAGCTTGCTAATGAAAATCTGAGGAAGGCAAAATTTATAGAAGATATACTTTTTCGGGCGGTGGATGGGGGAACTCCCTAAACGTATAACTAGATAGGAAGAACCTTGAGCGTGAGACTAGTGAGGGCAACAAGGGATTCGTAGTTAGAACTAGGTTAAAAAATAGTTTTCAACGAAGCTGTGACATCTTATACAACTGCGCGTGAGGAAGAAGTGCGAATGTTTCCCGGTCGGTATATCGATTCCGTCAAATCCCCGGATGGGCGGGTGCTGCGGTCGAATCGTGACGCCTTTCGGGCGTACATTCGTAATCGCTTTGCTCGCTGTCCTGATCTCCCGCTTCTGGAGTTTCAGAGCTATTTAGCTGAATTCCCCTGCCTCCGGGAGGCGGAAACATATGGCTGCAAGGGTGTGATTACTGAATGCGAAGTCAGTGATGCGTTGAAGCAGGTCGGTCTCAACAAATCACCAGGACTAGATGGTTTACCCTACGAAGTGTATTTGAAGTTGCCGTATATATTTGTGCCTATTCTGACGGGTATGTTCAACTATTGGTTCGCTCAGGGAGCCAACCATGATAGCGTTACCAAGAGTGTGATCACATTGAAGAAAGGTGGCAGGCATGTTAGGGAGGGACTAGATGATTACAGGCCAATAACTCTGCTTAAAACAGAGTTAAAAATTTGGGTCCGAGTCTTAGCGAACAGTTCGTTATTACCGACCTGATTAACTCTGAGCAGACTTACGCTGTGAAGGGAAGATCGATCCAAGTCAATGAGCACTTTATTCACGAGATCCTAGAGGAGTTAAAAGACAGTACGAAAGCCGCGCTGATCAATTTAGATCAGTCCAAGGCCTTCGATAGGGTTGACCATCTGTTTTTGGCATCTGTTTTGGAGACTACAAGATTCAAACCAGAGTTCTGCAGATGGATCAGCATGATGTACCACAACCCTCAGGCAGTGGTGCAGGTAAACGGAAGGCGTTCGAGGACATTTGCGATCGAGTGGTCAGTCCGGCAGGGTTGCCCCTCTATGACCTTGCTTTCGAGCATAAGGAGTAAAAAAAATTCAAGAAAATAGAAAAAAAAAGATCACTAGTAGGAAATTTGGTCCCGAGAAAGTTAGGGGCCAAAATAAAATGAATAGTTTCGGGAGCCCGATTGGACAGAATAGTCACGTGCCGTTTTTTCTTCAACTCGTCTGCGTTTGAATCTCCAATGAATTGGTCCTGATCAAGAATAAATATCGTGTTTAAAGCCGGTCACGTGACTAGGAACCTATATCAGGCTTTCGAAGACAATCTCTCACCATCTAATATTTTTTGTTGCCTCTAATTGGGTTTTTCTTCCCATTCCCCATTTTAATCATCTCGATGTACATAAATCATTACATGTGGGTTTTAAGAAAGTTTCATGGTGAGAGATTATGGTATTATGGTGATTCTAGCACGGAAGTTGACGAATGAAGAATATTGTAATGAGTGAATGGGTCGATGAATATGACTAGCTAGGCCCTCAGTCATTGAAAGACCGCTCCTCTTTCCCATCACCTTTTAATCCAGTAAATAAAACCCTCTGACATTCTCCATGCACAGCTTCAGATACCCAGCCGAGCATGAGAGATCTTAGCGAAATCACGTTCACATTGACTTTTCGCACTTCTACTGTTTAAAGAATTTGTTTAAACATTCTTGTAAAATTTGTCTTCGCGGTTTATATGTCTTGTAAATTGTTAAACAGATACTTGGAATTTTGCTTCGAAGGAAACTTCGAGAAGTACGCCATACTCCACATATCTACGGACTATGCATGAGTTTTGATAATCGTCATCAAAATAGAAGGAATATCAGTCCCTATAAATACTGCCTTTTGAGAAATAACATTTGCACCGGACATTGTTGTGTTTTACATTCTTCTGGAAAGTAAAACTTTCATTCTTCAAGGAAGACAATATTTTGAAGATAGAATTTGGCAGGAGTCGAATCCAACGTCAACAAGCGATTTTATAAACCTCCACTTGCAATAAATCTAAGAATCTAATAATGGAGATTAATTTCATTATCTTCCTCTGGTTAGCTATTTATGAATGAAATCTGGATATTTTTTCATGGGTAAAGGGATCATATTGATAAAATAAATCCTAAAACACTCGGAAGTTGCAATTGAAAGGTTTCTTGCTTAGAGTCATGGGTTGTTGGTGTTTCGCGCCAAATATTAATGAGGAGTCAGTGAGCTTTTTAAAAAATTCTGACGATGCTGGTTTTAATAAAAAGTACCCGATGTAATCATTAAAAGTATTTTCAATGTTTTTTGATATGCAAAAACTCCGTGATCTCATGAGTACGCCGAATCCTAGAAAATGAATCTTTGCCACGAAATTGATAGACCTTCTCAAATCTTAACCCAATTGATAATCGTTGCTTGGTGGATAGAGGAAGAAATACAATGTTGATGCAAATACTTATGACATAGCAAAAGGAAATTCTTTTCTGCTCACCCTTAAAGATAGGGCATCAGAATAAACTACGAAGATGAAGCTTCACTCAAACTGGCCATTGGCTTTTCTGCTAATATTGTAGAAAGCAGTTGATATTAGCACCGTGTTTTAAGAGAATCTTGACCAGAAGAGTTTTCCATGCACGTCTATTTCAAAGACGTTTGGATCTGCCCCGAATTCGCAGAGAAAATATTTTACTGCGGACGAATATCGATGAGCGTAAGAGGGCGAACCTGTAACGTCTGTAGTTATGATGAATCTTCACTGCTCTATGGAATACGTTCTCAGAGAGTTTAATTTCATAAGTTGAGCAATCCTATTGGCTGTTTCTAAACACTGGAATTCTGAAAGAAAAAAAATCAAAGTCTATGAGAATATAAACAGCATTGTTTAACTTTGTCTATCCAATTAGATAGAAACGTTTATCTTGTAAAACAATTTAAATAAAATAGAACGTTTTTCTTAAAATAAAAGAATAAAATAAAAAAAATTAAAAATTTAAAAAAAAAGAAAAAAAAAAGAAGTAAATAAAATAGAAAAATTGAAAAATAAAATTCTAAAAAAAAAAAAAAAAAAAAAAAAAGAAGTGTATACCCGTTTCTAGGCTTACAACTAGATTAATTTCCACACTGGCTGATCGTATCTAAAAGTGGCTGTAAGTCGGACAAATGTTTTAACAAATCCTTTTTAAAGAGTTGAATAAATGAAAATTTAGGACGATACATTTCGTTCGAAACATTTTATGCTGGTGGCTCTTTACGGGCACAATTAGTGGGGGGTGTCAAGAATAAAACAGCGTCTACTTCAGCTATTCAACCAAACGCCTTAACTTCGTTTATTGAATTTTAGTCGCTTTTTGTGGGTAGAGGAGCGAGATTCCCAATCAACAAGATGTCCTTATGAGACTTATATGTATTTCATTGTGAGGCTCCAGTTCTGGATACTGAAGAACGTAGAATGCTACTTCCTATTCATTACTCCTAGGTAGACATACAGTCATACAATTTATCTTGTTAGAAGACGTTAAGGTAAGAAATATTGAAGTACTAGCGGAAATGTTGCAAAGTCATTTTTTTTTATTTCTCATCGTAAAAAAGGTGTTGGAATAAGGTTTATTTAATTTTTTCACTATTACCAAAACTAAATAGATGTTCAAAATATTTGCTGACCAACTTATGATTTGTTATTCGATATAAGTATACGAATGTGTGTTCGGGGGCGATCGTGATCGAGCGTTCGGTCCGGCAGGGCTGCCCTCTGGCTCCTCTTCTCTATGTCCTCGCGTTGGAGCCCCTCCTGCGCAGGCTTTGGGATGAGGGAACAAGTCCGACCCTGCGTGGTATCCCTTTTGTTGGCCGCCTTGTGGCAAGGGTTTCCGCGTTCGCTGATGACATCACAGTCTTTGTATCCCGCCGGCTGGATATAGAGGCTGTGAAAGAGGCGGTTGTCGAGTACGAGCTGATTGCAGGGGCCAAGGTCAATTTTGACAAAAGCGAATGTTTGCAGCTCGGTGCTTGGAGGGGTAGCAATACTCTTCCAGGGCCCTTCCGCTGGAGTGACGGACCCATCCGCATCCTTGGGGTGTGGTTCGGGCCTGACCTCCAACTGGAGCGAAATTGGTCGAAAGTACATGCTAAGGTGAATGCTCAGGTGGGAATCTGGCTTTCAAGGAGGTTGTCCTTAAAGGGCAGGGCTAGGCGTGCGCCTTGTACGTCTTCCCCTTGATCCTTTACCGACTGGCTGTACTTCCCCTGCCTAAGGTACATCGGTTGGCGCTTCAACGATCCCTCTCCAGATTTCTCTGGGGAGGTGCAAGGCCGATGGTCCGTAGGCAGGTCTGTATCCAACGTACACGCAACGGGGGTCTGGGTATGCCTGATCTGGAGAGCCACTGGCTTGCTGAAAGACTTGCATACTTGGGCCGGTCCTTGACGGGGGACGCAGTGTGGAGACGAAAGGCGAGTCGGACTTTTCCTCGCCTCAACTCAAACCCAAAGGCTGAAGGTCGACGTAGGCCTCTGGGCGAAGCACTGTTTGTCCGCGAGTGCCGAAAGGCACTTCGTAACCTTCTTGGGTCCAGTGACCTTTCATGGCCTCGGAAGGAACTGTATCGGGAGTTAGTGGCAGGTTCCGCTTCTGATCCTCTTAGCGAGCGGCGAGGCTGGACAGCGGAGGAGATCCGCTCTCACTGGAATTGGGCGCCAGGATCGAGCTTCTTGAAAAACTCCGAGTTCTCGCTCACCTGGCGACTGGTACGGAATGCGTTGCCCCTTCGCGACTTGAACTACAAAGCGGGCCTGACAGACATGCCCGATTGCCCTAGCTGCGGCAGTGGCATAGAAGAAACAGCTGAGCACGCCTTCTACTACTGCGAGCGAGTTCGCCCGTTTTGGGATCACGTCGGGGAGTGGACGGCTCGCATCGAACCCTAACAGCTTGTGCTGCTCGACGTTGGTTATGTCGTAGACAACGTTCTTCCTCCGTTTCAGGGTGAGAAGCGTATGGTGTTTCTCGCGATCCTAGCTGTAGCTCGAATGGTGATCTGGACGATGCGAAACAAGGGATTGTATGACGATGCAAACTTTTCTCATCGTGATCTGGTTTTGTATTTTCGGCATCAGCTGAGGGTCAAAATCAGATGCGATAGAAAACGCTTGGATCGCATAACATTCAGCAAAAGGTGGGTGAATGCAGCGAGCCTGGTCGTAAAAAAGGGGGCAATGTTGGAATCATCCTTCCCTCGTCAGCCGGCCCATGACGTTTGCGGTACGGGTCCTTTGGGACCCCATCCCTGGTAAGTAGAATTGCTTTTTCCCCTTGAAAACTAGTTAGCAGAATGCTGTGAATCATTGTCCCCGACATCTAGTTGTTAGTTTCTCAAGATCTTCCCTCTCCCCATTATTTTTGTACCTCAACCCGTATCCCAGTCCGCTTTTATTGAAGATCTTGAACATTCATATGCAAAAAATCATATTACCAGCTCCTATCGACCCATACCGCGCCCGACCCTTTATTTTCTTTTACCCCCGTAGATGAGGATTCCCGCCCCACCTAGGGTAGGTCCGGCTTGTTTCCGGTTTTTTCGACACGGAAAACAGTCGGCCTCCAATTTTATAGACGTGGGGATGGGAGGGAAACCAATCGGGGAATTTTTTCCTTGTTTTTCTTGTATATATATTTTTCGGGGTTTTTCTCCCATTCCCATCATATCATTGTACATAAGCCATAGTTTGTAAATAAAAATCATATACCACTTTCGGGTTTTAAGTAGGTCTTCTTCATAGAGCAAATGGGGTATTTTGGTAACTGCTGAGCGCATGATGAAGAATGAATGGTTATATATTGTACTGTTGAATGGGTCGGCAAATGTGGCTAGCTAGGTTCCCTTAGAATTCATAGTTAAAGCAAGACCGCCCCCTTCCCCCAAAACATTAAGGCCTTGTGCCTTCATTGTATTTTCTACAATGAAATAAAATAAGTATACGAGTGTGTACATATCTAATGTCAATGTAAAATATTTGTTCGAGATATAAATAATATTATTCAGTTTTTATGTAGAGAAACGAGATTCCCAATAAACAAGATGTCCTTATGAGACTTATATGTATTTCATTGTGAGGCTCCAGTTCTGGAGATATGAAGAACGTAGAATGCTACTTCCTATTCATTACTCCTAGGTAGACATACAGTCATACAATTTATCTTGTTAGAAGACGTTAAGGTAAGAAGGGCGAGCTCCTGGCGAGCGCCCCGGGGCCTGTTCTGGACTTCGGTCCGGAGCGTGGCCCTGGAAAAGGAACAATGGCAGACTTGGGGCCTTTAATTAGGCACCTAGTTTCGACTAGGCTACCTTCGGGTGGGCGAGCTGCATTTTTGTCTCCTTTGTCCCCCATGCACGGCACTAGACCAAGCGTCTAGTTTAAGCCGTTTACTGGCATACGTGCCCGGACCCACATTTGGGTTCGTGAAACTGCTTGCCTCATCAGGCTCACATTGCACTAAGTGAGCCGATGAGCAGCACAGACAAGCAGGGTTCGAGTCTCGGCTCGTTCCCGACCTCCCCTCCCCTTTATCCCCACTTTAATCGGCCTTCGGGCTTTTGACCTTGTGTCAAGTCGTGTCTGGTGGGAGGCAGCGACAAATACTAGACGTTAAGGTAAGAAATATTGAAGTACTAGCGGAAATGTTGCAAAGTCAATTTTTTTTATTTCTCATCGTAAAAAAGGTGTTTGAATAAGGTTTATTTAATTTTTAACTATTACCAAAATTAAATAGATATTCAAAATATTTGCTGACCAATTTATGATTTGTTGTTCGATATAAGTATACGAGTGTGTACATATCTAATGTCAATGTAAAAGACTTGTTCAAGATGTATATAATCTCGAACTCAAGGGCATTCATTTTGGTTTGGAATCTAGGAGTTGTTTTTTTTTTTAAGTCGCTGCTAACTGATTGTTAATTAGGGATGTCAATGTAAAAGACTTGTTCGAGATTTATATAATCTCGAACTCTAGGGCATTCATTTTGTTTTGGAATCTAGGAGTTTTTTTCTAAGTTGTTTCTAACTGGTTGGTAAGCAGAGATCTCTACATCTTATATATAAAGCAGAAAAGACTTGTTCGAGATGTATATAATCTCGAACCGTAGGGCATTGATTTTGAAGTCGTTTCTAACTGATTGGTAAACAGAGATCTCTAAATCTTTTATATAAAGCAGAAAAGACTAGAAGTGTGTTAAAGCAATGATACTAAATGGTCAGCTTAAGCATGCAACCAGTTGGCTTGAAAAAGCATTAAGGACAATTCAAAATATAGATAAAATTAAAGTTTCTGGAAAATGTTTACTTAACCTAATAGGAAAGAAATCATGAATAGCCGATCAGCCACAATATGCTAATATAAAATTTATATAAGTATTTATTAAATCCAATTTGACATCATTTATTCTCTTAAAAATAAATAGCTTTAACAGGTAGGGAACTATTTTTCGTTATGTAGTCATAAGCAGTGATGAGGCTATGTGATTGACAGTTGATGAGTACAATATAAAAAAGTGAGAGAGTGCAAATTACAGCAGTTTTCAATAATATTCATACGAGTCACACACGTTTCCCAGATCAACAACCAACTACATCCTCTCCAGAAATGGAAGAGATAAACGCCCCACCACTTCGACTGCAGATGGCAATTTCTGATTGCATAAGAAATCGTTCATCAATGGAAACCCTGGAAAAATTGGATTTTGGGGTAATATCCAAAACGTATAAAGATGATTGTTGGCTCTATTTTCCACATTCAATTCCATCTCACAATAACGATCTAAAACGTCTCGCAGAACATTGGATAATAATGAGTATTTGTTGCGAGGGTGATCCAAGAAAAGTTTCAAAAGATTCTAAACGAAAAAGTCAACGCTACACACCCTATGGGATTAGAGAATATTGATTTAAAACAATATCAATCACATCCGAAATGACCAGATATCACTGACGAATCAACAATCTCTCTTCAGTGTTACAATCCAACATTTCTGAAAACAAGAGAAAAATGGATTATAAATTGTTAAAAATACTGAATTTGGCCAAGTAAGCTGATTTTTTAATATATAAAAGCAGAAATTCTTTTTTCGTTGGACATGCACCAAGTTGGAAAGAGCATTATAAAAGTTTTTTTTCGTAGATATTTTATATGCATGCATATACGAGCACTCAGCACCAGAAGGGTTAATAAAAAATAAACCATTGAAATTGATATAACCTGGGATTTGTTGTAAAACCATTACTTTAGACGTACCTACGAAGAACATGTACATCAGTTTCAAGGGTGGAGAAAGTAAACACCAACTTTACTCACGGGACATTTTTATATTATTCAAATGTAAACCTGAATGGATTTTCTAACCGAGTAGATTATATGCGTCCTATCTTGTGGCATTTATGTGAAATAAACCGAAGACGACAAAATGAATTGACTGCTTGAAAATTTTCCTTACAACTAGTTTTAGCATCAATTTACTTTCGTAGATGAACAAAGACTTTTGTATTCCATGATTCAAGTAAGCAGACACTTGAAACGAACATTGAAAATATTTAAAATTATTCGAGTACGTTTGAAATATGCTCAGTTTTTACGAATTTCAAAATTCGTTGTCACAGGAGTTACTTTGTTACTGATATCAAATCTAGGGTTATTTATTAGAGGTTTGGTAATTGCGTTCATATCTTGTTTCTGAAGATGTCAAGGAAGGAACTTCTCCATACGATAAGTCTCGCATCAGGGGTTTCATATTTAAAATAAAACTCTGTTAATGCATCAATTACAACTAGCTGAAGTGATTTGCATATGTGGCAAGTTACCGGCTTGTGGAAGTTTCAGATCACATCAATAATGTTCAACTGATAAAATGCGAGATTCACGGGAGGCCTAGGATAGTTTCATTTCTGCCTAGGTTTTGTTTGTGATTTCTATTTCTAAGTTCAATCCTTACGCGGCTCAGGTGCTTGCGTGACCACGAGCAATAATAGCAACAACAGTTAATTTTCACCTAGCAATCATCCTAGTTGTCTCCAAAAACCATAGAAGCACCCTTAACATCTACAGTAACGGGTTCCAAGACTTTTGGATCCTTCCACCGGTAAAAGCTCTCCCTAATGGAGCTGCAGAACAAACCTTTTCTCAGCCCACTACAAGCAAGCCGGAACAGGCGACTAAAAACCCCGATTGGCCGACTCTTTCAGCCTCTCCGTTGCGACAAAGGCCGATGAAAACAATCCCAGCCTCCTGGAAAGTCAAAGAAAATCCCATAGGAATACAAAAGAGATATGGTAGGCAAGTATGCCCCTTACTTCTGGAGGGAGGCGGGAATGTCAGCTTGCCCATCTCAGAAGTCACCCAGGTTTTAGAGCCTCGTGTTGTCCCTGTGGTAGCGGTGGATACTAGAACCAGGAGGCTGGTAGGTTTCAAAGATTATTGAGAAACTGCTTAAAGCAGGCATTCTAGGACAATATTTCTGAACGAGGGAATGTAAATTCAGTGAAAAATTAGATGCAAGCAGTTCGAAATGACGCGATACGGATATTAAGGTGAGTTGTCGAGGGGTCTGCCTCGAATTCATATCAGCCTATGAGTGGAGCTGGGAATAATTCTCCCCCTTCTAAGTGGCACCCTGGTTATGACAAACTTCAGCTGATGTTGAGGGAGGTCTGAAGTTCCTCCTTGAACATTACTCCAACATCCGACTTGTTATGGTTCTGTCTATTGATCAAATGAATCTAAAAATTCCTATTCTACAGGAATAGTTGCTGGCATAACAGGATGATTTATAAAACGAATAAGTAATCATAACCTCAAGTAACTGAAGATCAGCAAATAAATTGACATTAAATAGAACTACTCGAGATCATATAATTATTGCTATTGAATAAGAATACTTTAAACCATACAAAGTGTGCTAATCATTTGCATTAGGAATTTGTTTACCCATTTAAAGAAAAATAGAAAAAAAATCTGGCACACAGGTGTAAATATAAGTGTTTAATGAACACTAACCCCTCTGCATAAAATAACCTTGGAGGAGCGGATACGCGTTTAGAATTAATCGAATTCACATTAGATTTTTCCTGCGACGTCTTTTCGATTAATGATCGTGCTTGTGGGTGAACGATATACTCTATAGAGCCGATCTTGTAAGTTTAAGCTTTGGACAAAATGCTGTATTTGTGTGTGTGTGTGTGTATATATGTACATTGTTTGTTGTAATTTAGTACCATAACTAGCAGAACCCCTTTTGAACGTGGTGGGGGGAATCTTTCTCTTCTGCTGAGATCCACTCGGCTCATTCTAAGCTTCGTCTACAGGGTAAGGATATTTATTAAAATCCATTCCAAACCAATTGTTCAGAGAAATATTTTCGTATTGAATAGGAATATTTAACTAATCCAATATGGACATTTATGGTTCGAAGGGGAGAGCAGTGAAATATTCGGTCAAAATTCCCGATGAGAAAGAACGATCTATACAATTTAATAAAAAAAAATAATCATTGATACGAGTTTACCGCGCGAAGTATTAATTTGAGCCAGGAAGAAGAAAAAATAAAGTGAAACAATTTAACTTACCTTGAGTATGAAAGCAAGTTTGTGTGTGTGTGTGTGTGTGTATATATATATATATATGTGTATAAATTTTTTTTTTTTTTTTTGCTCACGGCTTCTGTTCTTCTGTGGGAAGCAGGACATCGCAAAGCTTCTGCGACAGAAGTAATGATATTGCATGCCTGCTTTCCTTAATACTTCTTCAAAAGCTTCATTTTTAAAGCCCTACCTACCTTTTAGGTCTGAAATGACCAGCGAGAGAATCCTGGGTTCGAGCTTTTGCAATGTTTCAGGTATGGGCAATATTTCATTTCCTATGAAATATTTGGTATATTTGCCCACCCGGTCCTCTCTGCTGGCCCTTCCATGGCGTTGAGCATTTTTGTCCTGGCTGTAGCTGGCTTTCCTGCTGTTTGGCTGTCAGCGGGGATTTGCAAAGAAGCCTAATTTGCCCATATTAGACTCTCTTGGATGTCTCCTTTCGGGTTTCGTCTTTTGTGTCTTCTTTAGTTGAAGAAGAGGCCGTGGAACCGTTCGTGGCTGCAGTAGAAATAGCAGCCAGGAGGGTAAAAATAAAACCTCCAACTGTAGCAAGTATGGAGGGGGGAGGGTTCTACATTCTATACGCAAGACGATACTGAAAAAAATACGACACTGAAAAAATACAACAAAGACGACACGTAAAAACCAGAAAAAGTAGAACCCCTGAAAAAGGAAAGTCAAAATCACAGAGAGTCAAAACAAGCAAGTCCAACGAACGACAAAAAAGTTAAACAAAGGTTGGACAAAGAACAAGTGACAAAAATTAAACCAGTCAAACAAAAGAATTGACAAAAGCCACTTGCAAAAAATCTTATGGTAAGACAAGACAGAAACAAATTAAGTTAAACAAAAATAAGTCTTACCACGAATAGCAAGAATAACAAGCAATCAAAAAATACGCAAAGCAATCTGTAGTACAATGTTAACAATAGAGAAGTTTATTTCGGAAGAGTTACAACTCTCGGTGAGCACAAGGCCCAAATAGGAGGGAAAGGGGCGAAAACAGTAATTTCCTATGAAGCCCTAGCTAGTCGCACTCATCGCCAACAATCATCATTCAATCATTTTTTTTTCTTTTTACTTTCATTCTATACAAAAAATTCATTCATCCACCTACCACGCTACAATCACCAAAATACCCCATTCGTTCCATGAAAGCCCTACTTAAAATTCGATAAAATGAAATTACTTCTATACAGCAAGTGAAAGATGATGAGGGATTGGAGAAAAAAAGCCCCAAGGTAAACAAAACATAAACCCGGTTGGTTTCCCTCCCATCCCCACTTCTATGCTGTGGAGAGTTGACTGTTTTCTGGTACCTGGATAAGGACCCAAAACAAGCCGAAACTATCCCTATAGGGGGAAAGACCTATGACTAAACGGGATAAAAGAAACAAACAGAAAAGGGGGTCGGTCGGGAAAGGAGATGAACATGAAATACAGAAATATGCGACCAAGATCCTCAAAAAGGGTGCGGGACTCACAAGAGGTAGAAGGGTGAGAAAAAGAAACTGGGAGTGGGGAGTATCTTCAGTGGAACTAACATCTAAATGGTGGGGGACAATGACACACCTCACTCCACTAGCTAGGGGGTCAAGAGATCCTGAGAAATTCGTAAACTTCAACTTACCCGGGGTGGGGTCTCGAAGGACCTGGACCATCGTCACCGTGCGCAGGCAGAGGAGGAAAGGATGACTCCAACGTTGCCCCCTTGCATACGACCAAGCTTGCTGCATGCACCCACCTTTTGCGGGATGTTATGCGATCCAAGCATCTTCTATCGCATCTAATCTTGACCCTAAGCTGATGCCTAAAGAACAAGATCAGATCACGATAAGAAAAGTTTGCACCCTCATACAATCCCTTGTCTCGCGTCTGCCAAATCACCATTCTAGCCACAGCAAGGATCACGAGAAACACCACACGCTTCTCACCCTGAAACGGAGGGCTAACGTTGTCCACGACGTAACCCACGTCGAGCAGCACGAGCGCTCTGGAACTGATGCGAGCCGTCCACTCCTCGACGTTGCTCCAGAACGGGCGAACCCGCTCGCAGTAGTAGAAGGCGTGCAAAGCCGTTTCCTCTAGGCCACTACCGCAGCGGGGGCAGTCAGGCATATTTAAGCACGCTCTGTAAGCCCAGTCGTTGAGGGCCAACGCGTTTCAAGTTAGCTGACAGGTAAACGAGAACTCGGAGTTGTTCAAGAAGCCCGAACCTGGCGTTCAATTCCACTGGGAGCGAATCTCCTCCACCGACCAGCTGAACGGCTCTACTAGAGGATCCGAGGCGGAACCCACCACTAACCCTCTATATAGCTCCTTACGAGTCCATGAGAGGTCACTGGACCGAGGAAGATTTCGAAGGGACCAGCGGCACTCGATGACGAATGGTGGCTTATCCCTTGGCCTACGACGGCCTTCAGCCATGGGACACAACCTCAGGTCAGGGAAGGCAACCCTCAACTTGAGGCTTCACACCGCATCTGTCGTCAACGATTGGCCCAGGTAAGACAGTCTCTCGGCGAGCCGGTGGCTCTCGAGATCCGGCATCCCCAGACCCCCATCGCGAGGACGTTAATAGCAGACCTGTCTACGAACCAACGGGCTTCGGCCTTTCCAAAGGAGCTTGAAAATGTATTGTATCAGTGCCGCCCGATGATCCTTAGGCAGAGGCAGTACGGACAAACGGTAAAGGATCAAGGGGAAGATGTGCACGGCGCACAACTCCGCCCTGCCCTTTAAGGACAACCGTCTTCAAAGCCAGGCAACCACTCGCACTTCTACATTTAGCCCGTACTTCCAACCAATTTTGCTCCAGCTGGAGGCCGGGCCCGAACCACACCCCAAAGATGCGGACGGGACCGTCACTCCAGCGGAAGGGCCCTGGCAGGGGAACGCTGCCTCTCCAGGCACCCAACCGCAAGCCTTCGCTCTTGTCAAACTTGACTTTGGAACCGGCTACCTTTTTCTATCTCGCGACCACCTACTTCACAGCCACTATGTCCTGACGCCTGGACACAAAGACCGTGATATTATCGGCGAACGCGGAAGTCTTGGCTCAGACGCGGCCGCTTAGCAAGATTCCGTGCAGGGCCAGACGAGCCCCTCCATCCCTAAGCCTTCGGAGCAGGGGCTCTAAAGCAAGGACATAGAGAAGAGGGGACAAGGGGCAGCCTTGCCGGACCGATCACTCGATCGCAAAAGCCCCCGAACACCTCCTGTTCACCTGCACCACCGCCTGTGGGTTATGGTACAGAATGCTAATCCATTTGCGGAACTCCGGTTTGAATCCGACGGTCTCCAAAACCGCCGCCAAGAACCGGTGGTCCACCCTATCGAAGGCCTTGGACTGATCTAAATTGATCAGGACGGCTTTGGTGTCGTCTTTTATCCTCTATAGGATCTGGCGCACCAAGTGCAAGTTGTCTCAGATTGATCTTCCCTTCACAGCTTATGTCTGCTCAGGGCCGATCAGATCACTGATGCCAAGCTGCAAACGGTTCGCCAAGACCCGAACCAAAATCTTTAACTCTGTGTTAAGCAGAGTTATGGGCCTGCAATCATCTAGATTCCCCCGCGAACATGCCTGCCTTCTTTCTTTTGCAAAGTGATCACACCTTTGGTAATGCTACCAGGAATGGCTCCCTGAGCAATCCAATGGTTGAACACATTCGTCAGAATAGGGGAAAACATGTGCGACATCCTCAAGAACACTTCGTTGGCTTTATTTGATGGCGAAATCCTTAATCCTATACTTAAGGGATACCCACCACTTATTCCCAATAACAGCCCCCACTAACGCCCGCTCAATTAGGTTTTCCAGCCGCATCTGGAAGTCCCATATCTCCAGTAAGGGGGTATTGAATTTCCAGTAGCTGGCCAGAGTAGGCCTATTAGCTAAACGCAGACTGACCTTAACAAGTTTATGGTCAGACCGCTCTAACCAGTGGAACGTGAGACAAGCAACTAGGTCACTGTCAGCTCTACTCACTAACACGCTGTCAAGACAAGACCGGATCTGGCCAGAGGGGGAACTTCCTATCCACGTCCACATCTCCCTCCCTGGGTGATCCAGACGGTACCTGTCGATCAAATCGAACTCAGTCAAAAAGTCCGACAGACCGCTGTCGCACTTTACCAAACCGCTAGCACCTCGGCTGACCCTATCTATATTGGGGTCAAGGATCGCATTCCAATCCCCCACTAGAACTGTTCTTCTCGAGGCATCCAGGAAGAAGCGTCTCTCCGCAGAAGAATTAGGCACATTAATCGCAGCTATCCGAAACTCGAAGGTTTTCACGGCAATATCAGCCACCAGCAGCCGGTCCCGTCACCTGCAAAGACAACATTAACAATCGAATCAAGGCTGCGTCCAACTAGCAGAGAGACCACAGCGCCGAAGCTGCTGCCGAATGCTGAATAAACAACAAAGTCATCCTTCAGCACCTGACAGTCCGCCTCGCAAACGAAGTGAGTCTCCTGCACTGCAGCGACGTCTACGCACAGGTTCGAGAGGTCCGCAGGAGTGTGTACCCTCGCATTTGGACTAGCAACGTTTAAAGCCATCTTGGCACACTTACCTAATCAGTGTCGACGAAGGGCTGGAAATCCCCGGGGGTGAGGATGCCAACAGCATTTGTCAAGGAGCCGGACATGAGTTTAGTAGTAATTCGGCACTTCCTGGACACCCCGTTAACATCCAACGGGAACCGCACCTTTAGAGACCTATAAAGAGAAGAGTGAACCAAAATGGGGACCCTCCCTGTACAATAGGGCAGACATCGCTTTAAGGATGAGTGCTCCAACTCCGCCAGCTCAACGCCCGTGTCACTTTGACAGACCGTATCCAAGTGGCTTTAGTGACTTCCGGAGCTGGTTATCCGTCACGGATTCCAGCCCGACAGTACACAGAGCTACTGCCTTCCTGCGCTGTTCGTCGGTCAGGTCTGGGTTGGCTGCCTTAGCCTTCCACCGGGATCGCTTTGGTGCAGAATCTGCTGTCGCTGGTTCTGTCTCTGCGGGTGTCACTGTGGGAGTCGCTGATGGAAACAATTCCGGAGAGGAGGATGGGCTTAGAGAGGGAAGGGAAAAAGTCCTCAGAAGATTTTTTTGGGGAAAGTCTCTCTTTGGACTGAGGTCTTGCTAAATGCAAGATTTGGTGGGGGCGAGTCTTTGGTGGCTAGGGAGGATAATGTAACAGTTCAGGAGGTTGTGGGGATTGTGAGGGTTGTGAACATTGTTGTTCAGGGGGAGTACGGTATTGAGGGGGAAGTGGTAGTAGCGGAAGTGGTAATGGAGGAAGAGGTGGTAGAGGAACAAGTGGAGGAGGAAGTGATAACAAAGGAGGTGGGAATGGTAAATTCAGTGGGGCTTGTTGAGGAAGAGGTTTTTGTGCAAAGGCATTAGAAGAGCCGTTCAGGGGATCCTCAGGGCAAGGTGGCCTGAACACACTTTCTTTGCGGTTCCTTCTCCGTAGCTCCTTCTCATTATCAGATTTGTGGCTGTCTCCATTGCAGTTTCTTGTGCTTCTTATGCTTCTGGAGTAGTGGGAACTGGTGTGATGGAAACTGGTTTGCTCTTGGCTTTCTTTCTAGCCTTGGTTGCAGCGGGATGCTCGATGATGTGCGTGGGAATGGGTGTCGTCACCGACTTTGGTATGAATACTGCTGGTGTAGTTGCTATTGCAGGGAATGGCTCAATTTCTTTGGCAGGAGAGGCAAATGCGAACTTATCATCCGCTTTTTTCGGGGATTTCTTCTTTTTGTTTTTGCGGGTGACTTCAATCCAATCCTCCTCTTTCTTTGACTGGGCCGGGTCCGGCTCCATTTCAAGTGTAGCCTAGCTGATGGTGGCTGTGGAAACTGTTGTTGCTGTGGTTTCTGTGGCGACAGTGGCAGCTGCAGCAGCTGGGGTTTCTGGTGGATCCTTTTGGGGGCAAAACTTCGATATATGCCGCAACTGCTTACAGCTCCAACAGCGCGGGCGTCTGCCTTCCACAACCACCATCATCTGTCTCTCTCTGCTTACAATGGTTGCAGGAACAATGTTAACAATAGAGAAGTTGTCTCCCTTGTAGCCCAGTTTGAGGAACTCTCCAACGTCACGAATCCACTGTTCCATTAACTGGACCACCGAAGCGGAAGACGTTGTTTTATACTTCTCTGCAATGGCACATATGGCTTCCCCTTTGTTCCGAACCTGGTAAGACTGACTTCCACACTTTGCACGATGGATTATATTCATGTTCCTTAAATTTGTATAGCTTTGGACGAGAACTCAGTGTCCCTCCTTGGTAGTTGTTGCATTAAATGCTATATATTTTTAATTACTCAGTCGAATGTTTTTATAGGAATTGAATTATCTCTCCCTAGCAAAGAAATTATCTAGTAGCGAGGCATATTTAGTTAGGAAGAGTTAAGGAATTGAGGCATAAAAAATGAGAAATCGAAGGGGAAAGTGGAAGGGAGTGTTAATACTTATGTTATCTGAAAAGAGGTGAATCGTTATTTCTGAATAACAAGAAAAAAAGTTTCCCTGAAAATTAATTTAATTCCCAATTTTCACAGTTGTTTTTTTTCCCCAAGGTATTCCCTTATAGATTTTGAGTTCATTCTCGTGTGTGTGTGTGTGTGTGTGTGTGTGTGTATGTGTGTGAGTGATAGAGAGACAGTAATATATGGTTTTCACTTTCTCCCTTGGTGGGTTTGTGGCTGACCAAACGCGGTATAATTTGGAGAGTGCTCATGAAAGAGCTTTTATATTACTCAATATATATTAGTGTATGTATATAATTATTTAATAGTTCTTACAATGGCCAATTGATTTGGATTTTAAATCGATACACTTTTATTTCGGAGACAACCTCAAATCTGCCGCGGGACATATATCATCACACACTTACAAACGATCACATGTACGACTACACCCACAAAAAGTGTTATACACAATCTCAACGTAAATATTTTTGACTGTATTTTTCGATTTCTCTAAGATCTTTCTTTCCCTGCATGAAGATTGTTGTAAGAAGACGGCATGAAACCTGTGGTTGCAGATCAGCCTCTTTGCTATTAAATAAATATGTATAAAAATTAAATAAGTATATATGCACATCCTAGAAAACAAGGAATCACGTGGTCGGTATCAGAAAAAATGAATGGTCCTCTGTTTAGGTTATATAGTCTGCCTACTTTAAACACCAACAACAAGGTGACGTTTAACTTGATCAATTGGAGATTCCTAAATATCTTCAATATTCTTGGATATATTAATTATCTATGATATTTACTCAGTGCATTCTTTTCTGGGGGGTTTCATTTGTCCGAGTCTCATTTTTCTTTAATTGGGCCCTATGTTGGCTCAGTTTCAATGGGTTCTGTTTTTCTTATTTGTTTTTTTTTGTTTTTTTTACACTGTCAACACTTACTTTAAAATAGATGTTCCTACGTGAAGCTTGTTCATATACTGACATGAGAAGATTTTTTTTTCTTCAGAAGTATTTCTTATATAAAAATAATCTATAGAAAAACCGTGGTAGATTAAACACGAAACCTTTTGTCAGAAATTTTATCACTGCAACCAATTCATTAAATAGACACGTGATCATCACTGCCTGATATAAAAATACATTTTGAAACGATGAATTTTTTTATTCCAGAAATAAATATTCATTTCAATTTTCAATGAGTCAAAATCGTTTTTTATTTTTAATTGAATTTTGTTCGTAAACCTCATTTTTTTTATTGGCGTGGGCTGTTTAAAAAAAAACTTTAATTTTTCTTGTATGAAATTCAAGTAATACTTTATCATCATTATCATCACCCGTGTGGTTTTATCAGAATAATTTTCGTTATTATTATTTTAATAAGGCAGTGTACCCTCGGGCTAACAGTGATAAGGAAAGTAGACCTGTTCCTTCAGCTCACGATTCAACAAATTTCCAAAATATATTTGGAATCGAGAAATATTAACGAGTGTAAAGCCGAGAAGTCTTGAAGAAAAAAAATTAAAAAGAAAAAAAAAAAAAAACTAATAAAACCACTTGAAATAATTAAAAACATCCAGACTTTTAAAAGTACGATATGTAGCAAATGATCTTACAATTCATACATAAATCATCACTTATTATGGTTAATTAGAATGATATGATTTTCATTCAAGTTGGGTTTCATTGTTTAATATTATTATTTAAACGATTTTTGTATTCTATCATCTGTATTTTCACAGATCATCCAAAGATGAATGACATTATTTCTTCTTGCCTCTATTTCTGACAAGAGCGTTTTGCTCTGGATGGATTAGTCGAAATCAACGTTTTTATCCGATTGTCACTAAATCTAAAAGTGCTGTCATTTCTGAAGAATAAAGACATCTGGAATATATATTTGCCCTACCAACACTAGCACGTCTTTGCTTTTAAAGTCATGTCCTGCATTTCTTATTCGTCTTATTTGGATGGTTTTAGAGATAGGTGACTGTACAGCAACGTTTTCGTCGGATGTAGCTTCCAGGATTTGTTCCATATAGCATTCTTCTACAGTTGTCATCTAACTTTTTCTCAAGAATTATAATGATCCGCTCTGCTTTTTACTCACAGAGTTGGGTGACCTGCAAGATGGACATTGAAGGCCGAAACCTTAGCCTTTAGGGCTGCCGTTCATAGGCAGCCATTGCTCTCAGGTAGTCTTCCATCCAGCGGCAGTAGGCTCTGGAGATGTCACAACACCTATCCTTGTAGATTTTCATCCTGTTGAAAATTTTTTGACCCGTGGCCGACCAAAATCCGCGCAGCCGAACTAGTCTGACCTGAGATCGGATACGTTAGAAGCTTCCGATTCCAGGGCCTCCGATATGTCATTTTTCGGACTAATATTGCTTCTACAATTGTGAGGAGCTGGTAACAAAGGGCAGACGATTCTTCGCTAAACGGTCCGGGACATATTCAAAGTAAAGATACTGACGTCGTTCATTACCTGGTGGGAGAACTCTAGGAGGTGACCGTTGATATGACTTATATCGTTTTTGCTAAATCTTTCTTTTTCAATGTATACAGCCACCATACCGTAAGCCCAGCTGTCTGCTTGAGTTTTTCTCCGAGTCCCTGATTGCCTTTCCCCATGACTTTTTCTCCTTACTTGTTCTAATTACTTTCTACTAGTTACTACATGTCTAACATTTCAGCTTTATATATTATAAAAAAAAAAAAAAAAAAAAAAAATAGATTGCGTTAATTCCATTAACCCTGGTCAGGTCTGAGTGTTAAGTTCTTGGAAATATTGCTTGTAAATTAGGTAGAGTTGAAATTGAACCTGCATCCGTCAGTTGATTTCATTTAGAAACTTTTCCAACAAACGTTCCTCTCCTTTGTGCCACGTGTCCTTAAATCCCTCGTGGATTAAGGTAAAGATCAGGATCGAAGATCTATGCCAGTGTTAGTAAATAATTGTAAAAATAAGTACCATTTAAAAAGTGCTCAATAGTTCATGAGTAGGGCAATATGGAATAAATACTGAATATCAACTTACAAGTTTCCCTAATACTCGAGTTCCAAGAAACTAAAGTGCATATATATATATATATATATATTACATACACACACATTCATATGTTTATACACTCGTATAGAAAGACACGATTAGACATGTACGAATGTTTGTACGCACATACAAATATATACATACATGCTTACGTATACACATACATATATATATATTAAAAGATATGATTGAACGATTCTAAAAAGAATATAAGTTGTTTTTATTTCGACAATCAGATTCGATGGTTAATGTACCACGATGTGGACGTCTTACAAAGGAATTTTATTTCCTTTGATACGGATATTTCTTCATCTCGATATAAATCGTTTGATATTAGAGTTTCAAGTCCATCAAACGTAACTTGTGTTCAACTACCAGATGCTTATTTGCACACTTTAAAGCAATCAGTTTATCTAGTCAGTACTATCAAATGTAGGATTTAAAGAAATCTATCACAAATATTGGTTGGGTTTCTTTGTTTAATGGTTCAAACTTTGAGGTTATCTAATGAAAAAGCCATTCTAATAGAGGAAGAACAGTAGTACTATTTAACCATATTTGTTTAGGGGATGCATTCATAGTGACCACCTTTATTCGCTCGAGTGGGCGCTGCATAAAGGGAATGTGGCTCTCCATTGAGAAAGCCAGTCAGGTGAACATAAGGCCGGAGGAATTGGAGCACCCCTCGCTAAGAAAAGAAGGAGGACCTTTTATTTGGGTAGGGTCCCGATTTATAATTCACCCATCAGTCTCTACGGCCCATAAACTGAAGTACCCCTTAGTTGTCGGAGGTATTTCCAGAGACGAACCGTGTTACGTTGAAATAAGCACCGGTTCCCGGCGTCAAGCCGTCAGCATCATCACCCTGAGGGACTTCCGGGTCGTAGTTGACAGTGAGTAAGGTAAATGGGTCTGAGGTCTAAACCTTGCCACTTTGAATGCGAGGGGGAATAAGAGATCCAAGCAAGTGTGTGCGATTGATTGGTGAACTCTCGAACTTCGAACGTTAATGTCGCTGCAGTGTAAGAGACTCAGAGTGTGGACTGTCAGGTGCTGAGAACGACTCTTTTTTTTTTTCAGCATACGGCAGCCGCAGCAGCGTTGGAGGTCTCTTTGCTAATTGGACACAGTCTTGGTGCCGATGTAAGCGTTGTTTTTGTAGGTGACGGTGACCGACTAGTTGTGGCCGATGATGCCGTTAAAAGCTTCAAGTTCCGAGTGGCCAGGGTTTATACACCAACACCGTGGGTGAGAGAACTTCCTTTTTTCGACCGTTGGCGCCGTTCCTCGATGATCCGAAACAGCTAGTTTTTATGGGTGACTGTAGAGAAATCTTTGATCACAAGATCGCTAAAATAGGGTGAGGAGTTAGATTTGGAAGGTATGAAAACAGCCTGATCGACCTAATGGCTCAGCACGACTTGGTTGACAGGTTTCATCTGGATCACACGGGAGGGAGACATGGAGAGATAGGTCACCCTCTGCCCATGTAGGATCCTACTTGGACAGATTGTTAGTTAGAAGAGCTGACTGATTTCGTGACATGTCCCATTCGATAGGGCTGACTGACCATGAACTTGGTAGGATCAGTCTGCGGTTAGCTAATAGGCTTACTCTAGCCAGCTACTGGAAGGTCAATACCTCCTTAATGGAGATACGGGACTTCCGGGACCGGCTGAAATCTAATTAAGCTGGGCTGGTAAAGGCGGTTACCGGGAATAGGTGGTGGGCATCTCAAATATAGGATTAGAGATTTCGCCACCAAATACGGTCGACAGCTAAACCAAGATAGGAACAGGAAGGCGAAATCTAAAGACGATACACTTTTTCGGGTGGTGGATGGGGGAACTCCTTAAACGTGTAACTAGATAGGAGGAACCTTGAGCGTGAGACGAGCGAGGGCTACAAGGGATTCGTAGTTAGAACTAGGTTAAAAAAGAGTTCTCAACGAAGCGGTGAAATCTAATACGACTGCGCGTGAGGAAGAAGTGCGAATGTTTCCCGGTCGGTGTATCGATTCCGTCAAGTCCCCGGCTAGGCGCGTGCTGCGGTCGAAACGCGAGATGCGTGACGCCTTTCGGGCGCACATTCGTGATCGCTTTGCTCGCTATCCTGATCTCCCGCTTCAGGAGTTTCAGAGCTATTTAGCCGACTTCCCCTGCTTCTGCTTCCCGGAAGCAGATGCCTGCGAGAGTGTGGTTACTGAATGCGAAGTCCGTGATGCGTTGAAGCAGATCGACCTCAACAAATCACCAGCACTAGATGGTTTACCCTACGAAGTGTAGTTGAGGTTGCTGCACATGTTTGTGCCTTTTCTGACGTGTATGTTCAACTATTGGTTCGCTCAGGGAGCCAATCCTGGTAGCGTTACCAATGGTGTGATCACATTGCTGAAGAAAGGTGGCAGGCATGTTAGGGAGGGACTAGATGATTACGGCCAATAACTCTGCTTAACACAGAGGTAAAGATTTTGGCCCGTGTCTTAGCGAACAGCTTGTCATTACCGACCTGATCAGCTTTGAGCGGACTGAGGCTGTGAAGGGAAGATCGATCAAAGTCAACCTGCACTTGATTCGTGAGGTCCTAGAGAGGTTCTAAGAGGGTATGAAAGCCGCGCTAATCAATTCAGATCAGTCCAAGGCCTTCGATAGGGTTGACCATCGCTTTTTGGCATCTGTTTTGGAAGCTACCTGATTCAAACCGGAGTTCTGCAGATGGATTAGCATGATGTACCACAACCCTCATGCAGTGGTGCAGGTAAACGGAAGGCGTTCGAGGACATTTGCAATCGAGCTGTCGGTCGGTCCGGCAGGGTTGCTCCCTGTCTCTTCTATGTACTTGCTTTGGAGCATAGAGAGAGAAAAGAAAATTCTAGAAAATAGAAAAAAAAAATCACTAAGGGGAAATTGTCTCGAGGAAGTTAGGGGCCAAAATAAAATGAAGAGTTTCGGGAGCGTGATTGGAGAGAATAGTCACGTGCCGTTTTTTTGTTCAACTCGTCTGCGTTTGAATCTCCAATGGATTGGTCCTGCCCAAGAATATCGTGTTTAAAGCCGGTCACGTGACCAGGAACCTATATCAGGCTTTCGAAGACAATCTCTCACCATCTAACATATTTTGTTGCCTCTTATAGGGCTTTTCTTCCCATTCCCAATTTTAATCATCTCGATGTGCATAAATCATTACACGCGGGTTTTAAGTAATATTAAGTAAGAATATTGTAATGAGTGAATGGGTCGATGAATATGACTAATCATTGCCACGAAATTGATAGGCCTTCTCAAATCTTAACCCAATTAATAACCGTTGCCTGGTGGATAGAGGAGGCAATAAAACAATCTTGATGCAAGTACTTATGACATGGCAAAAAGAAATTCTTTTCTGCTCACCCTTAAAGATATGGGCATCAGAATAAACTACGAAGATGAAGCTTCACTCAAACTGGCCATTGGCTTTTCTACTAATATTGTAGAAAGCAGTTGATATTAGCACCGTGTTTTAAGAGAATCTTGACCAGAAGAGTTTTCCATGCACGTCAATTTCAAAGACGTTTGGATCTGCCCCGAATTCGCAGAGAAAATATTTTACTGTGGACGAATATCGATGAGCTTAACAGGATGAACCTGTAACGTCTGTTGGCA
This sequence comes from Sepioteuthis lessoniana, assembly GCA_963585895.1. NCBI lineage: Eukaryota > Metazoa > Mollusca > Cephalopoda > Myopsida > Loliginidae > Sepioteuthis > Sepioteuthis lessoniana. The sequence goes on from OY757922.1 coordinate 21,253,833, forward strand.
TGATGAATCTTCACTGCTCTATGGAATACGTTCTCAGAGAGTTTTATTTCAGACATGAGTTGAGCAATCCTTTTGGCGGTTTCGAAACTCTGGAATTCTGAAAGGTAAAAAAGTCTATGAGAATATCAACAGCATTAATATTACCGTCTATCCATTTAGATAGATCGTTTTTCTTTAACAAAAAAAGAGAAGTGTATACCCGTTTCTAGGCTTACAACTAGATTAATTTCCAACTGACTGATCGTATCTAAAAGTGGCCGTCAGTCGGACAAATGTTTAAACTGATCCGGTTTAAGGAGTTGAATAAATGAAAATTTAGGACGTTACATTTCGTTCGAAACATTTTAAGCTGGTGGCTCTTTACGGGCACAATTAGCGGGGGGGGGGTCAAGAAGAAAACAGCGTCTACTTCAGCTATTCAACCAAACGCCTTAACTTCGTTTACTGAATTTTAGTCGCTTTTGTGGGTAGAGGAGCGAGATTCCCAATAAACAAGATGTCCTTATGAGACTTATATGTATTTCATTGTGAGGCTCCAGTTCTGGATACTGAAGAGCGTAGAATGCTACTTCCTATTCATTACTCCTAGGTAGACATACAGTCATACAATTTATCTTGTTAGAAGACGTTAAGGCAAGAAATATTGAAGTACTAGCGGAAATGTTGCAAAGTCAATTTTTTTTATTTCTCATCGTGAAAAAAATCGTGTTTAAATAAGGTTTATTTAATTTTTTAACTATTAAGATTAAATAAATGTTCGAAATATTTACTGACCAATTTGTGATTTGTTATTCGATATAAGTATACGAGTGTGTATATATCTAATGTCAATGTAAAAGACTTGTTCGAGATGTATATAATCTCGAACCGTAGGGCATTCATTTTGGTTTGGAATCTTGGAGTTTGTTTTTTTTTAAGTCGTTTCTAACTGATTGGTAAGCAGAGATCTCTAAATCTCATATATAAAGCAGAAAAGGCGCAATGATACTAATAGTCAGCTTAAGCATGCAACCAATTGGCTTGAAAAAGCCTTAAGGACAATTCAATATATAGATAAAATTAAAGTTTCTGGAAAATGTTTACAGAAACTAATAAGAAAGAAATCATGAATAGCCGATCAGCCACAATATCCTAATATAAAATATATAATTATTTATTAAATCCAATTTGACAATTTATTCTCTTAAAAATAAATTACTTTAACAAGTTGGGAACTATTTTTCGTTATGTAGTCATAAGCAGTGATGAGGCTATGTGATTGACAGTTGATGAGTAGAATATAAAAATGGGAGAGAGGGTTACTTACCTCAGTCTTCAATAAGTATTCATACAAGTCACACGTTTCCGTGATCAACAAACGACTACATCCTCTCCAGAAATGGAAGAGATAAACGCCCCACCACTTCGACTGCAGATGGCAATTTCTGATTGCATTAGAAATCGTTCATTAGAAACCCTTGAAAACGTGGATTTTTGGGGTAATATCGGAAACAAAGATGATTGTTGGTTCTATTTTCCACATTCAATCTCACAATAAAGATCTAAAACGTCTTGCGGAACATTGGATAATAATGAGTATTTGTTGCGAGGGTGATCCAAGAAAAGTTCCAAAGAATCTAAACGCAAAAGTCAATGCTACACTGACTATGGGATTAGAGAATATCGATTCAAAACAATATCAACCACACCCGAAATGACCAGATATTACTGACGAATCAACCATATCTCTCCTGTGATACACTCTAACATTTCTGAAAACAAAAGAAAAACGGATTATAAATTGTTAAAAATACTGAATTTGGCCAAGTAAGCTGATTTTTTGAATAAATAAAAGCAGAAATTTGCTGACCAATTTATGATTTGTTATTCGATATAAGTATACGAGTGTGTAGATATCTAATGTCAATGTAAAAGACTTTTTCGAGGTGTATATAATCTCGAACCGTAGGGCATTCATTTTGGTTTGGAATCTAGGAGTTTTTTTGTTTTTTTTTAAGTCGTTTCTAACTGATTGGTAAGCAGAGATCTCTAAATCTTATATATAAAGCAGAAAAGACGACTAGAAGAGAGTTCAAGCAATGATTCTACATCGTCAGCTTAAGCATGCAACCAATTAGCTTGAAAAAGCATTAAGGACAATTCAAAATATAGATAAAATTAAAGTTTCTGGAAAATGTTTACAGAACCTAATAGGATAGAAGTAATGAATAGCCGATCAGCCACAATATCCTAATATAAAATTTATATAAGTATTTATTACATCCAATTTGACAATTTATTCTCTTAAAAATAAGTTACTTTAACAAGTTGGGAACTATTTTTCGTAGTCATAAGCAGTGATGAGGCTATGTGATTGACAGTTGATGAGCACAGTATAAAAATGTCAGAGGGGGTTTCTTACCTCAGTTTTCAATAAATATTCAGACGAGTCACACGTTTCTCTGATCAATAAATAAGTACATCCTCTCAAGATATGGATGAGATATACGCCCCACCATTTCGACTGCAGATGGCAATTTCTGATTGCATTAGAAATCGTTCACTATTAGAAACCCTTGAAAACGTGGATTTTGGGGTAATATCGGAAACATAAAGATGATTGTTGGTTCTATTTTCCACATTCCATTCCATCTCAATAAAGATCTAAAACGTCTTGCGGAACATTGGATAATTATAAGTATTTGTTGCGAGGGTGATCCAAGGAAAGTTTTTTAAAAAATCTAAACGAAAAAGTCAATGCTACACTCCCTATGTGATAAGAGAATATTGATTCAAAATAATATCACCCACATCTGAAATGACCAGATATCACTGACGAATTAACAATATCTCTTCAGTGATACACTCCAACATTTCTGAAAGCAAAAGAAAAACTGATAATAAATTGTTGAAAATCCTGAATTTGGCCAAGTGAGGCTTATTTTTGAATATATAAAAGCAGAAATTCTTTCGTTAGATATTCACCAAGTTGGAAAGAGCATTATACAAGTTTTTATTCGTCGATATTTTATATGCATGCATATACATTATTGCACTTACGTGCACTCAGCACCATTGATATTGATATAACCAGGGATTTGTTATAAAACCATTATTTTAGCCATACCCGCGAAAAACATACATGTACATCAGTTTCAAGGGTGGTCAAAGTAAATGCCAAATGTACTCACGGGACATTTTTATATTATTCAAATGTAAAACTGAATGGATTTTCCAACCGAGTAGATAATATGCGTCCTATCTTGTGGCATTTATGTGAAATAAACCGAAGACGACAAAATGAATTGACTGCTTGTAAATTTTCCTTACAACTAGTTTTAGCATCAATTTACTTACGAAGATGTACAAAAACTCCTATATTCCATCATTCAAGTAACCAGACACTTGAAACGAACATTGAAAATATTGAAATTATTCGAGTACGTTTGAAATACGCTTAGTTTTTAACAATTTCAAAAATTCGTTGTCACAGGAGTTACTTTTAGTGACTGATGTCAAATGTAGGTTTATTTGTTAGAGGTTAGGGAATTGCGTTCATATCTACATAGTCTTCTTTCTGAAGATGTCAAGGAAGAAACTTCTCCATACGAAAAGTCTCGCATCAGGGGTTTCATGTTTAAAATGAAATTCTTATAAATTTTTTGTTAATGCGTCAATTACAAATGGCTGAAGTGATTTGCATATGTGGCAAGTTACCGGCTTGTGGAAGTTTCAGATCCCATCAAATATGTCCACACATGTACAGTGTTTGTAGTAATTTCGTACCATAACAAGCACAACCCCTTTTGAACGGGGGTGGGCGGGCATCTTTCTCTTATGTTGAGATGCACTCAGCTCATTCTAAGCTTCGTCTACAGGGTAAGGATATTTATTAAAATCCATTCCAAACCAATTGTTCATAGAAATACTTTCGTATTGAATAGGAATACTTAACTAATCTTATATGGACATTGATGGTGCGAAGGGGGAGAGCAGTGAAATATTCGGTCAAAAAAATCCCGATGGCAATCGCGCAAAGTTTTAATTTGAGCCAGGAAGAAGAAAAAAAAAATAAAGTGAAAAAATTTAACTTACCTTGACTACGAAAGCAAGTTGGTGTGTGTATGTATATATATATATATATATATACATATATTTTTTTTTTTTTTTTTGCTCACGGCTTCGTTGTTTTTTTTTTCTTTCTGTTCCCCGCCCCCGCGACGGTCAAGAAAGACACTTCCTCAGACAAAGAAAAGTACTCACATCAGCCTTTTCATATTTAGAATAAAATTCTAATGTAAATTTTTTGATAATGCTTCAATTACAATTGGCTGAAGAGATTTGCATATGTGACAGGTTAGCGACATGTGGAACTTTCAGATCATCTCAAATATGTCCACCTGATCAAATGCGATACTCTAGGGAGGCCTAGTGGTGTAATGGCTAGCAAACATTCACGGGTGAGTTCCATTCTTATTGGATGACCCATTCATAAAGTCTTTTGTCACATCTAAGGGAAAAGATTTATAAATTACTAGCCTTCAGAGACCTTCACCCCCAGAAATACTGGCTTTGCAGGGTTCAGTTTACGGTTTGACGCGCCGAAGGGACCAAACAATTTTGAAATTATCACGTGTGAGTCTCTATTTAAGTGTGGATTCCACTATAAAATATCCATGTCTCATATAATGGCTTCGTAGGAGATCAAAAACATCAAATAATCCACCAATATGTTGCTGTGCAAAAATCACCAGCGACGCTGATCCACTTACAAAGATATATCACTTAGATCAAAACAATCGATAGTTTCAAGTTGACAAGTCTGAGGAATACTTGTCTTAGTATTTATCTGACATCCCAGTATCTTAGAATACGGCACTGGGTTGTTTTATAGTGTGGACATTACACTGGTCTGAATCCATGCGAGAAAGGGACAAAAATTGTTCGCCCCGTTACCATTCCTCTCATCAGGCACCTCAGGCTCCAAGAAATAAACTTACTCCTGCAAGCAGGTAAAACCTGGGCGGGGGAACGGCTTTCTGACGCCACGAGATTGCCGATTTCAGTCACTCAACAAGAATGACATGAGACCTGGATCTAGTTCGTACAGCGAGACATCACATCGGTGCCAAAAACCAATCTGTACTCGCCTTTGGAAGTACTTGTCTTCCCATTTCCATAATTGTTGCATCCTAATCATAAAATTAAAGCAAACTTTTATATGCAATAAATTCACTGGTCGATGAATTTTTCCACATGTCCATTTCGCTGCATTTTTACTTAGGTGACGTTGTTTGTAATAACAGTTCACAATTCTTCGAAACCCACCGAACACAAACTTGCTTACCCAGTTGAAATATCGCAGCAATACAATCTCCCTGTCATTTGAATCGTCAACTAAATCCCCTTCAACTAGTTTTATACATATCTGAAAGAAAACATTCTAAATTAAAGCCAAATTTATCCAGCTACAAAATGTTTCTGGCCTTGATTAGAGAGATTAATATTTCCAGAGATGAAATTTGAAACTTTCCTAACAAAAAACTGCAGAGAAATGATAAGGAAAAAATCAATTAATCACTGTTTGGGGAGAGGATTTCAAGAAATGGGATTAAGTATAATAATCTACATCATTGTCCCAGTTGATAGGTTCTTTAGTATACTTTAGGTATGTAATTAATCCTGTGGGATTTCAGTTGGGACTGATCTCGAATAGATAAATCTACAAATTGATTAGATGGAAAATAAGAACGTTAAAAATGAACGTTTTCAAAATAAAAACTTATAAATTGTAAAGGTTTCAAATGGTTATATACACTTCTTAAGCAACGTATTCACAAGCACAAATACTTTAAGATTGGTTGACATTCTGTGGTCATCGGAGCTGAAACGGGTAAATTTATAATTGCAATTACATAATATTGCTTAAACAATCTACAAAATGCTTCGGCAGCCAAACCCTGTTAGGTCTAGCAAAATACCACATCTCTCTATTCGACAAGGAAGACAATATTTGTTAGATTTCACTAATTTCAAATCAAATCCCTTATCAATTTTAATCAACTCCAACTTCAACTTCCTGAAAAGAAATCGAATGGAACCTCGGTTATCGAACGACTTTCCACCGCCGTGATCGAACAAATAATCAGAGTTCGAACACGTGAATCGAGTCGATAAAAACGGAATACACGCGCGAATGACTGCCGAGGCAAACCGAACACGGCCAAACCCCCTGCCGAGTCAATACGAACAGTATGAATATCTATCAGTCCGAGTTGATCCCCACACCCATTAAACGAGTGTTTGATGTTATGTTTGTGCATATTCTTCGCTTCGTTTGTGTTCATTCTCAACAATAAGGCTACTTTAACAATTAGTTATGGGTCTTAAGAAAGGAAGCTTTATCATTACTGAAAAAGGGAAAGGGGAAAGTTGTGAGAATAACGATAGAATTGAAGAAGGAGATAAACGCCATATTTGAGAATGATGTTCGAGTTTCTAATCTCGCCATCCTATACGGCACGGCAAAATCGACGATTTCTACTTTTTCTGAATAAAGACGAGATAAAGGCTGTTGATGTTGTGAAAGGAGTGACAAGTGTTGTTAGCAAGCAAAACGCACTGATGCAAAGTGCATACGATGAGTTTCCATACTTTTTTCGTATGGGCACTTTTATTGATAGTACACACATGAAACTCTTGTCCCCTGAGAAGTAATCTCCTCCTGCTCCAATGTACTTGTTCTACCGTTCCAACAACTTCTGGAAGGCCCCATGCAAGTCCTCTTGTGGGAGCATGTCAATGACCTTCGTCACAGACTCTTTCATCTCCTCAATTGTTTCATAACGACAGCCTCTGGGATTAGGGAATAACCAAAAGTCACAGGGAGCAAGGTCTGGACTATACAGAGGTTGAGGAACTGTGTTGATGCCCATCTTGGTCAAATAGTCTGTGACAAGTATGGGATTGGGGACTGATGAATTGTCTTGGTGGAAATGCCACTGACCCGATTTGAAGTATGTTGGCCTCTTCCGACGGGATCTTTTCCTGAACTCCCTTAAAACCTCAACATAGTAACCCTAACCCTAAACCTAAACCTTTGTTCAATATGCTCAAGTGTATTGCCCTTCTTACCCCTCCCACACCTCTCATCATCCCTCACAGACTCCCTACCTTCCTTGAATCTCTTATGCCACTCAATAACTGGTGCTCGATTCATGCAAGATGGTCGAAAAGTAGTCAAAAGCATTCCATACATTTCTGTGGAATTTTTTCCAAGTTTAAAACAGAATTTTATGGCATATCGTTCTTCTAAAGTGCCAGATTGCATTTTTGAAATTCACCAGCTGTGACAATCAGGCTTTCGTAGGGCGTATTCCAATTGCTGCTGTAGCTGTCTTTTTGAGCTTGAAATCAGAAAATTGGTCAGTCATCTCATAAGATATATAGCAAGAAAATAATGAATTTTCAAGAGTCTACGACAATTTTAAATGCCCATACGAAAAATATCTGGAAACTTACCTATGCTCCACGTAATATCCATTATAATGGACAAAATTGAGAAGCTACTGCTAATATTTATAAAAGGAATAACCGGTTAAAGTATAATTTGTGATAAGGCAGAAGGAATTTGCTGATGTCGGACAAAATGAACTGGGACAGTTTATTCATTCACCCATCACAAAATAAACAAAAACAATGACCTGGGTTTTTCTACTCTCCTTTTCTTTGGTTGATCTTTTTCAAAAATTACTCTAAAAAAACACTGGAGGGATAAATTCTCTCTATACCGCCTTAATAACAACAAATAACATTTTCGAGAGACTTTCAAATTACCCACAGCCAAATAATCCAGGAGGACTTTTAATTCACCCCCAAAAGCAAAAATTACAATTCTAGGGGGATTTTATCTCACTCTCAACTAAATAATCTTGGGGGAATTTTAATTCACAAAAAAAAAAAAAAAAAAAAAATGGAAAATAACAAAGCGGTTGTGGCTTCTCTGGTGATGCTTGTTCCAAATACTGAGTGTTCAGTTGGCCCATATTTAGGGCAGCTACAGTGTCCTTAGTCACTTGGGACCCTGTTGCAGTGGCTTATATTTCTTCTTGGATATCATGTCCCTTCGCAGGAATATTTTTCACCCTACACCTTATCAACCACTGCTTTGCCTGAGTTACTAATGCTGCTACTTTTATGATCACTACTACGAAAACATTGTCCACAAATGAAGACCAGAGAGTGGTACTTGTGAGTTGATCTTTCCAGGTGCGAATTCTTTTTTGCAGTTTCCAACTTATATAATACCAGTCTGTAAATCAATGTTTTCTAAAAATTTGAATAACCGAGGCAGTTTACCCATAGTTATGTTGGATGATTTCTCCACCAGGAGGTCCCACAGGCCTGTCCATCTGCTAGGAGAGACACTTGAAAGAGCACGGAAAGAATCTATAGTTTCAAATTTCTCCTTTACCAGATAGTAAGGCGGCTGGGTGATTGACTGTCCGTAAGTCATGGATCCCATCGACAAACTGATAATAGTCAGAGGAGTGGCTCTTGTAATTTCTGTCAATTTTTACTTACATTCTCGTGATATGTCTAGTTCCTTCTCTAGTGCTACTGCCCAAACACCATCGGACAAGCTGATTGCCAGTGGCATTACGTTTCTCATGGATACTTCCACGCAGAATGTTCGCTCAAATCCTACCTTACCATCTCTAAACAACTCGATGGACCCTTGGTGGCGTTCATCGGACTCATTGTCCCAGTGCATCTACAACTCGTATTTTTTTTTTTTCGGGTAAGGGTAAGGAATTGGTAAATTTATCATCTGAAAGACCAAAAAGGTACTTTCTCAATCTTAACAGTAGCACTGGCACTAGAGCGAATATTTTATCCTCTTCTCATTAGGTGAACAGTAAGCGCTCGTAGACCTTTGCAGTCGAACGGTTGGTCCCGTTGCCTCCCCCTATCGCCACTTCTTTATGTCCTGGCTTAGAGATGTCGGTACTGATCAGGTCCTGCGCAGTGGGAGATTGTGGGTTTCCACGTATACCGAGGATATCACGGTTTTTGTGTCCCGCTATTCAGACGTAGAGACGGTGAAGAAGGCGATTGAAAGGTATGAATCGATAGCAGGGTGCTACAATCAATTTCGAAAAGAACAAAGCTCTGCTACTAGGTCCCTGGAGAGTTGACGTTTGTCTGCCTGGGCCTTTCCGCTGGAGCGACGTGGTTTAGTTCAGGTCCGACCACCAACTCAATCGTAACTGGTCGGAAATACAGGCAACGGTTGTTGTGCAGGTAGGTACCTGGCTTCAAATATGGTTGTCCTTAAAGAGCAGACCGGAGAGGTGTACCGTGTACATCTTCCTCCTGACCCTTTACTGATTGTCTGTTCTTACATTGCTTGTGGGACGGTGGTTGGCGTTGGAACGATCCCACTTTTTACTGCTGTAGAAGTGGTGGGAGGAAGCCAATGGTTCACAATCAGGTCTGCTGTCAGCGTCTTTGCAATGGAGGCTTAATGATGCCCGACTTGGAAAGCCACAAGTTCACTGTGAAGTTGACATTCCTAGGTCGATCGTTGAGGAAGATGTGATTTGGGGTCGTTAGGTTTCAAACCTGAAATAGAATACCGAAGCCAAGGACCATCGTAGGCCGATGGGTGAAGCACCGTATCTTCTCGGTGCAGAAAACCTCTTCCCAAGCTTCCTCGGTTCACTCCCCTTTCAGGACCTCGAAAGAAAATATATCGGGAATTAGTGGAAGGTTCAGTTTTTGGTCAGCGATGAGGAGCTTCACTTGTCATTGTGGGAGATCTGTTCAGAATAGAGTTGGGCTTCAGACTTTTAAATACAAAACTTTGTTTTGATGTGCTGTAGATTACGAAGACACGAAATTAGTTTAATCATTGAAGTTTCATTTATTCATGAAGAAAATAATCCTAAAAAATTGTTTGAATTATTTTTTATGCCTCTAGAAATATTCCTTTGTGAACTTATGAATGAATTTTTATCGAACATTTCTTTAAAATTTATTTTTAAAAAATTAGGTTTTAGCTTTTAAAAACAACGCTAGCGATAAATGAATGTCATAAGTTTCTCGCTAGATTTATTGTCTTAAATTTGTGTTGCGAATTACAAAGACATAAAATTAATTCCTCACTTTTGATCATGCGAATCCAAACATCAGATAATTCTTTATCTTTAGGAAAAGAAAATACATGAAATTTAGGGTTGGATCTATGATTGCCTTTGCAATGTGGTACAACTCAATCTATAAGACATTGTTTGTGTTTGGAAATGAATCCAATATTTAAAAGAAAAAAATAGATGATTTAAAAACATCTTAAAAATATAATACATAAACGAAACCCTTCTTGAAAGTTGGAGGACTCAAGATGATGACGCGACATGTTTCCCCCTTACCTCTTTCTAGGCCTTTTTTTTTCGGTGGTCTCGACCCGACCCGACTGTTTCCTCGCCCAAATCCCAGACGCTATACGATTATAGTGGGGATTTCGAGGAAGGGAAGGTCGGGTACGATCCAAGGCACGAGCCGTTCTTGACTTAGTTGGTCATCGTCCCACTTAGGACCTGATGAGCCAAATATGGTCCAGGTACGAAACTTAAACAGGACAGCAATTTCCACTGCTATACAAAGGTAACAAAGATGTCAATGTCAGCTTGATCAACCGTAGTTGTCCCAGTCAAAGCCGGGAACCTTTTGGCCTCAAGTCTGCCGAGCAGGGACTGCTTGTCAATGTTGCTGCTCGCCCACCCGAAAGTGGCTCCGCCGAAACCGGGGGCTTTTTGGCCTCAAGTCTACCATGGAGCATTGACCGGTCAACACGGATGCCAGACATTCCGTCGAAAAGCTGATATTTGTCTCTGCCTCCCACTAGCCAGGACTTGACACAAGATCAATGACCCAAAGGTCGATTATAGTGGGGATGGAGGGGAAAGGAAGGTCGGGCACGAGTAAACAAGTCTGCCCTGAAGGGCGAGGCACAATTACGGTGATTCATAAGATGTTTTGCAATGGAAGACCCGTATGTGTGTTTATTCGGTCAGCAAAGTAGTTCCCCTGTCGTATTTTTGTGGGTACATGTCATTTAATTCTTTAATCCGGACGTTGATTGGTTTTCCCAATGTATTGCAAACCGCAACACATCTAAAAGAATAAACCAAAGATCAACAATGTTGGGATGGAGAGAACGTCTTTTCGACCAGATGTCCAAACAGTCCGCGTGTGGAAAAGCACACGCAGGTTGGAAGAAAAATAGCACTTACGTACACAAACAGAGATCCAGTTGGCAAATCTATCCCTAATATCACCAGGCCAAGCAACCTGAGATATACAGGGCACCTCTGGACGGAATCAGGTTTAATTTTACTGAAGTTAGAAATTTTATCTCTGATGAGAGATCGAACAATGTTTTCAGGGAAGTCATTGTTACAAAGTGTCCCAATGATAAATTCAACCTCATCGTCCAACTTTTACTCCGAGCACATCATTAATGCCCGGTGTGTTAGGGTCTTAATTAGATTTATCTTCCGCTTTTGGGGACAAAATGAATCCCATTGAATGTATAAGCCAGTAAAATTAGGTTTACGATATACAGTTGTTAGGAATACAGAAGTCTCTTTACACATCAATACATCAAGAAAAAGTAGAAGAATTATTCTCCTTCTCAAAAGGAATGCAGTTCGCATGTTATTCAAATGTGAGAAAAATTCGCCATCCTCGGTTTCACTCCCAAATAAACAAAAAGTGTCGTCTACATCACGAAAGTTCACTTCGGGTGCTTTATATTTGGAAAACAAATCAACATCATCAAAACCCACAATCATACGATCTATTTTTTCAATCTCTTTCCTCTTTCTTTAGTATACATATTTGTCTATGATAGCAACTTTATTTATTTAAAAACCTTCACTAAGCATCTATTCCTTAGTCATAGAATATAATTTATAATTTCAGTAATTGATATAACAATTTACATACAGTAGATATTTATATGATTTAACCCTATTTGTTTATTTATATATATGTTTGTTTGTCTATTTTCTTTTCTTTTGTTTTCTTTTCTTCCCTCTCCCCTCTTTTCTTTTCTTTTCTTTTCTTTTCTCTTTTTTTTCCTTTCTTTTCTCCCTTTTTCTTCTTCTGAAGGTTCACTAAAACCGAAACGTTTTAACGTCGACTTTCCTTTGTAATAAATTCATAACTTATGGATTACTTTGTTTTTCAATTTTCTCCTCACGCACACACACACACACACTTATATATATATATATATATATGAGATCAGAATGTAGTACCTTTGTACTATCAAATTGTTGCTCCCCATCTTTTATGGCTTGAATCAATCTAATGTCTGTCTGTGGGAATCCCACGGTTATTTGAAAGAAAATTATTAATCCAGATTAATAAAGACAATATTGCCTATTATTTCGTTAATATTTTCATAAAAAGGTAATGTTCTTATAAACCAAAGACACAAGGATTTTAATAAATTTAGTGGAAAAGTATACACTCAAAACGGATATCATTAAGTATTATTTATTATGAAGCTCTTCAGTTTTTGAATTCTGCAGTAAAAAATATGAATATATAGCAGTTAAAAATCATTTTGCTCTCTAATACTTACCCAATTTTTTTTGTAAGAGCTTCACTGTTATAAAGCTCGATCATTAACACCTCTAATATATATATATATATATATATATATATAATCCTAAAATAGATATCTCTTTCTTTCTTTATTTCTCTGTCACTCTGTCTTGCTAACAGGTTATTAGATGTACATTTTCTTTTTAAGTAGAGGAAGTGTATTGTGAATTGAATTACCACGACACAGTCATCTCCAGGGCCACGTCTTCCCAGGAGGATTGGAAATACGCATCCATGTCATTATCATAACCTCAAGGGCAAGGATATCGGTGTATATTTTCTTTTTTCAGTAGAGGAATTATATTGTGAATCAAATTACCACGACTAGAAAATCCCTCTGTTAAGAGTACAGATGTAACTTGCAAGATACATTCAGGTTAACTGGCCATGCAATTACCATGACTAGTTAGTTTGGCGCCTCTTGTGTGTGATGTGGTTTGAGGGCTCAGTGGTAGAGTTTCGGCTCTATGGTCGCTGGTTCAATCTCCAGTGGAGGTGATCATGATTTACACCGCTGATGAGACCTAATAAGGTCGAAACAGCTGTCCATTGTCTCCGTATGTTGCGCGCAAATGTTCGCCGGATTTTCTAGACGTGGTAATTCAATTGCCTGGTTATTAGATATAGGCGTGTCCATTGGTTAATCTTACAGCCTCGACGATTTCTGTCACAAGTCATTCGTTTTAGAATGTCTCCTATGAATATTAGTAAAATAGCTTTCCAATTCATATGCTTTGATTTCTTCTTTAGTGTAACCACTGCTTTTGATAAAAGTAAAAAGTTAGCGACCGTAGTCGAGGGTGACCAGAAGGCTCCCTTTTCCCCGAAGTGTAGGAGAGGTCGTTACTCCTTTCCCTGGATTGCTCCATTTTACCCTCGATACGTACCTTATATTGCTGAGTGTTAAGCAAGAAGGTATCAATTACCATTTTTATAGTCTTTGCTATGACGTGACTTGGGATTGAACTCAGGTCTCCCGGACCATTGGCGAGCACTCTAATCGTCCCTTTATTATCAGGAGAAAAATGCATCGGTAAACTGAGTCTGTCGCCGTCGTCGTCCTTTTTTTGTGTAAACATCTTTAGAGGTGAACAGAAAATGAACAATTTTCTTTTGGTACGATACGATGTTGGTTAGTTCGTTGGTTGGGTTTAGGGCATATCAACCTTTTTCCGTTTTTAAAGCCAAATCCATTTTTATGTGAATAATCAGTTCAATTTCAAACAATTCAGTTTAGTGTAAGTACAGTTTCAATGTTAAAAACAGTTCTATTTCAAACGATTCAGTTTAGCATAAGCACATAGTTTAAATGTAAGTTGAGTTTAATTATGAAAAACATTTCTATTTCAAGCTATTCAGTTTAATCAAGCAGTTCTAATTCAGCTAATTCAGTTCAGTGTAAGTACAGATCTTGCTCACACACAGCTAAATGTCAAAACAGTTCTATATTAAATAAATCAGTCCAGTGTAAGTACAGTTTCAATGTCAAAAAACTGTTCCATTTTAAGGTACGATACGAGAGTGTGGATCAACTATGTACATCCTTCTAAATCCAGCAAGTTGATGTTAGCACCGTTTACTCGTAGATTCTAAAAGGATTACAGCTATGTAAGGACGTTTCAAGAATGTTTTTTTCATCACTATCTTGGAGACAACTATTAGCACTGTTTTCAAGTAAATGTTCCGTTAATTCTTCATTGTTTTTAAAGCATGCAATAGTATAATCATTGTCATACTGAATGAACAAGCACATGGCATGAAAAGCATTGAGGACAATTAAAAGTATAGATAGACAAAATAAAGACACAGGAATCGTAATACACAAGGAAATAGAGAATTTACAAGAATAACTGATTAGCCACAAAGATATTTCAGTAACTAGAATCATAAAGAATGTACGGTTCACATTATCAACTATAATCCAGTGTAAGTGAAATAAGAATTGTTTTGTCTCGGAAAAGGAAATTAGACTCGGAGTAAACCTTAAGCTTGATGGGGTCTTTTTCTAATACGACAGTAAATTCCATTTGTTATCTTTGAGGGTCACTATGGCACAGAGCCTTCAGCTAAGAGTCACTGGACGGGCAACGACATCCCTTGTATCACCTTTTGCGGCTATCCCCCGTGATTGTTTTTAAATCAGGTACAAGTATTGAAAAAGTAAGAGTCAACGACACTCCCGGGTCCGAACATGACTGTACTTTCTGTGTGCGTGGATTCGGGTCAGCCATGGGTTTAACCCATGTGCAGCTGGTCCAGCCTGTTGAATACAATGACATCAAAGCTGACAGATGCGAGTAGCGGGACTGGTACTGGACTAAGAATGACCTCTAGAGACTAGCCAACCCGGAGATCGAGGCCAGAAACAATAGGGTTTCGGCTCTTAATTTTCACCAGGCTAGCCTTATGGGCAAGACCCTAGATGTGATCACAAGTAAAAGGAGAACAAGGCAGTATAAGCCGACGAGGTACGGTGAAAACTAGCAGGCCCTCGCCGTCAGAGACCACCCTTAAAAATGCTTGCGCCTTTCAAAAACAAATGAGTTCTAGAGATGACGCTAGGAATTCGGATCAGCATATAGATAAGGTGGGCTCAAAAAGAGCACAGGGTGGTACCGCCATCCACAACTCAGCAAGTGAAGGATCTACTAAAGAGCCCAGGGCATATAAGGCCCCTCGTTCGAAGCCCTCGAGTGACAACAACACAAACAAGAGATCTAAATGGGCATCGAATGACTTGCAAATTCTCGTAAACACTCATAATACCATCTCAGAAAGTAAACTCAACCGGCTACACTCCAGCCGCTCCATTGGAGCTCTCAGGACCAAGAAGTATAAGTTAGGGATCTCTGGCAGCGGGCCGTATTCAGTACAACCACTGAATGCGTACTGTGTGATGAGGAGGTGGTGACCCCCGTTATTGACCAAAGGAATGCAGGTAGTTGATCTCTGAGAGACTAACTCTGAGGCAGTTGTTGGCTTGCCGATCAAAGTGAATGACTGCGTTAGTTGAAACGGACAAGAGAAAACTGGAGATTCCAAAATCTTGTATGAATTTGAGTAGTAGAAGCAGATATTTCTTTCGAGGACGCCAGGCGGAAGATTAAAGGATGACTTGTTTTTTGAGGAGCTATCTAAGAGGTAAAGACACTTACTTGAACACAAGCTATAAAGATGTAAGGAGACGAAAGTTTACGAGCCCAATTTTTGGGGGCTGAGCTCCAAACGTTGCTTTATATATTGGACACGACAAAGCGAACCAGCATGTTAGAACTACAACAGAAAACCAAGAAGAAAATTCAAGGTCTGTGTCTGCTGTCTTTCTCATCCATGATATGTTTTCTCTTTACCCGGCTAACGCAGTCGACTCAGCTTCCATACTCTATTTCTCTTTGCGAC
The DNA here is from genome assembly GCA_963585895.1 of Sepioteuthis lessoniana. NCBI lineage: Eukaryota > Metazoa > Mollusca > Cephalopoda > Myopsida > Loliginidae > Sepioteuthis > Sepioteuthis lessoniana. The sequence goes on from OY757922.1 coordinate 21,269,886, forward strand.
CACCTACAAATTGTAGTAGTAAATTAAAGCTTTGGGTAGTTAAACAGTTTCGTACGTTTGACAACTTTTACGATGCGGAGTCATAACAGGGTCCTGGAGGTACGAATGTCTAATTAGTACTATTATGTAAAAGTTTTAATCAGTTTGGTGCCGTTATGGTACATACCTTCCATTTGGTGCCGTTATGGTACAAATAAACAAGCACATGGCATGAAAATCTAAAGAATTTTGGGAGAAAGCATTTTAGTTTCATTACAGAAATGTTTCAATGAAAATCAACCAAGCTCGGAGATATTTTAGAATTTTTTTTCGACAGCACAGAGTGGATGGGGAGAAGTTACCGTATAGCTAATTTGAAAATGATGGATAAAGAAGTACCTGATTACCGGACAAAATCGAAGTGTCGAAACCTTCACGATTAAGTCGAATTGGCCCAATCGATATGACTAAATCAAAGAAACCAGTAAATATTACTTCTTAAATCGAAGCAAAGAACCATAACCTTACCCAAACTGTCACCAGGATAGATAAATAAATAGAGAGAGAAAGCGTGTGTGTGTGTGTGTGTGTGTGTGTGTGTTTATTGATTGATCAGGACTTTTCGATAATCAGTGAGATAGGGAACTTAATGGGATTACTTGCTCAGTCAACCAATATAATGATGTTGTGTCAGGGCGTTTGGATTTAGTTTTGTAAAACTACTAGCTGAGATGAAAATAAAAGGATCAAGATCCGCCTCAAGGGAGTTGGTGGAAAGTGAACACTACTTTTAGTCAATGAGAACATTTTTACATTATTCAAGTGTAAACTTCTTCTGATTTTCAAACTGGGTAGACAATTCACAGTAAAGGAAATATCAATAGAGGACATATCATATGTGAAATAAATCGATGAAGATAAATTAATCTAATCAACCTATTTGGATATATATCGCTCTGAAGGAAATTTACAAAAAAAATTTAGTCAAGTTTTTTTTTTAAGTTTAATTTACAGAAACTGAATTGTGTCTTTCTTTAGTAAAATTTAATTTAGTAAAACGTGGATTCTTTCTATCTTTTCGAAAGTCAATTCGTTTTGTAAAATATATGGATTCTTCTTTAAATTCTAGAGTATAATTTCATTTTGAAAAATATTTGGATTCTTTAAATTCAATTAGTAAAATGTTTTGCTTTTCATGTTATAATTTTATTCAATATAAATATTTTCTTTCCGCCTTTTTCTAAAATATGATTTAATTTTGTAAAAAAAAAAAATTTATTTGTCTATTTTGCTGCCTAAAAATTCAATTAGATTTTTTATAGTGTCCCTTTATTCCCAGAATGATATTTAATTCAGAAAAATATTTTGATTCTTTCTATTTTCGAGAGAATAATTTTCTTCATTAATAATTATTTTAATTATTTAAAATTATTTTAATTTCCTTTACTTTTCAGAATATAATTTCCTTTAGTAAAACACTTGGATTCTATCTTTTAAATTATTATTCTGTTTAGTTAAATATATGGATTTTTTTTGTATCTTTCAGTATATATTTTCCATTATTTTATATAAATAATCTAATTCCGTCTTTTTATAGACTATTAACACTTAGTAAAAGATAATTTGATTTGTCTTTTTTAAAGTCTACGATTTCATTTTTAATTCAAATTGGGCCTGTTTTTTTTTTAGAGTTTAACTTTATTTAGAAAAATAGTTCAATGCTTTCTCTTTTAACGAGTAAAATTTTATTTGGTAAAATATTTGTTTTCTTTTTTCTGGTTAAAATTTTATTTAATATAAATGATTTATTTCCGTATTTATTCTGCACTCATTTGGAGTGTAATATCTCTCTTCCAATGGATAATTTTATTTAATATAAATGATTTTATCCTGCTTTTATTGTTTTTCTTTTCCAGAGTATGATTTCATTTTGGAAAATTTATTGATTCTTTCTACCTTCCAAATTGTAAATCTCTTTTTTTTTTTAATATATATATGTATTCTTTTTATTATCTACAATATAATTTTATTTAGTAAAATACATGGACCCTTTCTCTTTTCTAAAGTATAATTTTCGATTTAGAAAAAATATTTTATTTTCCTGAGGAAAATTTCCCTTAGTAAAATATAGGGATTCTTTCTGTTATAGAGTAAATGTGTAGCGAATCTCTGAAGGAGAAATACTTTTACATTAAATGTCAAAAAGCAGTTCACCAGTTCACTTACTTGGAGTGTACAATCACATCAGATGCCAAGATCGACAGAAAAGTAGACAGCAGACTGACCGAGGGAAGCAGCACTTTTGGCAGACTCTACAAAAGAGTATGGAACAGCAAACATGTGGAAAAGGGCACTAAAAAGTTTTCGGTAAAAAAAGAAAAATTGTAATTAGTTATTTTACAATGAAAATATTTACAGATAGTAGTAAACTGTTTTATTCATTTTTTTAGTTTTAGAAACTTTTGCCTTCTACTCAAAGTCCTTAAGTGTATAATTTCATTTATAGAAAATTTATTGATTCTTCCTACCTTCCAATTTGTAAATCTATTTTTTAAAAATATATATGGCTTCTTTTTATTATCTAAAGTTCTTCACCCTCCCAATAGTCCAGACCTTGCTCCTTGTGACTTTTGGTTATTCCCTACGCTCAGAGGCTGTCGTTATGAGACAATTGAGGAGATGAAAAAGGCTGTGACGAAGGTCATTGACACGCTCACACAAGAGGACATCCATGGGGCCTTCCAGAAGTTATCAGAACGGTACAAATGCATTGCAGCCGGAGATTACTTCGAAGGGGACTAGAGTTTCATGTGAGTACTATGAAAAAAAGAAAATCCTGGAAACTTATTTAATGATCCTCGTGTATATATATATATATATATATATATATATATATATATATATATATATATATATATATATATAGAGAGAGAGAGAGAGAGAGAGAGAGAGAGAAAGAGAGAGATTGGAACAGAAATAATCAAATGTTTTACGAAATAAAATTATACTCTGAAAAATAATCAGGATAAAGACGGAAATAAATATTAAATAAAATTTCAATCTGATAAAAAAAAAAAGGATACAAGTATTTTACTAAATATAATTCTTCTTTTGAAAACAGAATTGAACTATTTTTCTAAATTAAGTTACACCCTAAAAAATAGGCCCAATTTAAGTTAAAAATCATAGACATTACAATAGACAAATTAAATTATTTTTTACTAACTTTTTCCGTCTATAAAGACGGTATTAGAGTATTTATATAAAATAATAGAAAAAAAGAAGGCAGAATATATGAATTTAATCTCTGCAAGTTAAAAAGAATCCAGATATATTACAAAAGGAAATGACTGTCTAGGATTTAAAAAAGAATCCTAATATTTTACTAAAGGAATTGACTTCCTGAAAGATAGAAAGAATCGAAATGTTTTCTAAATAAAATTTTACTCTAGACAGACCAATCAGATTACGTAAAATAAACTTAAAAAAAAAAACTGGATTAAATTGTTAAATTAAAAGTGGACCCAAAAAGGGCACCGGTCAGGAGATAAGGTGGGTCCCTGAAGGGCACAGCTGATCCTAAAAGCTCCGGGCCATAATGACCCACAAGGTCGGCTCTAAAGCGGGAGGTCACTAATTAAGAGTCAGTTCAGAGACTTCTCCAATCATCTTCTTTTTTTTTTTTTATTCAGGTTCATTGTTCTTAGTTTCAAGGATATTTTCATTTTCCCACTGTCAACTCTCTTGCTTTTGGGAGCGCATATGTACCATACATATGCATACTGATGGGAATATATCCACGTGTATATGCATGCGTATAGATGTATCTCTAAATAGAAATATTTATAATGCTTTCTTTAATACATTTTAGTGCATGTCTAACGAAAGAAACAATGTTTTTTTCTACTATATATATTAAAGATTGATTTCACTTGGCCAAATTCATGGGGTGTCCTCGAGGTGTAATGGTTAAAGCGTTGGACTGCGGAATCGTAGTACGCGAGTTCGTACTCCAGTTGCGCTATTACGTTCACTTTCGGGCAAATACCCTTGGGAAAGGTATGAGACTCCTTATCCTCCCAGCTATGGGTTAAATAGTTCCACTACTGTTCTTCTTGGAGAATGGATTTGGCATTAAATAACCGAAAAAGAGTTGATATGCCATTAAACTAAGAAACCAAACCGAAACCTTGGCCAAATTCACTGTTTTTTGACACTCTTGTATTTGGTTGTGCAACAATTTTTCTGAACTTTTCCTCAGTGCATTTCACGCCAATTGTTTGTACGTTCAGCAAAACCATTTAGTGTCAAACCTAGAACATCTTTTTCGTTGAGTCTTAACATCCATGAAGGGGATACACGTGTGAGACGAAATAAATTTGTCTCCCTTGTAGCACAGTTTGAGGAACTCTCCAACGTCACGAGTCCGCTGTTCTGGTAACTGCACCACCGAAGCGGAAGACGTTTTCTACTTCTCAGCAATGGCACACATGGCTTCCCCTTTGTTTCAGACCTGGAAAGACTGACTTCCACACTTTGCTCGATGGATTATATTCATGTTCCTTAAATTTGTATAGCTTTGGACGAGAACTCAGTGTCCTTCCTTGGTAGTTGTTGCATTAAATGCTATATATTTTTAATTACCCAGTCGAATGTTTTTATAGGAGTTGAATTATCTCTCGCTAGCAAAGAAATTATCTAGTAGTAAGCCATATTTAATTAGGAAGAGTTAAGGAATTGAGGCATAAAAAATGAGAAATCGAAGGAGAAAGTGGAAGGCAGAGCTAATACTTATGTTATTTGAAAAGAGGTGAATCTTTATTTCTGAATAACAAGAAAAAAAGTTTCCCTCAAAATTAATTTCCTTCCCATATTTGACAGTTGTTTTTTTCCCCAAGGTATTCCCTTATATATTTTGAGTTCTTTCTTGTGTGTGAGTGAGTGAGTGAGAGAGAGAGAGAGACAGACAGACAGTAGTATATGGTTTTCACTTTCTCCCTAGGTGGGTTTGTGGCTGACCAATATCCATGGAAGAGCTTTTATATAAGTAAATATATATTATTGTATGCAGATAATTATTTTATAGTACTTACAACGACCAATTGATTTGGATTTTGAATCGATACACTTTTATTTCGGAGAAAACCTCAAATCTGCCGCGGGACATGTATCATCACACATGTACTAACGATCACATGTACGACTACACCCACAAAAAGTCTTATACACAATCTCAACGTAAATATATTTGACTGTATTTTTCGATTACTCTAAGATCTTTCTTTCCCTGCATGAGGTTTGTAGTAAGATGACAATATGAAACCAGTGGTCGCAGATCAGCCTCCATGTTATTAAATATATATGTATAAAAATTAAATAAGTATATATGCACACCCTACAATACCAGCAACCCTCTCTTTAGGTTATATAGTCTGCGTACTTTAAACACCAATGACAAGATGACGTTGAACTTGGTCAATTGGAGATTCCTAAATATCCATCAATATTTTTGGATATATTAATTATCTATGATATCTACTCAGTGCTTTCTTTTTTGAAGGGTTTCATTTGTCTGAGTCTCATCTTTCTTTAATTGGGCCCTATGTTGTCTCAGGTTCAATGGGTTCCGTATTTTTTATTTTATTTTATTTTATTTTTACACAGTCAACGCTTACTTTAAATAGATATTCCTACGCGAAACTTGTTCTTCCTGTACTGAAACGGGAAGAATTTTTTTTCTTTAGAAGTGTATTTCTTCTTATATGAAAAATAATCTGTAGAAAAACCGTGGTAGATTAAACACGAAACATTTGGTCAGAAATTTTATCCCTGCAACCAAGTGATCATCACTGTCTGACATAAAAATACATTTTGAAACCAAGTATTTTTTTATTCCAGAAATAAATATACATTTCACTTTTTAACGAGTTAAAATCGTTTTTTTTTAATTGAATTTTGTTCATAAAACTTTCACATTTAATCCTTTTTTATTTGCATGAGCTGCTTAAAAAAACATTTTCTTGTATGAAATTAAAATACTTTTTTATCATCATTATCATCCCGTGTTGTTTTATCAGAATAATTTTCGTCGTTAATATTTTAATAATGAGGCTGTGTACCCTCGGGCTAACAGTGATAAGGAAAGTAGACCTGTTCCTTCAGCACACGATTCAACAAATTTCCAAAATACATTTGTCATCGAGAAATGTTAACGAGGGTACGGCCGAGAAGTCTTGAAAAAGGAATTAAATTACTTGGTGAACTCTCGAACCTCAAAGTGAAGGTCGCTGCAGTGCAAGAGACTCGTTTCATTTGCGCTGTGGACTATCTGGTGCTGGAGTACGACTCATTTTTTTTTTCAGCATACGGCAGCCGCAACTACGTTGGGAGTCTCTTTGCAAATTGGACGCAGTCTCTGTGCCGATAAAAGCGTTGTTTTTGTAGGTGACGATGACCAACTAGTTGTGGTCGATGATGCCGTTAAAAGCTTCAAGTTCCGGGTCGACATGGTTTATGCGCCCAACACCGTTGGTGAGAGGACTTCCTTTTTCGATGGTTGGCACAGTTCCTCAACGATCCGAAACGGCTAGTTTCGGTGGGTGACTTGAGTGCGATCCTTGATCACAAGATCGCTAAAATTAGGTGGGGAGTTAGATTGGGAAGGTGTGAAAGCAGCCTGATCGACCTAAAGGCTCAGCACGACTTGGTCAACAGGTTTCATCTGGATCACTCGGGATGGAGACGTGGAGAGAGAGAGAGAGGTCACCCTCTGCCCATGTAGGGTCCTACTTGGACAGACTGTTAGTTAGAAGAGCTGACTGATTACTTGTCCCACAGTCGACTTGATAGGGCTGACTGACCATGAACTTCTTAGGATCAGTCTGCGGTTAGCTAATAGGCCTAGTCTAGCAAGCTACTGGAAGTTCAATACCTCCGTACTGGAGATATGGGACTTCCGGGACCGGCTGCAATCCCTAATTAAGTTGGGCTGGTAAGGGCGGTACCGGGAATAGGTGGTGGGCAACTCAAATATAGGATTAGAGATTTTGCCACCAAATACGGTCGACAGCTCAACCCAGATAGGAACAGGAAGGCGAAATCTTATGAAGATACACTTTTTCGGGCGGTGGATGGGGGAACTCCCTAAACGTATAGGAAGGACCTTGAGCGTGAGACTAGCGACTGCTACAAGGGATTCGTAGTTAGAACTAGGTTAAAAAGAGTTCTCAACGAAGCGGTGATATCTAATACGACTGCGCGTGAGGAAGAAGTGCGAATGTTTATCGGTCGGTGTATCGATTCACGGGTTTTAAGTAATATTAAGTAAGAATATTGTAATGAGTGAATGGGTCGATGAATATGACGAGTCATTGCCACGAAATTGATAGACCTTCTCAAATCTTAACCCAATAAATAACCGTTGCTTGGTGGATAAAGGAGGAAATACAATGTTGATACAAGTACTTATGACATGGCAAAAAGAAATTCTTTTCTGCTCACCCTTAAAGATATGGGCATCAGAATAAACTACGAAGATGAAGCTTCACTCAAACTGGCCATTGGCTTTTCTACTAATATTGTAGAAAGCAGTTGATATTAGCACCGTGTTTTAAGAGAATCTTGACCAGAAGAGTTTTCCGTGCAGGTCTATTTCAAAGACGTTTGGATCTGCCCCGAATTCGCAGAGAAAACACTTTACTGCGGACGAATATCGATGAGCGTAACAGGGCGAACCTGTAACGTCTGTTGTCATGATGAATCTTCACTGCTCTATGGAATACGTTCTCAGAGAGTTTTATTTCAGACATAAGTTGAGCAATCCTTTTGGCTGTTTTGAAACTCTGGAATTCTGAAAGAAAAAAATCAAAGTCTATGAGAATATAAACAGCATTATTTAACATTGTCTATCTAATTATATAGAAACGTTTATTTTGTAAAAAAATTTAGATAAAATAGAACGTTTTTCTTGAAATAAAAAAAAATTAAAAAATTAAAAATTAAAAAAAAAATTTAAAAAAAAGAAGTAAATAAAATCGAAAAATCGAAAAATAAAACCCTAAAAAATAAAATAAAAGTGTATACCAGTTTCTAGGCTTACAACTAGATTAATTTCCAACTGACTGATCGTATCTAAAAGTGGCCCTCAGTCGGACAAATGTTTAAACTGATCCGGTTTAAGAAGTTGAATCAATGTAAATTTAGAACGTTACATTTCCTTAGAAACATTTTATGCTGGTGCCTCTTTACGGGCACAATTAGTGGGGGGTGTCAAGAAGAAAACAATATCTACTTCAGCTATTCAACCAAACGCCTTAACTTCGTTTACTGAATTTTAGTCGCTTTTTGTGGGTAGAGGAGCGAGATTCCCAATAAACAAGATGTCCTTATGAGACTTATATGTATTTCATTGTGAGGCTCCAGTTCTGGATACTGAAGAGCGTAGAATGCTACTTCCTATTCATTACTCCTAGGTAGACATACAGTCATACAATTTATCTTGTTAGAAGACGTTAAGGTAAGAAATATTGAAGTACTAGCGAAATGTTTCAAAGTCAATTGTTTTTTTTAATTTCTCATCGTAAAATGTGTTTAAATAAGGTTTATTTAATTTTTAACTATTACCAAAATTAAATAGATGTTCAAAATATTTGCTGACCAACTTATGATTTGTTATTCGATATAAGTATACGAGTGTGTGTTCGGGGGCGATCGTGATCGAGCGTTCGGTCCGGCAGGGCTGCCTTCTGTCTCCTCTTCTCTATGTCCTCGCGTTGGAGCCCCTCCTGCGCAGGCTTAGGGATGAGGGAACAGGTCCGACCCTGCGCGGTATCCCTTTTGTTGGCCGCCTTGCGGCAAGGGTTTCCGCGTTCGCTGATGACATCACAGTCTTTGTATCCCGCCGGCTGGATATAGAGGCTGTGAAAGAGGCGGTTGTCGAGTACGAGCGGATTTTAGGGGCCAAGGTCAATTTTGACAAAAGCGAAGGTTTGCAGCTCGGTGCTTGGAGGGGTAGCAATACTCTTCCAGGGCCCTTCCGCTAGAGTGACGGACCCATCCGCATTCTCGGGTGTGGTTCGGGCCGGACCTCCAACTGGAGCGAAATTGGTCGGAAGTACATGCTAAGGTGAATGCTCAGGTGGGAATCTGGCTTTCAAGGAGGTTGTCCTTAAAGGGCAGGGCTAGGCGTGCGCCTTGTACGTCTTCCCCTTGATCCTTTACCGACTGGGTGTTCTTCCCCTGCCTAAGGTACATCGGTTGGCGCTTCAACGATCCCTCTCCAGATTTCTCTGGGGAGGTGCAAAGCCGATGGTCCGTAGGCAGGTCTGTATCCAACGTACACGCAACGGGGGTCTGAGTATGTCTGATCTGGAGAGCCACTGGCTTGCTGAAAGACTTGCATACTTAGGCCGGTCCTTGACGGGGGATGCAGTGTGGAGACGAAAGGCGAGTCGGACTTTTCCTCGCCTCAAGTCAGACCCAAAGGCTGAAGGTCGACATAGGCTTTTGGGCGAAGCACTGTTTGTCCGCGAGTGCCGAAAGGCCCTTTGTAACCTTCTTGGGTCCAGTGACCTTTCATGGCCTCGGAAGGAACTGTATCGGGAGTTAGTGGCGGGTTCCGCTTCTGATCCTCTTAGCGAGCGGCACGGCTGGACGGCAGAGGAAATCCGCTCTCACTGGAATTGGGCGCCAGGATCGAGCTTCTTGAACAACTCCGAGTTCTCGCTCACCAGGCGATTTGTACGGAATGCGTTGCCCCTTCACGACTTGAACAACAAAGCGGGCCTGGCAGACATGCCCGATTGCCCTAGCTGCGGCAGTGGCCTAGAAGAAACAGCTGAGCACACCTTCTACTACTGCGAGAGAGTTCGCCCGTTTTGGGATCACGTCGGGGAGTGGACGGCTCGCATCGAACCCAAACAGCTTGTGCTGCTCGACGTTGGTTACGTCGTGGACAACGTTCTTCCTCCGTTTCAGGGTGAGAAGCGTATGGTGTTTCTCGCGATCCTAGCTGTAGCTCGAATGGTGATCTGGACGACGCGAAACAAGGGATTGTATGACGATGCAAACTTTTCTCGTCGTGATCTGGTTTTGTATTTTCGGCATTAGCTGAGGGTCAAAATCAGATGCGATAGAAAACGCTTGGATCGCATAACATTCAGCAAAAGGTGGGTGAATGCAGCGAGCCTGGTCGTAAAAAAGGGGGCAATGTTGGAGTCATCCTTCCCTCCTCAGCCGGCCCATGACGTTTGCGGTACGGGTCCTTAGGGACCCCATCCCTGGTAAGTAGAATTGCTTTTCCCCTTGAAACCTAGTTAGCAGTATGCTGTGAGTCATTGTCCCCGTCATCTAGTCATTAGTTTCTCAAGATCTTCCCCCTCCCCATTATTTTTGTACCTCTACCCGTATCCCAGTCCGCTTTTATTGAAGATCTTGAACATTCATATGCAAAAAATCATATTACCAGCTCCTATCGACACATACCGCGCCCGACCCTTTATTTTCTTTCACCCCCGTAGATTAGGATTCCCGCCCCACCTAGGGTAGGTCCGGCTTGTTTCCGGTTTTTTCGACACGGAAAACAGTCGGCCTCCAATTTTATAGACGTGGGGATGGGAGGGAAACCAATCAGGGAATTTTTTCCTTGTTTTTCTTGTATATATATTTTTCGGGTTTTTTTTCCCATTCCCATCATATCATTGTACATAAGCCATAGTTTGTAAATAAAAATCATATACCACTTTCGGGTTTTAAGTAGGTCTTCTTCATAGAGCAAATATGGTATTTTGGTAACTGCTGAGCGCATGATGAATGATGAATGGTTATATATTGTACTGTTGAATGGGTCGACAAATGTGGCTAGCTAGGTTCCCTTAGAATTCATAGTTGAAGCAAGACCGCCCCCTTCCCCCAAAACATTAAGGCCTTGTGCCTTCATTGTATTTTCTACAATGAAATAAAATAAGTATACGAGTGTGTACATATCTAATGTCAATGTAAAATATTTGTTCGAGATGTAAATAATATTATTCAGTTTTTATGTAGAGAAACGAGATTCCCAATAAACAAGATGTCCTTATGGGACTTATATTAATTTCATTGTGAGGCTCCAGTTCTGGATACTGAAGAGCGTAGATTGCTACTTCCTATTCATTACTCCTAGGTAGACATACAGTCATACAATTTATCTTGTTAGAAGACGTTAAGGTAAGAAGGGCGAGCTCCTGGCGAGCGCCCCGGGGCCTGTTCTGGACTTCGGTCCGGAGCGTGGCCCTGGAAAAGGAACAATGGCAGACTTGAGGCCTTTAATTAGGCACCTAGTTTCGACTAGGCTACCTTCGGGTGGGCGAGCTGCATTTTTGTCTCCTTTGTCCCCCATGCACGGCACTAGACCAAGCGTCTAGTTTAAGCCGTTTACTGGCATACGTGCCCGGACCCATATTTGGGTTCGTGAAACTGCTTGCCTCATCAGGCTCACATTGCACTAAGTGAGCCGATGAGCAGCACAGACAAGCAGGGTTCGAGTCTCGGCTCGTTCCCGACCTTCCCTCCCCCTTTATCCCCACTTTAATTGGCCTTCGGGCTTTTGACCTTGTGTCAAGTCGTGTCTGGTGGGAGGCAGCGACAAATACTAGACGTTAAGGTAAGAAATATTGAAGTACTAGCGGAAATGTTCCAAAGTCAATTTTTTTTATTTCTCATCGTAAAAAAGGTGTTTGAATAAGGTTTATTTAATTTTTGAACTATTACCAAAATTAAATAGATATTCAAAATATTTGCTGACCAATTTATGATTTGTTGTTCGATATAAGTATACGAGTGTGTACATATCTAATGTCAATGTAAAATATTTGTTCGAGATGTATATAATCTCGAACTCTAGGGCATTCCTTTTGTTTTGGAATCTAGGAGTTGTTTTTTTTTAAGTCGCTGCTAACTGATTGTTAAGTAGGGATGTCAACGTAAAAGACTTGTTCGAGATGTATATAATCTCGAACTCTAGGGCATTCCTTTTGTTTTGATATCTAGGAGTTTTTTTCTAAGTTGTTTCTAACTGGTTGGTAAGCAGAGATCTCTACATCTTATATATAAAGCAGAAAAGACTTGTTCGAGATGTATATAATCTCGAACTGTAGGGCATTCATTTTGAAGTCGTTTCTAACTGATTGGTAAGCAGAGATCTCTAAATCTTATACATAAAGCAGAAAAGACTAGAAGTGTGTTCAAGCAATGATACTAAATGGTCAGCTTAAGCATGCAACCAATTGGCTTGAAAAAGCATTAAGGACAATTCAATATATAGATAAAATTAAAGTTTCTTGAAAATGTTTACAGAACCTAATAGGAAAGAAATCATGAATAGCCGATCAGCCACAATATGCTAATATAAAATTTATATAAGTATTTATTAAATCCAATTTGACATCATTTATTCTCTTAAAAATAAATAGCTTTAACAGGTAGGGAACTATTTTTCGTTATGTAGTCATAAGCAGTGATGAGGCTATGTGATTGACAGTTGATGAGTACAATATAAAAAAGTGAGAGAGTGTTAATTACAGCAGTTTTCAATAAGTATTCATACGAGTCACACACGTTTCCCAGATCAACAACCAACTACACCCTCTCCAGAAATGGAAGAGATAAACGCCCCACCACTTCGACTGCAGATGGCAATTTCTGATTGCATAAGAAATCGTTCATCAATGGAAACCCTGGAAAAATTGGATTTTGGGGTAATATCCAAAACGTATAAAGATGATTGTTGGCTCTATTTTCCACATTCAATTCCATCTCACAATAACGATCTAAAACGTCTCGCAGAACATTGGATAATAATGAGTATTTGTTGCGAGGGTGATCCAAGAAAAGTTTCAAAAGATTCTAAACGAAAAAGTCAACGCTACACACCCTATGGGATTAGAGAATATTGATTTAAAACAATATCAATCACATCCGAAATGACCAGATATCACTGACGAATCAACAATCTCTCTTCAGTGTTACAATCCAACATTTCTGAAAACAAGAGAAAAATGGATTATAAATTGTTAAAAATACTGAATTTGGCCAAGTAAGCTGATTTTTTAATATATAAAAGCAGAAATTCTTTTTTCGTTGGACATGCACCAAGTTGGAAAGAGCATTATAAAAGTTTTTTTTCGTAGATATTTTATATGCATGCATATACGAGCACTCAGCACCAGAAGGGTTAATAAAAAATAAACCATTGAAATTGATATAACCTGGGATTTGTTGTAAAACCATTACTTTAGACGTACCTACGAAGAACATGTACATCAGTTTCAAGGGTGGAGAAAGTAAACACCAACTTTACTCACGGGACATTTTTATATTATTCAAATGTAAACCTGAATGGATTTTCTAACCGAGTAGATTATATGCGTCCTATCTTGTGGCATTTATGTGAAATAAACCGAAGACGACAAAATGAATTGACTGCTTGAAAATTTTCCTTACAACTAGTTTTAGCATCAATTTACTTTCGTAGATGAACAAAGACTTTTGTATTCCATGATTCAAGTAAGCAGACACTTGAAACGAACATTGAAAATATTTAAAATTATTCGAGTACGTTTGAAATATGCTCAGTTTTTACGAATTTCAAAATTCGTTGTCACAGGAGTTACTTTGTTACTGATATCAAATCTAGGGTTATTTATTAGAGGTTTGGTAATTGCGTTCATATCTTGTTTCTGAAGATGTCAAGGAAGGAACTTCTCCATACGATAAGTCTCGCATCAGGGGTTTCATATTTAAAATAAAACTCTGTTAATGCATCAATTACAACTAGCTGAAGTGATTTGCATATGTGGCAAGTTACCGGCTTGTGGAAGTTTCAGATCACATCAATAATGTTCAACTGATAAAATGCGAGATTCACGGGAGGCCTAGGATAGTTTCATTTCTGCCTAGGTTTTGTTTGTGATTTCTATTTCTAAGTTCAATCCTTACGCGGCTCAGGTGCTTGCGTGACCACGAGCAATAATAGCAACAACAGTTAATTTTCACCTAGCAATCATCCTAGTTGTCTCCAAAAACCATAGAAGCACCCTTAACATCTACAGTAACGGGTTCCAAGACTTTTGGATCCTTCCACCGGTAAAAGCTCTCCCTAATGGAGCTGCAGAACAAACCTTTTCTCAGCCCACTACAAGCAAGCCGGAACAGGCGACTAAAAACCCCGATTGGCCGACTCTTTCAGCCTCTCCGTTGCGACAAAGGCCGATGAAAACAATCCCAGCCTCCTGGAAAGTCAAAGAAAATCCCATAGGAATACAAAAGAGATATGGTAGGCAAGTATGCCCCTTACTTCTGGAGGGAGGCGGGAATGTCAGCTTGCCCATCTCAGAAGTCACCCAGGTTTTAGAGCCTCGTGTTGTCCCTGTGGTAGCGGTGGATACTAGAACCAGGAGGCTGGTAGGTTTCAAAGATTATTGAGAAACTGCTTAAAGCAGGCATTCTAGGACAATATTTCTGAACGAGGGAATGTAAATTCAGTGAAAAATTAGATGCAAGCAGTTCGAAATGACGCGATACGGATATTAAGGTGAGTTGTCGAGGGGTCTGCCTCGAATTCATATCAGCCTATGAGTGGAGCTGGGAATAATTCTCCCCCTTCTAAGTGGCACCCTGGTTATGACAAACTTCAGCTGATGTTGAGGGAGGTCTGAAGTTCCTCCTTGAACATTACTCCAACATCCGACTTGTTATGGTTCTGTCTATTGATCAAATGAATCTAAAAATTCCTATTCTACAGGAATAGTTGCTGGCATAACAGGATGATTTATAAAACGAATAAGTAATCATAACCTCAAGTAACTGAAGATCAGCAAATAAATTGACATTAAATAGAACTACTCGAGATCATATAATTATTGCTATTGAATAAGAATACTTTAAACCATACAAAGTGTGCTAATCATTTGCATTAGGAATTTGTTTACCCATTTAAAGAAAAATAGAAAAAAAATCTGGCACACAGGTGTAAATATAAGTGTTTAATGAACACTAACCCCTCTGCATAAAATAACCTTGGAGGAGCGGATACGCGTTTAGAATTAATCGAATTCACATTAGATTTTTCCTGCGACGTCTTTTCGATTAATGATCGTGCTTGTGGGTGAACGATATACTCTATAGAGCCGATCTTGTAAGTTTAAGCTTTGGACAAAATGCTGTATTTGTGTGTGTGTGTGTGTATATATGTACATTGTTTGTTGTAATTTAGTACCATAACTAGCAGAACCCCTTTTGAACGTGGTGGGGGGAATCTTTCTCTTCTGCTGAGATCCACTCGGCTCATTCTAAGCTTCGTCTACAGGGTAAGGATATTTATTAAAATCCATTCCAAACCAATTGTTCAGAGAAATATTTTCGTATTGAATAGGAATATTTAACTAATCCAATATGGACATTTATGGTTCGAAGGGGAGAGCAGTGAAATATTCGGTCAAAATTCCCGATGAGAAAGAACGATCTATACAATTTAATAAAAAAAAATAATCATTGATACGAGTTTACCGCGCGAAGTATTAATTTGAGCCAGGAAGAAGAAAAAATAAAGTGAAACAATTTAACTTACCTTGAGTATGAAAGCAAGTTTGTGTGTGTGTGTGTGTGTGTATATATATATATATATGTGTATAAATTTTTTTTTTTTTTTTTGCTCACGGCTTCTGTTCTTCTGTGGGAAGCAGGACATCGCAAAGCTTCTGCGACAGAAGTAATGATATTGCATGCCTGCTTTCCTTAATACTTCTTCAAAAGCTTCATTTTTAAAGCCCTACCTACCTTTTAGGTCTGAAATGACCAGCGAGAGAATCCTGGGTTCGAGCTTTTGCAATGTTTCAGGTATGGGCAATATTTCATTTCCTATGAAATATTTGGTATATTTGCCCACCCGGTCCTCTCTGCTGGCCCTTCCATGGCGTTGAGCATTTTTGTCCTGGCTGTAGCTGGCTTTCCTGCTGTTTGGCTGTCAGCGGGGATTTGCAAAGAAGCCTAATTTGCCCATATTAGACTCTCTTGGATGTCTCCTTTCGGGTTTCGTCTTTTGTGTCTTCTTTAGTTGAAGAAGAGGCCGTGGAACCGTTCGTGGCTGCAGTAGAAATAGCAGCCAGGAGGGTAAAAATAAAACCTCCAACTGTAGCAAGTATGGAGGGGGGAGGGTTCTACATTCTATACGCAAGACGATACTGAAAAAAATACGACACTGAAAAAATACAACAAAGACGACACGTAAAAACCAGAAAAAGTAGAACCCCTGAAAAAGGAAAGTCAAAATCACAGAGAGTCAAAACAAGCAAGTCCAACGAACGACAAAAAAGTTAAACAAAGGTTGGACAAAGAACAAGTGACAAAAATTAAACCAGTCAAACAAAAGAATTGACAAAAGCCACTTGCAAAAAATCTTATGGTAAGACAAGACAGAAACAAATTAAGTTAAACAAAAATAAGTCTTACCACGAATAGCAAGAATAACAAGCAATCAAAAAATACGCAAAGCAATCTGTAGTACAATGTTAACAATAGAGAAGTTTATTTCGGAAGAGTTACAACTCTCGGTGAGCACAAGGCCCAAATAGGAGGGAAAGGGGCGAAAACAGTAATTTCCTATGAAGCCCTAGCTAGTCGCACTCATCGCCAACAATCATCATTCAATCATTTTTTTTTCTTTTTACTTTCATTCTATACAAAAAATTCATTCATCCACCTACCACGCTACAATCACCAAAATACCCCATTCGTTCCATGAAAGCCCTACTTAAAATTCGATAAAATGAAATTACTTCTATACAGCAAGTGAAAGATGATGAGGGATTGGAGAAAAAAAGCCCCAAGGTAAACAAAACATAAACCCGGTTGGTTTCCCTCCCATCCCCACTTCTATGCTGTGGAGAGTTGACTGTTTTCTGGTACCTGGATAAGGACCCAAAACAAGCCGAAACTATCCCTATAGGGGGAAAGACCTATGACTAAACGGGATAAAAGAAACAAACAGAAAAGGGGGTCGGTCGGGAAAGGAGATGAACATGAAATACAGAAATATGCGACCAAGATCCTCAAAAAGGGTGCGGGACTCACAAGAGGTAGAAGGGTGAGAAAAAGAAACTGGGAGTGGGGAGTATCTTCAGTGGAACTAACATCTAAATGGTGGGGGACAATGACACACCTCACTCCACTAGCTAGGGGGTCAAGAGATCCTGAGAAATTCGTAAACTTCAACTTACCCGGGGTGGGGTCTCGAAGGACCTGGACCATCGTCACCGTGCGCAGGCAGAGGAGGAAAGGATGACTCCAACGTTGCCCCCTTGCATACGACCAAGCTTGCTGCATGCACCCACCTTTTGCGGGATGTTATGCGATCCAAGCATCTTCTATCGCATCTAATCTTGACCCTAAGCTGATGCCTAAAGAACAAGATCAGATCACGATAAGAAAAGTTTGCACCCTCATACAATCCCTTGTCTCGCGTCTGCCAAATCACCATTCTAGCCACAGCAAGGATCACGAGAAACACCACACGCTTCTCACCCTGAAACGGAGGGCTAACGTTGTCCACGACGTAACCCACGTCGAGCAGCACGAGCGCTCTGGAACTGATGCGAGCCGTCCACTCCTCGACGTTGCTCCAGAACGGGCGAACCCGCTCGCAGTAGTAGAAGGCGTGCAAAGCCGTTTCCTCTAGGCCACTACCGCAGCGGGGGCAGTCAGGCATATTTAAGCACGCTCTGTAAGCCCAGTCGTTGAGGGCCAACGCGTTTCAAGTTAGCTGACAGGTAAACGAGAACTCGGAGTTGTTCAAGAAGCCCGAACCTGGCGTTCAATTCCACTGGGAGCGAATCTCCTCCACCGACCAGCTGAACGGCTCTACTAGAGGATCCGAGGCGGAACCCACCACTAACCCTCTATATAGCTCCTTACGAGTCCATGAGAGGTCACTGGACCGAGGAAGATTTCGAAGGGACCAGCGGCACTCGATGACGAATGGTGGCTTATCCCTTGGCCTACGACGGCCTTCAGCCATGGGACACAACCTCAGGTCAGGGAAGGCAACCCTCAACTTGAGGCTTCACACCGCATCTGTCGTCAACGATTGGCCCAGGTAAGACAGTCTCTCGGCGAGCCGGTGGCTCTCGAGATCCGGCATCCCCAGACCCCCATCGCGAGGACGTTAATAGCAGACCTGTCTACGAACCAACGGGCTTCGGCCTTTCCAAAGGAGCTTGAAAATGTATTGTATCAGTGCCGCCCGATGATCCTTAGGCAGAGGCAGTACGGACAAACGGTAAAGGATCAAGGGGAAGATGTGCACGGCGCACAACTCCGCCCTGCCCTTTAAGGACAACCGTCTTCAAAGCCAGGCAACCACTCGCACTTCTACATTTAGCCCGTACTTCCAACCAATTTTGCTCCAGCTGGAGGCCGGGCCCGAACCACACCCCAAAGATGCGGACGGGACCGTCACTCCAGCGGAAGGGCCCTGGCAGGGGAACGCTGCCTCTCCAGGCACCCAACCGCAAGCCTTCGCTCTTGTCAAACTTGACTTTGGAACCGGCTACCTTTTTCTATCTCGCGACCACCTACTTCACAGCCACTATGTCCTGACGCCTGGACACAAAGACCGTGATATTATCGGCGAACGCGGAAGTCTTGGCTCAGACGCGGCCGCTTAGCAAGATTCCGTGCAGGGCCAGACGAGCCCCTCCATCCCTAAGCCTTCGGAGCAGGGGCTCTAAAGCAAGGACATAGAGAAGAGGGGACAAGGGGCAGCCTTGCCGGACCGATCACTCGATCGCAAAAGCCCCCGAACACCTCCTGTTCACCTGCACCACCGCCTGTGGGTTATGGTACAGAATGCTAATCCATTTGCGGAACTCCGGTTTGAATCCGACGGTCTCCAAAACCGCCGCCAAGAACCGGTGGTCCACCCTATCGAAGGCCTTGGACTGATCTAAATTGATCAGGACGGCTTTGGTGTCGTCTTTTATCCTCTATAGGATCTGGCGCACCAAGTGCAAGTTGTCTCAGATTGATCTTCCCTTCACAGCTTATGTCTGCTCAGGGCCGATCAGATCACTGATGCCAAGCTGCAAACGGTTCGCCAAGACCCGAACCAAAATCTTTAACTCTGTGTTAAGCAGAGTTATGGGCCTGCAATCATCTAGATTCCCCCGCGAACATGCCTGCCTTCTTTCTTTTGCAAAGTGATCACACCTTTGGTAATGCTACCAGGAATGGCTCCCTGAGCAATCCAATGGTTGAACACATTCGTCAGAATAGGGGAAAACATGTGCGACATCCTCAAGAACACTTCGTTGGCTTTATTTGATGGCGAAATCCTTAATCCTATACTTAAGGGATACCCACCACTTATTCCCAATAACAGCCCCCACTAACGCCCGCTCAATTAGGTTTTCCAGCCGCATCTGGAAGTCCCATATCTCCAGTAAGGGGGTATTGAATTTCCAGTAGCTGGCCAGAGTAGGCCTATTAGCTAAACGCAGACTGACCTTAACAAGTTTATGGTCAGACCGCTCTAACCAGTGGAACGTGAGACAAGCAACTAGGTCACTGTCAGCTCTACTCACTAACACGCTGTCAAGACAAGACCGGATCTGGCCAGAGGGGGAACTTCCTATCCACGTCCACATCTCCCTCCCTGGGTGATCCAGACGGTACCTGTCGATCAAATCGAACTCAGTCAAAAAGTCCGACAGACCGCTGTCGCACTTTACCAAACCGCTAGCACCTCGGCTGACCCTATCTATATTGGGGTCAAGGATCGCATTCC
Organism: Sepioteuthis lessoniana; assembly: GCA_963585895.1. Lineage (NCBI taxonomy): Eukaryota > Metazoa > Mollusca > Cephalopoda > Myopsida > Loliginidae > Sepioteuthis > Sepioteuthis lessoniana. The sequence goes on from OY757922.1 coordinate 21,289,681, forward strand.
AATCCCCCACTAGAACTGTTCTTCTCGAGGCATCCAGGAAGAAGCGTCTCTCCGCAGAAGAATTAGGCACATTAATCGCAGCTATCCGAAACTCGAAGGTTTTCACGGCAATATCAGCCACCAGCAGCCGGTCCCGTCACCTGCAAAGACAACATTAACAATCGAATCAAGGCTGCGTCCAACTAGCAGAGAGACCACAGCGCCGAAGCTGCTGCCGAATGCTGAATAAACAACAAAGTCATCCTTCAGCACCTGACAGTCCGCCTCGCAAACGAAGTGAGTCTCCTGCACTGCAGCGACGTCTACGCACAGGTTCGAGAGGTCCGCAGGAGTGTGTACCCTCGCATTTGGACTAGCAACGTTTAAAGCCATCTTGGCACACTTACCTAATCAGTGTCGACGAAGGGCTGGAAATCCCCGGGGGTGAGGATGCCAACAGCATTTGTCAAGGAGCCGGACATGAGTTTAGTAGTAATTCGGCACTTCCTGGACACCCCGTTAACATCCAACGGGAACCGCACCTTTAGAGACCTATAAAGAGAAGAGTGAACCAAAATGGGGACCCTCCCTGTACAATAGGGCAGACATCGCTTTAAGGATGAGTGCTCCAACTCCGCCAGCTCAACGCCCGTGTCACTTTGACAGACCGTATCCAAGTGGCTTTAGTGACTTCCGGAGCTGGTTATCCGTCACGGATTCCAGCCCGACAGTACACAGAGCTACTGCCTTCCTGCGCTGTTCGTCGGTCAGGTCTGGGTTGGCTGCCTTAGCCTTCCACCGGGATCGCTTTGGTGCAGAATCTGCTGTCGCTGGTTCTGTCTCTGCGGGTGTCACTGTGGGAGTCGCTGATGGAAACAATTCCGGAGAGGAGGATGGGCTTAGAGAGGGAAGGGAAAAAGTCCTCAGAAGATTTTTTTGGGGAAAGTCTCTCTTTGGACTGAGGTCTTGCTAAATGCAAGATTTGGTGGGGGCGAGTCTTTGGTGGCTAGGGAGGATAATGTAACAGTTCAGGAGGTTGTGGGGATTGTGAGGGTTGTGAACATTGTTGTTCAGGGGGAGTACGGTATTGAGGGGGAAGTGGTAGTAGCGGAAGTGGTAATGGAGGAAGAGGTGGTAGAGGAACAAGTGGAGGAGGAAGTGATAACAAAGGAGGTGGGAATGGTAAATTCAGTGGGGCTTGTTGAGGAAGAGGTTTTTGTGCAAAGGCATTAGAAGAGCCGTTCAGGGGATCCTCAGGGCAAGGTGGCCTGAACACACTTTCTTTGCGGTTCCTTCTCCGTAGCTCCTTCTCATTATCAGATTTGTGGCTGTCTCCATTGCAGTTTCTTGTGCTTCTTATGCTTCTGGAGTAGTGGGAACTGGTGTGATGGAAACTGGTTTGCTCTTGGCTTTCTTTCTAGCCTTGGTTGCAGCGGGATGCTCGATGATGTGCGTGGGAATGGGTGTCGTCACCGACTTTGGTATGAATACTGCTGGTGTAGTTGCTATTGCAGGGAATGGCTCAATTTCTTTGGCAGGAGAGGCAAATGCGAACTTATCATCCGCTTTTTTCGGGGATTTCTTCTTTTTGTTTTTGCGGGTGACTTCAATCCAATCCTCCTCTTTCTTTGACTGGGCCGGGTCCGGCTCCATTTCAAGTGTAGCCTAGCTGATGGTGGCTGTGGAAACTGTTGTTGCTGTGGTTTCTGTGGCGACAGTGGCAGCTGCAGCAGCTGGGGTTTCTGGTGGATCCTTTTGGGGGCAAAACTTCGATATATGCCGCAACTGCTTACAGCTCCAACAGCGCGGGCGTCTGCCTTCCACAACCACCATCATCTGTCTCTCTCTGCTTACAATGGTTGCAGGAACAATGTTAACAATAGAGAAGTTGTCTCCCTTGTAGCCCAGTTTGAGGAACTCTCCAACGTCACGAATCCACTGTTCCATTAACTGGACCACCGAAGCGGAAGACGTTGTTTTATACTTCTCTGCAATGGCACATATGGCTTCCCCTTTGTTCCGAACCTGGTAAGACTGACTTCCACACTTTGCACGATGGATTATATTCATGTTCCTTAAATTTGTATAGCTTTGGACGAGAACTCAGTGTCCCTCCTTGGTAGTTGTTGCATTAAATGCTATATATTTTTAATTACTCAGTCGAATGTTTTTATAGGAATTGAATTATCTCTCCCTAGCAAAGAAATTATCTAGTAGCGAGGCATATTTAGTTAGGAAGAGTTAAGGAATTGAGGCATAAAAAATGAGAAATCGAAGGGGAAAGTGGAAGGGAGTGTTAATACTTATGTTATCTGAAAAGAGGTGAATCGTTATTTCTGAATAACAAGAAAAAAAGTTTCCCTGAAAATTAATTTAATTCCCAATTTTCACAGTTGTTTTTTTTCCCCAAGGTATTCCCTTATAGATTTTGAGTTCATTCTCGTGTGTGTGTGTGTGTGTGTGTGTGTGTGTATGTGTGTGAGTGATAGAGAGACAGTAATATATGGTTTTCACTTTCTCCCTTGGTGGGTTTGTGGCTGACCAAACGCGGTATAATTTGGAGAGTGCTCATGAAAGAGCTTTTATATTACTCAATATATATTAGTGTATGTATATAATTATTTAATAGTTCTTACAATGGCCAATTGATTTGGATTTTAAATCGATACACTTTTATTTCGGAGACAACCTCAAATCTGCCGCGGGACATATATCATCACACACTTACAAACGATCACATGTACGACTACACCCACAAAAAGTGTTATACACAATCTCAACGTAAATATTTTTGACTGTATTTTTCGATTTCTCTAAGATCTTTCTTTCCCTGCATGAAGATTGTTGTAAGAAGACGGCATGAAACCTGTGGTTGCAGATCAGCCTCTTTGCTATTAAATAAATATGTATAAAAATTAAATAAGTATATATGCACATCCTAGAAAACAAGGAATCACGTGGTCGGTATCAGAAAAAATGAATGGTCCTCTGTTTAGGTTATATAGTCTGCCTACTTTAAACACCAACAACAAGGTGACGTTTAACTTGATCAATTGGAGATTCCTAAATATCTTCAATATTCTTGGATATATTAATTATCTATGATATTTACTCAGTGCATTCTTTTCTGGGGGGTTTCATTTGTCCGAGTCTCATTTTTCTTTAATTGGGCCCTATGTTGGCTCAGTTTCAATGGGTTCTGTTTTTCTTATTTGTTTTTTTTTGTTTTTTTTACACTGTCAACACTTACTTTAAAATAGATGTTCCTACGTGAAGCTTGTTCATATACTGACATGAGAAGATTTTTTTTTCTTCAGAAGTATTTCTTATATAAAAATAATCTATAGAAAAACCGTGGTAGATTAAACACGAAACCTTTTGTCAGAAATTTTATCACTGCAACCAATTCATTAAATAGACACGTGATCATCACTGCCTGATATAAAAATACATTTTGAAACGATGAATTTTTTTATTCCAGAAATAAATATTCATTTCAATTTTCAATGAGTCAAAATCGTTTTTTATTTTTAATTGAATTTTGTTCGTAAACCTCATTTTTTTTATTGGCGTGGGCTGTTTAAAAAAAAACTTTAATTTTTCTTGTATGAAATTCAAGTAATACTTTATCATCATTATCATCACCCGTGTGGTTTTATCAGAATAATTTTCGTTATTATTATTTTAATAAGGCAGTGTACCCTCGGGCTAACAGTGATAAGGAAAGTAGACCTGTTCCTTCAGCTCACGATTCAACAAATTTCCAAAATATATTTGGAATCGAGAAATATTAACGAGTGTAAAGCCGAGAAGTCTTGAAGAAAAAAAATTAAAAAGAAAAAAAAAAAAAAACTAATAAAACCACTTGAAATAATTAAAAACATCCAGACTTTTAAAAGTACGATATGTAGCAAATGATCTTACAATTCATACATAAATCATCACTTATTATGGTTAATTAGAATGATATGATTTTCATTCAAGTTGGGTTTCATTGTTTAATATTATTATTTAAACGATTTTTGTATTCTATCATCTGTATTTTCACAGATCATCCAAAGATGAATGACATTATTTCTTCTTGCCTCTATTTCTGACAAGAGCGTTTTGCTCTGGATGGATTAGTCGAAATCAACGTTTTTATCCGATTGTCACTAAATCTAAAAGTGCTGTCATTTCTGAAGAATAAAGACATCTGGAATATATATTTGCCCTACCAACACTAGCACGTCTTTGCTTTTAAAGTCATGTCCTGCATTTCTTATTCGTCTTATTTGGATGGTTTTAGAGATAGGTGACTGTACAGCAACGTTTTCGTCGGATGTAGCTTCCAGGATTTGTTCCATATAGCATTCTTCTACAGTTGTCATCTAACTTTTTCTCAAGAATTATAATGATCCGCTCTGCTTTTTACTCACAGAGTTGGGTGACCTGCAAGATGGACATTGAAGGCCGAAACCTTAGCCTTTAGGGCTGCCGTTCATAGGCAGCCATTGCTCTCAGGTAGTCTTCCATCCAGCGGCAGTAGGCTCTGGAGATGTCACAACACCTATCCTTGTAGATTTTCATCCTGTTGAAAATTTTTTGACCCGTGGCCGACCAAAATCCGCGCAGCCGAACTAGTCTGACCTGAGATCGGATACGTTAGAAGCTTCCGATTCCAGGGCCTCCGATATGTCATTTTTCGGACTAATATTGCTTCTACAATTGTGAGGAGCTGGTAACAAAGGGCAGACGATTCTTCGCTAAACGGTCCGGGACATATTCAAAGTAAAGATACTGACGTCGTTCATTACCTGGTGGGAGAACTCTAGGAGGTGACCGTTGATATGACTTATGATATCGTTTTTGCTAAATCTTTTTCTTTTGCAATGTATATAGCCACCATACCGTAAGCCCAGCTGTCTGCTTGAGTTTTTCTCCAAGTCCCTTATTGCCTTTCCCCATGAATTTTTTCCTTACTTGTTCTAATTACTTTCTACTAGTTACTACATGTCTAACATTTCAGCTTTATATATTATAAAAAAAAAAAAATAGATTGCGTTAATTCCATTAACCCTGGTCAGGTCTAAGTGTTAAGTTCTTGGAAATATTGCTTGTTAATTTGGTAGAGTTGAAATTGAACCTGCATCCGTCAGATGATTTCATTTAGAAACTTTTCCAACAAACGTTCCTCTCCTTTGTGCCACGTGTCCTTAAATCCCTCGTGGATTAAGGTAAAGATCAGGATCGAAGATCTATGCCAGTGTTAGTAAATAATTGTAAAAATAAGTACCATTTAAAAAGTGCTCAATAGTTCATGAGTAGGGCAATATGGAATAAATACTGAATATCAACTTACAAGTTTCCCCAATACTCGAGTTCCAAGAAATTAAAGTGTATATGTATATATATATATAATAAATATATATATATATATATATATATATATATATATATATATATATATATATATATATATATATATATATATATATATATATACACACACACACACATTCATATGTTTATACACTCGTATAGAAAGACACGATTAGACATGTACGAATGTTTGTACGCACATACAAATATATACATACATGCTTACGTATACACATACATACATATATTAAAAGATATGATTGAACGATTCTAAAAAGAATATAAGTTGTTTTATTTCGACAATCAGATTCGATGGTTAATGTACCACGATGTGGACGTCTTACAAAGGAATTTTATTTCCTTTGATACGGATATTTCTTCATCTCGATATAAATCGTTTGATATTAGAGTTTCAAGTCCATCAAACGTAACTTGTGTTCAACTACCAGATGCTTATTTGCACACTTTAAAGCAATCAGTTTATCTAGTCAGTACTATCAAATGTAGGATTTAAAGAAATCTATCACAAATATTGGTTGGGTTTCTTTGTTTAATGGTTCAAACTTTGAGGTTATCTAATGAAAAAGCCATTCTAATAGAGGAAGAACAGTAGTACTATTTAACCATATTTGTTTAGGGGATGCATTCATAGTGACCACCTTTATTCGCTCGAGTGGGCGCTGCATAAAGGGAATGTGGCTCTCCATTGAGAAAGCCAGTCAGGTGAACATAAGGCCGGAGGAATTGGAGCACCCCTCGCTAAGAAAAGAAGGAGGACCTTTTATTTGGGTAGGGTCCCGATTTATAATTCACCCATCAGTCTCTACGGCCCATAAACTGAAGTACCCCTTAGTTGTCGGAGGTATTTCCAGAGACGAACCGTGTTACGTTGAAATAAGCACCGGTTCCCGGCGTCAAGCCGTCAGCATCATCACCCTGAGGGACTTCCGGGTCGTAGTTGACAGTGAGTAAGGTAAATGGGTCTGAGGTCTAAACCTTGCCACTTTGAATGCGAGGGGGAATAAGAGATCCAAGCAAGTGTGTGCGATTGATTGGTGAACTCTCGAACTTCGAACGTTAATGTCGCTGCAGTGTAAGAGACTCAGAGTGTGGACTGTCAGGTGCTGAGAACGACTCATTTTTTTTCAGCAGCCGCAGCAGCGTTGGAGGTCTCTTTGCTAATTGGACAGTCTTGGTGCCGATGTAAACATTGTTTTTGTAGGTGACGGTGACCGACTAGTTGTGGCCGATGATGCCGTTAAAAGCTTCAAGTTCCGAGTGGCCAGGGTTTATACACCAACACCGTTTTTTCGACCGTTGGCGCCGTTCCTCGATGATCCGAAACAGCTAGTTTTTATGGGTGACTGTAGAGCAATCTTTGATCACAAGATCGCTAAAATTGGGTGAGGAGTTAGATTTGGAAGGTATGAAAACAGCCTGATCGACCTAATGGCTCAGCACGACTTGGTTGACAGGTTTCATGTGGATCACACGGGAGGGAGACGTGGAGAGATAGGTCACCCTCTGCCCATGTAGGATCCTACTTGGACAGATTGTTAGTTAGAAGAGCTGACTGATTTCGTGACTTGTCCCATTCGATAGGGCTGACTGACCATGAACTTGGTAGGATCAGTCTGCGGTTAGCTAATAGGCTTACTCTAGCCAGCTACTGGAAGGTCAATACCTCCTTAATGGAGATACGGGACTTCCGGGACCGGCTGAAATCTCTAATTAAGCTGGGCTGGTAAAGGCGGTTACCGGGAATAGGTGGTGGGCATCTCAAATATAGGATTAGAGATTTCGCCACCAAATACGGTCGACAGCTAAACCAAGATAGGAACAGGAAGGCGAAATCTAAAGACGATACACTTTTTCCGGTGGTGGATGGGGGAACTCCCTAAACGTGTAACTAGATAGGAAGAACCTTGAGCGTGAGACGAGCGAGGGCTACAAGGGATTCGTAGTTAGAACTAGGTTAAAAAAGAGTTCTCAACGAAGCGGTGAAATCTAATACGACGGCGCGTGAGGAAGAAGTGCGAATGTTTCCCGGTCGGTGTATCGATTCCGTCAAGTCCCCGGCTAGGCGCGTGCTGCGGTCGAAACGCGAGATGCGTGACGCCTTTCGGGCGCACATTCGTGATCGCTTTGCTCGCTATCCTGATCTCCCACTTCAGGAGTTTCAGAGCTATTTAGCCGACTTCCCCTGCTTCTGCTTCCCGGAAGCAGATGCCTGCGAGAGTGTGGTTACTGAATGCGAAGTCCGTGATGCGTTGAAGCAGATCGACCTCAACAAATCACCAGCACTAGATGGTTTACCCTACGAAGTGTAGTTGAGGTTGCTGCACATGTTTGTGCCTTTTCTGACGTGTATGTTCAACTATTGGTTCGCTCAGGGAGCCAATCCTGGTAGCGTTACCAATGGTGTGATCACATTGCTGAAGAAAGGTGGCAGGCATGTTAGGGAGGGACTAGATGATTACGGCCAATAACTGCTTAACACAGAGGTAAAGATTTTGGCCCGTGTCTTAGCGAACAGCTTGTCATTACCGACCTGATCAGCTTTGAGCGGACTGAGGCTGTGAAGGGAAGATCGATCAAAGTCAACCTGCACTTGATTCGTGAGGTCCTAGAGAGGTTCTAAGAGGGTATGAAAGCCGCGCTGATCAATTCAGATCAGTCCAAGGCCTTCGATAGGGTTGACCATCGCTTTTTGGCATCTGTTTTGGAAGCTACCTGATTCAAACCGGAGTTCTGCAGATGGATTAGCATGATGTACCACAACCCTCATGCAGTGGTGCAGGTAAACGGAAGGCGTTCGAGGACATTTGCAATCGAGCTGTCGGTCGGTCCGGCAGGGTTGCTCCCTGTCTCTTCTATGTACTTGCTTTGGAGCATAGAGAGAGAAAAGAAAATTCTAGAAAATAGAAAAAAAAAATCACTAAGGGGAAATTGTCTCGAGGAAGTTAGGGGCCAAAATAAAATGAAGAGTTTCGGGAGCGTGATTGGAGAGAATAGTTACGTGCCGTTTTTTGTTCAACTCGTCTGCGTTTGAATCTCCAATGGATTGGTCCTGCCCAAGAATAAATATCGTGTTTAAAGCCGGTCACGTGACCAGGAACCTATATCAGGCTTTCAAAGACAATCTCTCACCATCTAACATATTTTGTTGCCTCTTATAGGGCTTTTCTTCCCATTCCCAATTTTAATCATCTCGATGTGCATAAATCATTACACGCGGGTTTTAAGTAATATTAAGTAAGAATATTGTAATGAGTGAATGGGTCGATGAATATGACTAATCATTGCCACGAAATTGATAGGCCTTCTCAAATCTTAACCCAATTAATAACCGTTGCCTGGTGGATAGAGGAGGCAATAAAACAATCTTGATGCAAGTACTTATGACATGGCAAAAAGAAATTCTTTTCTGCTCAGCCTTAAAGATATGGGCATCAGAATAAACTACGAAGATGAAGCTTCACTCAAACTGGCCATTGGCTTTTCTACTAATATTGTAGAAAGCAGTTGATATTAGCACCGTGTTTTAAGAGAATCTTGACCCGAAGAGTTTTCCACGCACGTCAATTTCAAAGACGTTTGGATCTGCCCCGAATTCGCAGAGAAAATATTTTACTGTGGACGAATATCGATGAGCTTAACAGGATGAACCTGTAACGTCTGTTGTCATGATGAATCTTCACTGCTCTATGGAATACGTTCTCAGAGTTTTATTTCAGACATGAGTTGAGCAATCCTTTTGGCGGTTTCGAAACTCTGGAATTCTGAAAGATAAAAAAGTCTATGAGAATATCAACAGCATTAATATTACCGTCTATCCATTTAGATAGATCGTTTTTCTTTTAAAAAAAAAAAAAAAAAAAAAAAAAAAAAAGGAGAAGTGTATATCCGTTTCTAGGCTTACAACTAGATTAATTTCCAACTGACTGATCGTATCTAAAAGTGGCCGTCAGTCGGACAAATGTTTAAACTGATCCGGTTTAAGAAGTTGAATAAATGAAAATTTAAGACGTTACATTTCGTTCGAAACATTTTAAGCTGGTGGCTCTTTACGGGCACAATTAGTGGTGGGGGGGTCAAGAAGAAAACAGCGTCTACTTCAGCTATTCAACCAAACGCCTTAACTTCGTTTACTGAATTTTAGTCGCTTTTTGTGGGTAGAGGAGCGAGATTCCCAATAAACAAGATGTCCTTATGGGACTTCTATGTATTTCATTGTGAGGCTCCAGTTCTGGATACTGAAGAGCGTAGAATGCTACTTCCTATTCATTACTCCTAGGTAGACATACAGTCATACAATTTATCTTGTTAGAAGACGTTAAGGCAAGAAATATTGAAGTACTAGCGGAAATGTTGCAAAGTCAATTTTTTTTATTTCTCATCGTGTGAAAAAAAAAAAAAAAAAAAAAAAAAAAAAAAAAAAAAAAAAATAGTGTTTAAATAAGGTTTATTTAATTTTTTAACTATTAAGATTAAATAAATGTTCGAAATATTTACTGACCAATTTATGATTTGTTATTCGATATAAGTATACGAGTGTGTATATATCTAATGTCAATGTAAAAGACTTGTTCGAGATGTATATAATCTCGAACCGTAGGGCATTCATTTTGGTTTGGAATCTAGGAGTTTTTTTTTTTTTAAGTCGTTTCTAACTGATTGGTAAGCAGAGATCTCTAAATCTCATATATAAAGCAGAAAAGACGCAATGATACTAATAGTCAGCTTAAGCATGCAACCAATTGGCTTGAAAAAGCCTTAAGGACAATTCAATATATAGATAAAATTAAAGTTTCTGGAAAATGTTTACAGAAACTAATAAGAAAGAAATCATGAATAGCCGATCAGCCACAATATCCTAATATAAAATTTATATAATTATTTATTAAATCCAATTTGACAATTTATTCTCTTAAAAATAAATTACTTTAACAAGTTGGGAACTATTTTTCGTTATGTAGTCATAAGCAGTGATGAGGCTATGTGATTGACAGTTGATGAGTAGAATATAAAAATGGGAGAGAGGGTTACTTACCTCAGTCTTCAATAAGTATTCATACAAGTCACACGTTTCCGTGATCAACAAACGACTACATCCTCTCCAGAAATGGAAGAGATAAACGCCCCACCACTTCGACTGCAGATGGCAATTTCTGATTGCATTAGAAATCGTTCATTAGAAACCCTTGAAAACGTGGATTTTGGGGTAATATCGGAAACATAAAGATGATTGTTGGTTCTATTTTCCACATTCATTCTCACAATAAAGATCTAAAACGTCTTGCGGAACATTGGATAATAATGAGTATTTGTAGCGAGGGTGATCCAAGAAAAGTTCCAAAGAATCTAAACGCAAAAGTCAATGCTACACTGACTATGGGATTAGAGAATATCGATTCAAAACAATATCAACCACACCCGAAATGACCAGATATCACTGACGAATCAACCATATCTCTCCTGTGATACACTAACATTTCTGAAAACAAAGAAAAACGGATTATAAATTGTTAAAAAGACTGAATTTGGCCAAGTAAGGCTGATTTTTTTGAATAAATAAAAGCAGAAATTTGCTGACCAATTTATGATTTGTTATTCGATATAAGTATACGAGTGTGTAGATATCTAATGTCAATGTAAAAGACTTTTTCGAGGTGTATATAATCTCGAACCGTAGGGCATTCATTTTGGTTTGGAATCTAGGAGTTTTTTTTTTTAAGTCGTTTCTAACTGATTGGTAAGCAGAGATCTCTAAATCTTATATATAAAGCAGAAAAGACGACTAGAAGAGAGTTCAAGCAATGATACTACATCGTCAGCTTAAGCATGCAACCAATTAGCTTGAAAAAGCATTAAGGACAATTCAAAATATAGATAAAATTAAAGTTTCTGGAAAATGTTTACAGAACCTTATAGGATAGAAATCATGAATAGCCGATCAGCCACAATATCCTAATATAAAATTTATATAAGTATTTATTACATCCAATTTGACAATTTATTCTCTTAAAAATAAGTTACTTTAACAAGTTGGGAACTATTTTTCGTTATGTAGTCATAAGCAGTGATGAGGCTATGTGATTGACAGTTGATGAGCACAGTATAAAAATGTGAGAGGGGGCTTCTTACCTCAGTTTTCAATAAATATTCAGACGAGTCACACGTTTCTCTGATCAATAAATAAGTACATCCTCTCAAGATATGGATGAGATATACGCCCCACCACTTCGACTGCAGATGGCAATTTCTGATTGCATTAGAAATCGTTCACTATTAGAAACCCTTGAAAACGTGGATTTTGGGGTAATATCGGAAACAATGATTGTTGGCTCTATTTTCCACATTCCATTCCATCTCAATAAAGATCTAAAACGTCTTGCGGAACATTGGATAATTATAAGTATTTGTTGCGAGGGTGATCCAAGGAAAGTTTTTAAAAAAATCTAAACGAAAAAGTCAATGCTACACTCCCTATGTGATAAGAGAATATTGATTTAAAACAATATCAACCACATCCGAAATGACCAGATATCACTGACGAATCAACAATATCTCTTCAGTGATACGCTCCAACATTTCTGAAAATAAAAGAAAAAACGGATTATAAATTGTTGAAAATAATGAATTTGGCCAAGTGAGGCTGATTTTTGAATATATAAAAAGCAGAAATTCTTTTTTCGTTAGACATGCACCAAGTTGGAAAGAGCATTATATAAGTTTTTATTCGTAGATATTTTATATGCATGCATATACATTATTGCACTTACGTGCACTCAGCACCATTGAAATTGATATAACCTGGGATTTGTTGTAAAACCATTACTTTAGACGTACCTATGAAGAACATGTACATCCGTTTCAAGGGTGGAGAAAGTAAACACCAACTGTATTCATGGGACATTTTTATATTATTCAAATGTAAACCTGATTGGATTTTCCAACCGAGTTGATAATATGCGTCCTATCTTGTGGCATTTATGTGAAATAAACCGAAGGCGACAAAATGAATTGACTGCTTGAAAATTTTCCTTACAACTAGTTTTAGCATCAATTTACTTTCGTAGATGAACAAAGACTTTTGTATTCCATCATTCAAGTAACCAGACACTTGAAACGAACATTGAAAATATTTAAAATTATTCGAGTACGTTTGAAATACGCTGTTTTTAACAATTTCAAAAAGTCGTTGTCACAGGATTTACTTTGTGACTGATAACAAATGTAGGTTTATTTGTTAGAGGTTAGGGAATTGCCTTCATATCTACATAGTCTTCTTTCTGAAGATGTCAAGGAAGAAACTTCTCCATGCGAAAAGTCTCGCTTCAGGGGTTTCATATTTAAAATAAAATTCTTAAATAAATTTTTTGTTAATGCATCAATTACAATTGGCTGAAGTGATTTGCATATGTGGCAAGTTACCGGCTTGTGGAACTTTCAGATCACATCAAATATGTCCAACTGATAAAATGCGAGACTCACGGGAGGCCTAGGATAATTTCATTTCTGCGTAGGTTTTGTTTGCGAGTTCTATTTTTAGGTTCAATCTTTACGCAGCTCAGGTGCTTGCGTGGCCAATTTTTTATTTTCTCAACTATTCATCTACAGTTGATCTTTTCAGACAAGCCTACAATAACACCAGCTGTAACAGCAGTTACTTTCACCCAACAATCATCCTTGTCTCCAACAACCATAGAAAGACTATCACAATCACCACCCTTGACAGTAAAGGGTTCCAAGACCTTTTTGGATCCTTCCTCCGCTAAAAGCTCTACCTGATGGAGCTGCGGAACAAGCCTCTTCTCAGCCCGCTACAAGCAAGCCGGAACAGGCGACTAAAACCCTGATTGGCTAACTCTTTCAGCCTCTACGTTGCGGCTAAAGCCGATGAAAACAATCCCAGCCTCCTGGGGAAAAAAAAAAAAAAAAAAAAAAAAAAAAAAAAAAAAAAAAAAAATCAAAGAAGAGTCCATAGGAATACTAAAGAGATGGGGTAGGCAAGTATGCCCCTTACTTCCGGAGGGAGTGGAACGTCAGCTTGCCCATCTCAGAAGTCACCCAAGTTTTAGAGCCTCATGTTGTCCCTGTGGTAGCGGTGGATACTAGAATGAGGTGGCTGATAGATTTAAAAGAGTTTTGAAAAACTGCTTAAAGCAGGTATTCCAGGACAATATTTCTGAACGAGGGAGTGTAAATTCAGTGAAAATTACAGATGTAAACAGTTAGAAATGACGCGATAGGGATATTAAGGTGAGTTGTCGATGGGGTCTGCCTCGAATTCATATCAGCCAATGAGTGGAGCCGATCTTGTAAGTTTAAGCCTTGGGCAGAATCCTGTATTTGTGTGTGTGTATATATATATATATATATATGTACAGTGTTTGTAGTAATTTCGTACCATAACTAGCACAACCCCTTTTGAACGGGGGTGGGCGGGCATCTTTCTCTTATGTTGAGATGCACTCAGCTCATTCTAAGCTTCGTCTACAGGGTAAGGATATTTATTAAAATCCATTCCAAACCAATTGTTCATAGAAATACTTTCGTATTGAATAGGAATACTTAACTAACCCTATATGGACATTGACGGTGCGAAGGGGGAGAGCAGTTAAATATTCGGTCAAAAAAATCCCGATAGCAATCACGGAAAGTTTTAATTTGAGCCAGAAAGAAAAAAAAAAATAAAGTGAAAAAATTTAACTTACCTTGACTACGAAAGCAAGTTGGTGTGTGTGTGTGTGTGTGTGTGTGTATATATATATATATATATATATATATATTTTTTTTTTTTTGCTCACAGCTTCGTTGTGTGTGTTTTTTTTTTTGACCGCGACGGTCAAGAAACACACTTCCTCAGGCAAAGAAAAGTACTCACATCAGCCTTTTCATATTTAGAATAAAATTCTAATGTAAATTTTTTGATAATGCTTCAATTACAATTGGCTGAAGAGATTTGCATATGTGACAAGTTAGCGACATGTGGAACTTTCAGATCATCTCAAATATGTCCACCTGATCAAATGCGATACTCTAGGGAGGCCTAGTGGTGTAATTGCTAGCAAACATTCACGGGTGAGTTCCATTCTTATTGGATGCCCCATTCATAAAGTCACATCTAAAGGAAAACATTTATAAATTACTAGCCTTCAGAGACCTTCACCCCCCAGAAATACTGGCTTTGCAGGGTTCGGTTTACGGTTTGACGCACCGAAGGGACCAAACAATTTTGAAATTATCACGTGTGAGTCTCTATTCAAGTGTGGATTCCACTATAAAATATCCATGTCTCATATAATGGCTTCGTAGGAGATCAAAAACATCAAATAATCCACCAATATGTTGCTGTGCAAAAATCACCAGCGACGCTGATCCACTTACAAAGATATATCACTTAGATCAAAACAATCGATAGTTTCAAGTTGACAAGTCTGAGGAATACTTGTCTTAGTATTTATCTGACATCCCAGTATCTTAGAATACGGCACTGGGTTGTTTTATAGTGTGGACATTACACTGGTCTGAATCCATGCGAGAAAGGGACAAAAATTGTTCGCCCCGTTACCATTCCTCTCATCAGGCACCTCAGGCTCCAAGAAATAAACTTACTCCTGCAAGCAGGTAAAACCTGGGCGGGGGAACGGCTTTCTGACGCCACGAGATTGCCGATTTCAGTCACTCAACAAGAATGACATGAGACCTGGATCTAGTTCGTACAGCCAGACATCACATCGGTGCCAAAAACCAATCTGTACTCGCCTTTGGAAGTACTTGTCTTCCCATTTCCATAATTGTTGCATCCTAATCATAAAATTAAAGCAAACTTTTATATGCAATAAATTCACTGGTCGATGAATTTTTCCACATGTCCATTTCGCTGCATTTACTTAGGCGACGTTGTTTGTAATAACAGTTCACAATTCTTCGAAACCCACCGAACACAAACTTGCTTACCCAGTTGAAATATCGCAGCAATACAATCTCCCTGTCATTTGTATCGTCAACTAAATCCCCTTCAACTAGTTTTATACATATCGGAAAGAAAACTTTCTAAATTAAAGCCAAATTGATCCAGCTACAAAATGTTTCTGGCCTTGATTAGAGAGATTAATATTTCCAGAGATGAAATTTGAAACTTTCCTAACAAAAAACTGCAGAGAAATGATAAGGAAAAATCAATTAATCACTGTTTGGGGAGAAGATTTCAAGAAATGGGATTAAGTATAATAATCTACATCATTGTCCCAGTTGATAGGTTCTTTAGTATACTTTAGGTATGTAATTAATCCTGTGGGATTTCAGTTGGGACTGATCTCGAATAGATAAATCTACAAATTGATTAGATGGAAAATAAGAACGTTAAAAATGAACGTTTTCAAAATCAAAACTTATAAATTGTAAAGGTTTCAAATGGTTATATACACTTCTTAAGCAACGTATTCACAAGCACAAATACTTTAAAATTGGTTGACATTCTGTGGTCATCGGAGCTGAAACGGGTAAATTTATCAGTGCAATTACATAATATTGCTTAAACAATCTACAAAATGCTTCGGCAGCCAAACCCTGTTAGGTCTAGCAAAATACCACATCTCTCTATTCGACAAGGAAGACAATATTTGTTAGATTTCACTAATTTCAAATCAAATCCCTTATCAATTTTAATCAACTCCAACTTCAACTTCCTGAAAAGAAATCGAATGGAACCTCGGTTATCGAACGACTTTTCACCGCAGTGATCGAACAAATAATCAGAGTTCGAACACGTGAATCGAGTCGATGAAAACGGGAAACACGCGCGAATGACTGTCGAGGCAAACCGAACACGGCTAAACACACTGCCGAGTTAATACGAACAGTATGAGTATCTATCAGTCCGAGTTGATCCCCCCACCCATTAAACGAGTGTTTGATGTTATGTTTGTGCATATTCTTCGCTTCGTTTTTGTTCATTCTCAACAATAAGGCTACTTTAACAATTAGTTATGGGTCTTAAGAAAGGAAGCTTTATCATTACTGAAAAAGGGAAAGGGGAAAGTTGTGAGAACAACGATAGAATTGAAGAAGGAGATAAACGCCATATTTGAGAATGATGTTCGAGGTTCTAATCTCGCCATCCCATACGGCACGGCAAAATCGACGATTTCTACTTTTTCTGAATAAAGACGAGATAAAGGCTGTTGATGTTGTGAAAGGAGTGACAAGTGTTGTTAGCAAGCAAAACGCACAGATGCGAAGTGCATACGATGAGTTTCCAGACTTTTTTCGTATGGGCACTTTTATTGATAGTACACACATGAAACTCTTGTCCCCTGAGAAGTAATCTCCTCCTGCTCCAATGTACTTGTTGTACCGTTCCAACAACTTCTGGAAGGCCCCATCGAAGTCCTCTTGTGTGAGCGTGTCAATCACCTTCGTCATAGACGCTTTCATCTCCTCAATTGTTTCATAACGACAGCCTCTGAGCTTAGGGAATAATCAAAAGTCACAAGGAGTAAGTTCTGGACTATACGGAGGTTGAGGAGCTGTGTTGATGCCCATCTTGGTCAAATAGTCTGTGACAAGGATGGAATTGTGGACTGGTGAATTGTCCTGGTGGAAATGCCACAGACCCGATTTGAAGTATGTTGGCCTCTTCCGACGGAATCTCTTCCTGAACTCCCTTAAAACGTCAACATAGTAACCCTAACCCTAAACCTAACCCTTTTGCCAATCAACTCTAGTGTATTGCCCTTCTTACTCCTCCCATACCTTTCATCATCTCTCACAGACTCCCTGCCTTCCTTGAATCGCTTATGCCACTCAAAAACTGATGTTCGATTCATGCAAGATGGTCGAAAAGTAGACAGAAGCATTCCATACATTTCTGTGGCATTTTTTCCAAGTTTAAAACAGAATTTTATTGCATATCGTTTTTCTAAAGTGTCAGATTGCATTTTTGAAATTCACCAGCTGTGACAACCAGGCTTTAGTAGGGCGTATTCCAATTGCTGCTGTAACTGTCTATTTGAGACTGAAATCAGAAAATTGGTCAGTCATCTCATAAGATATATTGCAATAAAATAATGAATTTTCAAGAGTCTACGACAATTTTAAATGCCCATACGAAAAATATCTGGAAACTTACCTATGCTCCACGTAATATCCATTATAATGGACAAAATTGAGAAGCTACTGCTAATATTTATAAAAGGAATAACCGGTTAAAGTATAATTTGTGAAAAGGCAGAAGGAATTTGCTGATGTCGGACAAAATGAACTGGGACAGTTTATTCATTCACCCATCACAAAATAAACAAAAACAATGACCTGGGGTTTTCTACTCTCCTTTTCTTTGGTTGATTTTTTTCAAAAATTACTCTAAAAAGACACTGGAGGGATAAATTCTCTCTATATCGCCTTAATAACAACAAATAACATTTTCGAGAGACTTTCAAATTACCCACAGCCAAATAATCCAGGAGGACTTTTAATTCACCTCCAAAAGCAAAAATTACAATTCTTGGGGGATTTTATCTCACTATCAACTAAATAATCTTGGGGGAATTTTAATTCACAAAAAAAAAAAGAAAAGAAAAATGGAAAATAACAATTCTAGAGGATTTTTAATTCACATCCAGCTTTCTTTTACGATTCTGGAGCATCATAATCTCTGCAGTTGTTTTAGTATTGTACCAGGAAATAAGATCTTTGATAAATGTCAACATATCTAACATTCTAGTACGTCATCGTATCCTAAATACCCTTTATTATTTGTGCCCAGTCGGCTGGGGCTGTAGAATACACCGACTGCTTCTCTGCAGAGGGGTAAAGATCCCCCACCCACCCAACAAGTGTACCTGATATGACACTAAACAATCTGGTGGTAAGGTTCCACTAATGCTGGTGCTTTGGGGAATGCGGAGTACCCCTTCATTGTCATCGCTCCCAGGTCCACTCTTGCTCGGGGTGATAGCACCTGATAGGTTCCTGTCTATAGGTCGAACAGAACTAAACTGTGTACCCATGCTAAACTGTTTTGTTTGAAATGGAACTATTTTTGTAAGCTCAACTGAATTGTTTGAAATAGAACTGTTTGACATTTAACTGAGGGCAAATAAAAACTATTCTTATACTAATCTGAATTGTTGAATTAGAAATGTCTTAATTACTTGAATAGCTTGAAATAGAAATGTTTTGACAACTAAACTCTGTACATATGCTAAACTGAAGTGTTTGAAATAGAACTCTTTTGACATTAAAATTGTGTACTTATTTGAAATAAAACTGCCTTGACATTAAGTCTGTGTATTGCCCAGCCGGTTGGGGCTGTAGAATACGCCGACTGCACCCCTGCAGAGGGGTATGATTCCCCACCCTAATGAAAGTCCTTGTAATGACACTAAATAATCGGATGGTGAGGTTTCAGCGATGCTGGTGCTTTGAGGAATGCGGAGCCCCCCTTCATTGCCATTGCTCCCAGGTCCATTCTGGCTCGGACTGGTAGCACCTGATAGGGCCCTATCTATGGGTTAAATAGAACTAAACTGCATACTTATGCTAAACTGAATTGTTTGAATTAGAACTTTTTGACTAAACTGAATAACTTGAAATAGAAATGTTTTTCACAATTAAACTGTACTTACATTTAAACTGCGAGCTTACGCGTAACTGAATTGTTTTAAATGGAACTGTTTCTGACATTGAAACTGTACTTACACTAAACTGAATTGTTTAATATAGACCTGTTTTGACATTTAACTGTGTGTAAACAAAATCTGTACTTATACTAAACTTAATTAGCTGAATTAGAACTGTTTGAATAAATTGAATTGCTTGAAATAGAAATGTTTTTGACAAACTGGTTAGTCATACTAAATTGAACTGTTTCAAATGGAACTGATTATTTGTTTAAAAATGGATTTGGCATTAAATACCCTCCAAATGTTGATATGCCATAAAACTCAAAGAACCAAACCAACCTTTACTATCTCTACAAGACCAGACACAACAGCTCTTCTGATTTTCGATAGTCCCCGGAACCTCAACACATCTGATCTCAACATAATCTCCGTAGTTGTTTTAGTACGACACCAGGTGTCAACAAATCTAACATTCGAGTACCTTATCGTATCCTGAAGACCCTTCTACTCTCCCTATCAGACCAGAAACAACAGTTCTTGGATCTTCTAAAGTCACCGGAAGCCTCAACACATCTAATCTTCCAACATCTCGCCCCATACTCATCAGATGCACCTGGGAGGTCTTCACCACCCTCTACACATAAAATTCAGGAAAAAATAATAAAGGAACATGACTTTTCCGGTGCAACCGGAAGTTTCAGCCCAGTAGTCCTGCCAACATTTCACATCACAAATACATCAACAAAAAACAGAAAGAAGTAGTGGTTATCGTCGTAGAAAATGGACACGGCGACACGAGTTTAAATCCTGGACGAGACTGATTGCATTTCACATAGCGCTAATACCCTTGGGAAAAGAAAGAATCCAATTATTCTCCCTCCAGGAATGGGTAAATAGTAGGGCAGACTAGGTTCTTTAGACTTGGTGAGGCAACAAGTCTAGGAGAAAGAAAACTCTGAATTCGGACCTGTTAAACTTCGCTTAAAAATTGACCTTGTGTCATATCCTGCCCGAGCGGAGGTGTTGGTAAATAAATCAAAATTAGAAATTTAACAAAAAAGAAAGAAAAAGGTTCACTTTCTCTGGGAGATTCCAATGCAATCTTTTTTTTCTTCCTTTTCTTTTAGCTTTGACCGTCAAAATGCTAAGCGGTTGTGGCTTCTCTGGTGATGCTTGTTCCAAATACTGAGTGTTCAGTTGGCCCATATTTAGGGCAGCTACAGTGTCCTTAGTCACTTGGGACCCTGTTATAGTGGCTTATATTTCTTCTTGGATATCATGTCCCTTCGCTGGAATATTTTTCACCCTACACCTTATCAACCACTGCTTTGCCTGAGTTACTAATGCTGCTACTTTTATGATCACTACTACGAAAACATTGTCCACAAATGAAAACCAGATAGTGGTACTTGTGAGTTGATCTTTCCAGGTGCGAATTCTTTTTCGCAGTTTCCAACTTATATACCAGTCTGTAAATCAATATTTTCTACAAATTTGAATAACCGAGGCAGTTTACCCATAGTTATGTTGGATTATTTCACCACCAGGAGGTCCCACAGGCCTGTCCGTCTGCTAGGAGAGACACTTGAAAGAGCACGGAAAGAATCTATGGTTTCAAATTTCTCCTTTACCAGATAGTAAGGCGGCTGGGTGATGGACTGTCCGTAAGTCATGGATCCCATCGAAAAACTGCTAATAGTCAGAGAAGTGGCCCTTGTAATTTCTGTCAATTTTTATTTGCATTCATGTGATATATCTAGTTCCTTCTCTAGTGCTACTGCCCAAACACCATCGGACAAGCTGATTGCCAGTGGCATTACGTTTCTCATGGATACTTTCACGGAGAATGTTCGCTCAAATCCTACCTTACCATCTCTAAACAACTCGATGGACCCTTGGTGGCGTTCATCGGACTCATTGTCCCAGTGCATCTACAACTCGTTTTTTTTTTTTTCGGGTAAGGGTAAGGAATTGGTGAATTTATCATCTGAAAGACTACAAAGGTACTTTCTCAATCTTAAGAGTAGCACCGGCACTAGAGCGAATATTTTATCCTCTTCTCATTAAGTGAACAATAAGCGCTCGTAGACCTTTGCAGTCGAACGGTTGGTCCCGTTGCCCTCCTATCGCTAATTCTTTCTGTCCTCACTTAGAGATGAGGGTGCTGATCAGGTCCTGCGCAGTGGGAGATTGTGGGTGTCCATGTATACCGAGGATATCACGGTCTTTGTGTCCCGCTATTCAGACGTAGGGATGGTGAAGGAGGCGATTGAAAGGTATGAATCGATAGCAGGTACCAGGATCAATTTTGAAAAGAACACAGCTCTGCTACTGGGTGCCAGGAGAGTTGGCGTTTCTCTGTCTGGGCCTTTCCACTGGAGCGACGTGGTTTAGTTCAGGCCCGACCACCAACTCAATCGTAACTGGTCGGAAATACAGGCAAAGGTTATTGTGCAGGTAGGTACCTGGCTTCAAATATGGTTTTCCTTAAAGAGCAGACCGGAGAGGTGTACCGTGTACATCTTCCTCCTGACCCTTTACTGATTGTCTGTTCTTACATTGCTTGTGGGACGGTGGTTGGTGTTGGAACGATCCCTCTTTTACTGCTGTAGAAGTAGTGGGGGGGGAGCCAATGGTTCACAATCAGGTCTGCTGTCAGCGACTTTGCAATGAAGGCTTAATGATGCCCGACTTGGAAAGCCACTAGTTCGCCGTGATGTTGACATTCCTAGGTCGATCGTTGAGGAAGATGTGGCTTGGGGTCGTTAGGTTAGGGTCTTCTTTTCAAACCTGTAATCGAATACTGAAGCTGAGGACCATCCTAGGCCAATGGGTGAAGCACTTCATCTTCTCGGTGCAGAAAAGCTCTTCCCAAGCTTCCTCGGTTCACTCACTTTTCAGGACCTCGAAAGAAAATATATCGGGAATTAGTGGAGGGTTCAGTTTTGGGTCAGCGATGAGGAGCTTGGCTTGTTATTGTGGGAGATCTGTTACTAATAGAGTTGGGCTTCAGGCTTTTAAATACAAAATTTGGTTTTAATGTGCTGTGAATTACAAAGACACGAAATTAGTTTAATCATTGAAGTTTCATTTATTCATGAAGAAAATAATCCTAAAAAATTGTTGGAATTATTTTTTATGCCTCTAGAAATATTCCTTTGTGAACTTATGAATGAATTTATATCGAACATTTCTTTAAAATTTATTTTTAAAAAATGAGGTTTTAGCTTTTAAAAACAACGCGAGCGATAAATGAATGTCATAAGTTTCTCGCAAGATTTATTGTCTTAACTTTGTGTTGCGAATTACTAAGACATAAAATTAATTCATCACTTTTGATCAGGCGAATCAAAACATCAGATAATTCTTTATCTCTAGGAAAAGAAAATACATGAAATTTAGGGTTGGATCTATTATTCCCTTTGCAATGTGGTACAACTCAATCTATAAGACATTGTTTGTGTTTGGAAATGAATCCAATTGACTGCTTGTCTATGTTGCTGCTCGCCCACCCGAAGGTGGCTCCGCCGAACCCGGGGGCTTTTTGGCCTCAAGTCTACCATGGAGCATTCACCGCTCGGCACGGATGCCAGACATTCCGTCGAAAAGCCGATATTTGTCTCTGCCTTCCGCTAGACAGGACTTGACACAAGATCAATGAACCGAAGGTCGATTATAGTGGAGATTGAAGGGAAAGGAAGGTCGGGCGCGAGTAAACAAGTCTGCCCTGAAGGGCGAGGCACAATTACGGTGATTCATAAGATGTTTTGCAATGGAAGACCCGTATGTGTTGTTTATTCGGTCAGCAAAGTAGTTCCCCTGTCGTATTTTTGTGGGTACGTGTCATTTAATTCTTGAATCCAGACGTTGATTGGTTTTCCCGATGTATTGCAAACCGCAACACATCTAAAAGAATAAACCAAAGATCTACTATGTTGGGGTGGAGAGAACGTCTTTTCGACCAGATGTCCAAACAGTCCGCGTGTGGAAAAGCACACGCAGGTAGGAAGAAAAATAGCACTTACGTACACAAGCAGAGATCCAGTTGGCAAATCTATCCCTAATATCACCAGGCCAAGCAACCTGAGATATACAGGGTACCTCTGGACGGAATCAGGTTTAATTTTATTGAAGTTAGAAATTTTATCTCTGAGGAGAGATCGAACAGTGTTTTCAGGGAAGTCATTGTTACAAAGTGTCCCAATGATAAATTCGACCTCATCGTCCAACTTTTATTCAGAGCACATCATTAATGCCCGGTGTGTTAGGGTCTTAATTAGATTTATCTTCCGCTTTTTTGGACAAAATGAATCCCAACGAATGTATAAGCCAGTAAAATTAGGTTTACGATATACAGTTGTTAGGAATGCAGAAGTCTCTTTACACATCAATACATCAAGAAAAGGTAGAATGGAATTATTCTCCTTCTCAAAAGGAATGCAGTTCGCATGTTATTCAAATGTGAGAAAAATTTGCCAGCCTCGGTTTCACTCCCAAATACACAAAAAGTGTCGTCTACATCACGAAAGTTCACTTCGGGTGCTTTATATTTGGAAAACAAATCAACATCATCAAAACCCACAATCATACGATCTATTTTTTCAATCTCTTTCCTCTTTCTTTAGAATACATATTTGTCTATGATAGCAACTTTATTTATTTAAAAACCTTCACTAAGCATCTATTCCTTAGTCATAGAATATAATTTATAATTTCAGTAATTGATATAACAATTTACATACGGTAGATATTTATATGATTTCACCCTATTTGTTTATTTATATATATATGTTTGTTTGTCTATTTTATTTTCTTTTCTTTTCTTTTCATTTATTTTCTTCCCTCTCCCCTCTTTTCTTTTCTTTTCTTTTCTCTTTTTTCCCTTTTTTTTTTCCTCTATTTTTCTTCTTCTGAAGGTTCACTAAAACCAAAACGTTTTAACGTCGACTTTCCTTTGTAATAAGTTCATAACTTATGGATTACTTTGTTTTTCAATTTTCTCCTCACGCACACACACACACACACACACACTTATATATATATATATATATATATATAAGATCAGAATGTAGTACCTTTGTACTATCAAATTGTTGCTCCCCATCTTTTATGCCTTGAATCAATCTAATGTCTGTCTGTGGGAATCCCACGGTTATTTGAAAGAAAATTATTAATCCAGATTAATAAAGACAATATTGCCTATTATTTCGTTAATATTTTCATGAAAAGGTAATGTTCTTATAAACCAAAGACACAAGGATTTTAATAAATTTAGTGGAAAAGTATACACTCAAAACGGATATCATTAAGTATTATTTATTATCAAGCTCTTCAGTTTTTGAATTCTGCAGTAAAAAATATGAATATATAGCAGTTAAAAATCATTTTGCTCTCTAATACTTACCCAATTTTGTCTTTAGTAAGAGCTTCACTGTTATAGAGCTCGATCATTAACACCTCTAATATATATATATATATATATATATATATATATATATAATCCTAAAATAGATATCTCTTTCTTTCTTTATTTCTCTGTCACTCTGTCTTGCTAACAGGTTATTAGATGTACATTTTCTTTTAAGTAGAGGAAGTGTATTGTGAATTGAATTACCACGACACAGTCATCTCCAGGGCCACGTCTTCCCAGGAGGATTGGAAATACGCATCCATGTCATTATCATAACCTCAAGGGCAAGGATATCGGTGTATATTTTCTTTTTTCAGTAGAGGAATTATATTGTGAATCAAATTACCACGACTAGAAAATCCCTCTGTTAAGAGTACAGATGTAACTTGCAAGATACATTCAGGTTAACTGGCCATGCAATTACCATGACTAGTTAGTTTGGCGCCTCTTGTGTGTGATGTGGTTTGAGGGCTCAGTGGTAGAGTTTCGGCTCTATGGTCGCTGGTTCAATCTCCAGTGGAGGTGATCATGATTTACACCGCTGATGAGACCTAATAAGGTCGAAACAGCTGTCCATTGTCTCCGTATGTTGCGCGCAAATGTTCGCCGGATTTTCTAGACGTGGTAATTCAATTGCCTGGTTATTAGATATAGGCGTGTCCATTGGTTAATCTTACAGCCTCAACGATTTCTGTCACAAGTCATTCGTTTTAGAATGTCTCCTATGAATATTAGTAAAATAGCTTTCCAATTCATATGCTTTGATTTCTTCTTTAGTGTAACCACTGCTTTTGATAAAAGTAAAAAGTTAGCGACCGTAGTCGAGGGTGACCAGAAGGCTCCCTTTTCCCCGAAGTGTAGGAGAGGTCGTTACTCCTTTCCCTGGATTGCTCCACTTTACCTTCGATACGTACCTTATATTGCTGAGTGTTAAGCAAGAAGGTATCAATTACCATTTTTATAGTCTTTGCTATGACGTGACTTGGGATTGAACTCAGGTCTCCCGGACCATTGGCGAGCACTCTAATCGTCCCTTTATTATCAGGAGAAAAATGCATCGGTAAACTGAGTCTGTCGCCGTCGTCGTCCTTTTTTTGTGTAAACATCTTTAGAGGTGAGCAGAAAATGAACAATTTTCTTTTGGTACGATACGATGTTGGTTGGTTCGTTGGTTGGGTTTAGGGCATATCAACCTTTTTCCGTTTTTAAAGCCAAATCCATTTTTATGTGAATAATCAGTTCAATTTCAAACAATTCAGTTTAGTGTAAGTACAGTTTCAATGTTAAAAACAGTTCTATTTCAAACAATTCAGTTTAGCATAAGCACACAGTTTAAATGTAAGTTGAGTTTAATTATGAAAAACATTTCTATTTCAAGCTATTCAGTTTAATCAAGCAGTTCTAATTCAGCTAATTCAGTTCAGTGTAAGTACAGATCTTGCTTACACACAGCTAAATGTCAAAACAGTTCTATATTAAATAAATCAGTCCAGTGTAAATACAGTTTCAATGTCAAAAAACTGTTCCATTTTAAGGTACGATATGAGAGTGTGGATCAACTATGTACATCCTTCTAAATCCATCAAGTTGATGTTAGCACCGTTTACTCGTAGATTCTAAAAGGATTACAGCTATGTAAGGACGCTTCAAGAATGTTTTTTTCATCACTATCTTGGAGACAACTATTAGCACTGTTTTCAAGTAAATGTTCCGTTAATTCTTCATTGTTTTTAAAGCATGCAATAGTATAATCATTGTCATACTGAATGAACAAGCACATGGCATGAAAAGCATTGAGGACAATTAAAAGTATAGATAGACAAAATAAAGACTCAGGAATCGTGATACACAAGGAAATAGAGAATTTACAAGAATAACTGATTAGCCACAAAGATATTTCAGTAACTAGAATCATAAAGAATGTACGGTTCACATTATCAACTATAATCCAGTGTAAGTGAAATAAGAATTGTTTTGTCTCGGAAAAGGAAATTAGACTCGGAGTAAGCTTGATGGGGTCTTTTTCTAATACGACAGTAAATTCCATTTGTTATCTTTGAGGGTCACTATGGCACAGAGCCTTCAGCTAAGAGTCACTGGACGGGCAACGACATCCCTTGTATCACCTTTTGCGGCTATCCCCCGTGATTGTTTTTAAATCAGGTACAAGTATTGAAAAAGTAAGAGTCAACGACACTCCCGGGTCCGAACATGACTGTACTTTCTGTGTGCGTGGATTCGGGTCAGCCATGGGTTTAACCCATGTGCAGCTGGTCCAGCCTGTTGAATACAATGACATCAAAGCTGACAGATGCGAGTAGCGGGACTGGTACTGGACTAAGAATGACCTCTAGAGACTAGCCAACCCGGAGATCGAGGCCAGAAACAATAGGGTTTCGGCTCTTAATTTTCACCAGGCTAGCCTTATGGGCAAGACCCTAGATATGATCACAAGTAAAAGGAGAACAAGGCAGTATAAGCCGACGAGGTACGGTGAAAACTAGCAGGCCCTCGCCGTCAGAGACCACCCTTAAAAATGCTTGCGTCTTTCAAAAACAAATGAGTTCTAGAGATGACGCTAGGAATTCGGATCAGCATATAGATAAGGTGGGCTCAAAAAGAGCACAGGGTGGTACCGCCATCCACAACTCAGCAAGTGAAGGATCTACTAAAGAGCCCAGGGCATATAAGGCCCCTCGTTCGAAGCCCTCGAGTGACAACAACACAAACAAGAGATCGAAATGGGCATCGAATGACTTGCAAATTCTCGTAAACACTCATAATACCATCTCAGAAAGTAAACTCAACCGGCTACACTCCAGCTGCTCCATTGGAGCTCTCAGGACCAAGAAGTATAAGTTAGGGATCTCTGGCAGCGGGCCGTATTCAGTACAACCACTGAATGCGTACTGTGTGATGAGGAGGTGGTGACCCCCGTTATTGACCAAAGGAATGCAGGTAGTTGATCTCTGAGAGACTAACTCTGAGGCAGTTGTTGGCTTGCCGATCAAAGTGAATGACTGCGTTAGTTGAAACGGACAAGAGAAAACTGGAGATTCCAAAATCTTGTATGAATTTGAGTAGTAGAAGCAGATATTTCTTTCGAGGACGCCAGGCGGAAGATTAAAGGATGACTTGTTTTTTGAGGAGCTATCTAAGAGGTAAAGACACTTACTTGAACACAAGCTATAAAGATGTAAGGAGACGAAAGTTTACGAGCCCAATTTTTGGGGGCTGAGCTCCAAACGTTGCTTTATATATTGGACACGACAAAGCGAACCAGCATGTTAGAACTACAACAGAAAACCAAGAAGAAAATTCAAGGTCTGTGTCTGCTGTCTTTCTCATCCATGATATGTTTTCTCTTTACCCGGCTAACGCAGTCGACTCAGCTTCCATACTCTATTTCTCTTTGCGACCACCTACAAATTGTAGTAGTAAATTAAAGCTTTGGGTAGTTAAACAGTTTCGTACGTTTGACAACTTTTACGATGCGGAGTCATAACAGGGTCCTGGAGGTACGAATGTCTAATTAGTACTATTATGTAAAAGTTTTAATCAGTTTGGTGCCGTTATGGTACATACCTTCCATTTGGTGCCGTTATGGTACAAATAAACAAGCACATGGCATGAAAATCTAAAGAATTTTGGGAGAAAGCATTTTAGTTTCATTACAGAAATGTTTCAATGAAAATCAACCAAGCTCGGAGATATTTTAGAATTTTTTTTCGACAGCACACAATGGATGGGGAGAAGTTACCGTATAGCTATTTTGAAAATGATGGATAAAAAAGTACCTGATTACCGGACAAAATCGAAGTGTCGAAACCTTCACGATTAAGTCGAATTGGCCCAATCGATATGACTAAATCAAAGAAACCAATAAATATTACATCCTAAATCGAAGGAAGGAACCATAACCTTACCCAAACTGTCGCCAGGATAGATAAATAAATAAAGAGAGAAAGCGTGTATGTGTGTGTGTGTGTGTGTGTGTGTGTGTGAGTGTGTGTGTTTATTGATTGATCAGGACTTTTCGATAATCAGTGAGATAGGGAACTTAATGGGATTACTTGCTCAGTCAACCAATATAATGATGTTGTGTCAGGGCGTTTGGATTTAGTTTTGTAAAACTACTAGCTGAGATGAAAATAAAAGGATCAAGATCCGCCTCAAGGGAGTTGGTGGAAAGTGAACACTACTTGTAGTCAATGAGAACATTTTTACATTATTCAAGTGTAAACTTCTTCCGATTTTCAAACTGGGTAGACAATTCACAGTAAAGGAAATATCAATAGAGGACATATCATATGTGAAATAAATCGATGAAGATATAATGAATATAAAAAGAAGCAAATTTCACAGTTGCGTCAACATTTGAGGTCGTGATTTTCAAAGATTCATTGATATAATCAGTCTGGTGTTCTACAAGATTTTGTGCTGTTTGTATTTTGTTGAGAACAGTCTTCTCAATACAAAAGACAACAATTGTTCATGTGGAAGCCTTCAGTGTCATTAACCTCACATTCATCCATCAAGTAAGTTGCCATCAGAAAATGGTTATAGTCGATCGCTTCAGACTGGATAAATATTCTTTCTCTTTCAAATGATAAAGTATATAAGCTTATCTTTCAGTGAATACATAAATACACGCTGGCACACACACACTCACTATATATATATATATATATATATATATATATATATATATATATATATATATGTATTCTGTCGTCATAAATAATATATACACACTTTCATATATGCAAATATATTTTCCAAAGAACGAAGTGGATTCCTTATATATGTCCTGACGATAATTTCAATTTTCATTCAATATATTATTTTAAATCTAACACGAATCATACACTCGTAACTTTGAACTTCAAGAGAAAAAATCATAATATCCAGTTTCAAAATTCCTTCAGATTTAATGTATAAGATTAAAATTATTCAAAAATAATTCTATTTCATTGTTCTGACATAAATTAATCTAATCAACCTATTTGGATATATATCGCTCT
The DNA here is from genome assembly GCA_963585895.1 of Sepioteuthis lessoniana. NCBI lineage: Eukaryota > Metazoa > Mollusca > Cephalopoda > Myopsida > Loliginidae > Sepioteuthis > Sepioteuthis lessoniana. The sequence goes on from OY757922.1 coordinate 21,319,089, forward strand.
GAAGGAAATTTAAAAAAAAATTTAGTCAAGTTTTTTTTTTAAGTTTAATTTACAGAAACTGAATTGTGTCTTTCTTTAGTAAAATTTCATTTAGTAAAACGTGGATTCTTTCTATCTTTTCGAAAGTCAATTCGTTTTGTAAAATGTATGGATTCTTTTTTAAATTCCAGAGTATAATTTCATTTTGGAAAATATTTGGATTCTTTAAATTCAATTAGTAAAATGTTTTGCTTTTCATGTTATAATTTTATTCAATATAAATATTTTCTTTCCGCCTTTTTCTAAAATATGATTTAATTTTGTAAAAAAAAAATTTATTTGTCTATTTTGCTGCCTAAAAATTCAATTAGATTTTTTATAGTGTCCCTTTATTCCCAGAATGATATTTAATTCAGAAAAATATTTTGATTCTTTCTATTTTCGAGAGAATAATTTTCTTCATTAATAATTATTTTAATTATTTAAAATTATTTTAATTTCCTTTACTTTTCAGAATATAATTTCCTTTAGTAAAACACTTGGATTCTATCTTTTAAATTATTATTCTGTTTAGTTAAATATATGGATTTTTTTTTGTATCTTTCAGTATATATTTTCCATTATTTTATATAAATAATCTAATTCCGTCTTTTTATAGACTATTAACACTTAGTAAAAGATAATTTGATTTGTCTTTTTTAAAGTCTACAATTTCATTTTTAATTCAAATTGGGCCTGTTTTTTTTTTTTTTTTTTTTTTAGAGTTTAACTTTATTTAGAAAAATAGTTCAATGCTTTTTCTTTTAACGAGTAAAATTTTATTTGGTAAAATATTTGTTTTCTTTTTTCTGGTTAAAATTTTATTTAATATAAATGATTTATTTCCGTATTTATTCTGCACCCATTTGGAGTGTAATATCAATTTATTGATTCTTCCTACCTTCCAATTTGTAAATCTATTTTTTAAAAATATATATGGCTTCTTTTTATTATCTAAAGTTCTTCACCCTCCCAATAGTCCAGACCTTGCTCCTTGTGACTTTTGGTTATTCCCTACGCTCAGAGGCTGTCGTTATGAGACAATTGAAGAGATGAAAAAGGCTGTGACGAAGGTCATTGACACGCTCACACAAGAGGACATCCATGGGGCCTTCCAGAAGTTATCAGAACGGTACAACAAGTGCATTGCAGCCGGAGATTACTTCGAAGGGGACTAGAGTTTCATGTGTGTACTATGAAAAAAAGAAAATCCTGGAAACTTATTAAATGATCCTCGTGTATATATATATATATATATATATATATATATATATATATATATATATATATATAGAGAGAGAGAGAGAGAGAGATTGGAACAGAAATAATCAAATGTTTTACGAAATAAAATTATACTCTGAAAAATAATCAGGATAAAGACGGAAATAAATATTAAATAAAATTTCAATCTGATAAAAAAAAAGGATACAAGTATTTTACTAAATATAATTCTTCTTTTGAAAACAGAATTGAACTATTTTTCTAAATTAAGTTACACCCTAAAAAATAGGCCCAATTTAAGTTAAAAATCATAGACATTACAATAGACAAATTAAATTATTTTTTACTAACTTTTTCCGTCTATAAAGACGGTATTAGAGTATTTATATAAAATAATAGAAAAAAGGAAGGCAGAATATATGAATTTAATCTCTGCAAGTTAAAAAGAATCCAGATATATTACAAAAGGAAATGACTGTCTAGGATTTAAAAAAGAATCCTAATATTTTACTAAAGGAATTGACTTCCTGAAAGATAGAAAGAATCGAAATGTTTTCTAAATAAAATTTTACTCTAGACAGACCAATCAGATTACGTAAAATAAACTTGAAAAAAAAAAATGGATTAAATTGTTAAATTAAAAGCGGACCCAAAAAGAGCACCGGTCAGGAGATAAGGTGGGTCCCTGAAGGGCAAAGCTGATCCTAAAAGCTCTGGGCCATAATGACCCACAAGGTCGGCTCTAAAGCGGGAGGTCACTAATTAAGAGACAGTTACTCCCGCCTTTTTTTTCTTTTTTTTGCTTCTCTTTATCCTTCCTTAAAAATTAGCCTTTCCTTTTCTTTATTTTTTTATATAACATACCATATCATGTTACGCGTAAAATGATCTGTATTGCCCTACCTAACTTAGAAGACTTTTTTCTTTTTCTTTTTTCTTTTTACCTAAATCTTCATCGTCTGCAGTTCACTAAGCCCCACCGTCTGCTAGAGGTTGTCTCCGGCTCATTTATCGACTTCTCCAATCATCTTTATTTTTTTTTTTTTTTCAGGTTCATTGTTCTTAGTTTCAAGGATATTTTCTTTTTCCCACTGTCAACTCTCTTGCTTATGGGAGCACATATGTACCATACATATGCATACTGATGGGAATATATCCACGTGTATATGCATGCGTATAGATGTATCTCTAAATAGAAATATTTATAATGCTTTCTTTACTACATTTTAGTGCATGTCTAACGAAAGAAACAATGTTTATTCTACTATATATATTAAAGATTGATTTCACTTGGCCAAATGTCCTCGTGGTGTAATGGTTAAAGCGTTGAACTGCGGAATCGTAGTACGCGAGTTCGTACTCCAGTTGCGCTATTTCGTTCACTTTCGGGCAAATGGGTTAAATAGTTCCACTACTGTTCTTCTTGGAGCAATGGATTTGGCATTAAATAACCGAAAAAGAGTTGATATGCCATTAAACTAAGAAACCAAACCGAAACCTTGGCCAAATTCACTGTTTTTTTGACACTCTTGTATTTGGTTGTGCAACAGTTTTTCTGAACTTTTTCTCAGTGCATTTCACGCCAATTATTTGTACGTTCAGCGAAACCATTTAGTGTCAAACCTAGAACATCTTTTTCGTTGAGTCTTAACATCCATGAAGGGGATACACGTGTGAGACGAAATAAATTTGTCTCCCTTGTAGCACAGTTTGAGGAACTCTCCAACGTCACGAATCCGCTGTTCTGGTAACTGCACCACCGAAGCGGAAGACGTTTTCTACTTCTCAGCAATGGCACACATAGCTTCCCCTTTGTTTCAGACCTGGAAAGACTGACTTCCACATTTTGCTCGATGGATTATATTCATGTTCCTTAAATTTGTATAGCTTTGGACGAGAACTCAGTGTCCCTCCTTGGCAGTTGTTGCATTAAATGCTATATATTTTTAATTACTATATATTTTTAATTACTCAGTCGAATGTTTTTATAGGAGTTGAATTATCTCTCCCTAGCAAAGAAATTATCTAGTAGTGAGGCATATTTAGATAGGAAGGGTTAAGGAATTGAGTCTTAAAAAATGAGAAATCGAAGGGGAAAGTGGAAGGGAGAGGTAATACTTATGTTATTTGAAAAGAGGTGAATCTTTATTTCTGAATAACAAGAAAAAAAGTTTCCCTCAAAATTAATTTCCTTCCCATATTTTACAGTTGTTTTTTTCCCAGGGTATTCCCTTATAGATTTTGAGTTCTTTCTTGTGTGTGAGTGAGTGAGTGAGTGAGAGAGAGAGAGAGAGAGAGACAGACAGACAGTAGTATATGGTTTTCACTTTCTCCCTAGGTGGGTTTGTGGCTGATCAATATCCATGGAAGAGCTTTTATATAAGTAAATATATATTATTGTATGTAGATAATTATTTTATTGTACTTACAACGGCCAATTGATTTGGATTTTGAATCGATACACTTTTATTTCGGAGACAACCTCAAATCTGCCGCGGGACATGTATCATCACACACGTACTAACGATCACATGTACGACTACACGCACAAAAAGTGTTATACACAATCTCAACGTAAATATTTTTGACTGTATTTTTAGATTTCTCTAAGATCTTTCTTTCCCTGCATGAGGTTTGTAGTAAGATGACAACATGAAACCAGTGGTCGCAGATCAGCCTCCATGTTATTAAATATATATGTATAAAAATTAAATAAGTATATATGCACACCCTACAATACCAGCAACCCTCTCTTTAGGTTATATAGTCTGCCTACTTTAAACACCAACGACAAGATGACGTTGAACTTGGTCAATTGGAGATTCCTAAATATCCATCAATATTCTTGGATATATTAATTATCTATGATATCTACTCAGTGCTTTCTTTTTTGAAGGGTTTCATTTGTCTGAGTCTCATCTTTCTTTAATTGGGCCCTATGTTGTCTCAGGTTCAATGGGTTCCGTTTTTTTTTATTTTATTTTTTTTTTTTTTTACACAGTCAACTCTTACTTTAAATAGATATTCCTACGCGAAACTTGTTCTTCCTGTACTGAAACGGGAAGAATTTTTTTTCTTTAGAAGTGTATTTCTTCTTATATGAAAAATAATCTGCAGAAAAACCGTGGTAGATTAAACACGAAACATTTGGTCAGAAATTTTATCACAGCAACCAAGTGATCATCACTGTCTGACATAAAAATACATTTTGAAACCATGTATTTTTTTCATTCCAGAAATAAATATACATTTCACTTTTCAACGAGTTAAAATCGTTTATATTTTTTAATTGAATTTTGTTCATAAAACTTTCACATTTAATTCTTTTTTATTTGCATGAGCTGCTTAAAAAAACATTTTCTTGTACGAAATTAAAATACTTTTTTATCATTATTATCATCCCGTGTGGTTTTATCAGAATAATTTTCGTCATTAATATTTTAATAATAAGGCTGTGTACCCTCGGGCTAACAGTGATAAGGAAAGTAGACCTGTTCCTTCAGCACACAATTCAACAAATTTCCAAAATACATTTGTCATCGAGAAATGTTAACGAGGGTACGGCCGAGAAGTCTTGAAAAAGGAATTAAATTGCTTGGTGAACTCTCGAACCTCAAAGTGAAGGTCGCTGCAGTGCAAGAGACTCGTTTCATTTGCGCTGTGGACTATCTGGTGCTGGAGTACGACTCATTTTTTTTCAGCATACGGCAGCCGCAACTACGTTGGGAGTCTCTTTGCAAATTGGACGCAGTCTCTGTGCCGATAAAAGCGTTGTTTTTGTAGGTGACGATGACCAACTAGTTGTGGTCGATGATGCCGTTAAAAGCCTCAAGTTCCGGGTCGACACGGTTTATGCGCCCAACACCGTTGGTGAGAGGACTTCCTTTTTCTATGGTTGGCACAGTTCCTCAACATTCCGAAACGGCTAGTTTCGGTGGGTGACTGGAGTGCGATCCTTGATCACAAGATCGCTAAAATTGGGTGGGGAGTTAGATTGGGAAGGTGTGAAAGCAGCCTGATCGAGCTAAAGGCTCAGCACGACTTGGTCAACAGGTTTCATCTGGATCACTCGGGATGGAGACGTGGAGAGAGAGAGAGAGAGAGAGAGAGAGAGAGAGAGAGGTCACCCTCTGCCCATGTGGGGTCCTACTTGGACAGACTGTTAGTTAGAAGAGCTGATTGATTACTTGTCCCACGTTCGACTTGATAGGGCTGACTGACCATGAACTTCTTAGGATCAGTCTGCGTTTAGCTAATAGGCCTAGTCTAGCAAGCTACTGGAAGTTCAATACCTCCGTACTGGAGATATGGGACTTCCGGGACCGGCTGCAATCCCTAATTAAGTTGGGCTGGTAAGGACAGTACCGGGAATAGGTGGTGGGCAACTCAAATATAGGATTAGAGATTTTGCCACCAAATACGGTCAACAGCTCAACCCAGATAGGAACAGGAAGGCGAAATCTTATGAAGATACACTTTTTCGGGCGGTGGATGGGGGAACTCCCTAAACGTATAGGAAGGACCTTGAGCATGAGACTAGCGACTGCTACAAGGGATTCGTAGTTAGAACTAGGTTAAAAAAGAGTTCTCAACGAAGCGGTGAAATCTAATACGACTGCGCGTGAGGAAGAAGTGCGAATGTTTCCCGGTCGGTGTATCGATTCCGTTAAGTCCCCGGCTAGGCGCGTGTTGCGGTCGAAACGCGAGATGCGTGACGCCTTTCGGGCGCACATTCGTGATCGCTTTGCTCGCTATCCTGATCTCCCGCTTCAAGAGTTTCAGAGCTATTTAGCCGACTTCCCCTGCTTCTGCTTCCCGGAAGCAGATGCCTGCGAGAGTGTGGTTACTGAATGCGAAGTCCGTGATGCGTTGAAGCAGATCGACCTCAACAAATCACCAGCACTAGATGGTTTACCCTACGAAGTGTATTTGAGGTTGCTGCACATGTTTGTGCCTTTTCTGACGTGTATGTTCAACTATTGGTTCGCTCAGGGAGCCAATCCTGGTAGCGTTACCAATGGTGTGATCACATTGCTGAAGAAAGGTGGCAGGCATGTTAGGGAGGGACTAGATGATTACGGCCAATAACTCTGCTTAACACAGAGGTAAAGATTTTGGCCCGTGTCTTAGCGAACAGCTTGTCATTACCGACCTGATCAGCTTTGAGCGGACTTAGGCTGTGAAGGGAAGATCGATCAAAGTCAACCTGCACTTGATTCGTGAGGTCCTAGAGAGGTTCTAAGAGGGTATGAAAGCCGCGCTGATCAATTTAGATCAGTCCAAGGCCTTCGATAGGGTTGACCATCGCTTTTTGGCATCTGTTTTGGAAGCTACCTGATTCAAACCGGAGTTCTGCAGATGGATTAGCATGATGTACCACAACCCTCATGCAGTGGTGCAGGTAAACGGAAGGCGTTCGAGGACATTTGCAATCGAGCTGTCGGTCGGTCCGGCAGGGTTGCTCCCTGTCTCTTCTATGTACTTGCTTTGGAGCATAGAGAGAGAAAAGAAAATTCTAGAAAATAGAAAAAAAAATCACTAAGGGGAAATTGTCTCGAGGAAGTTAGGGGCCAAAATAAAATGAAGAGTTTCGGGAGCGTGATTGGAGAGAATAGTCACGTGCCGTTTTTTTTTGTTCAACTCGTCTGCGTTTGAATCTCCAATGGATTGGTCCTGCCCAAGAATAAATATAGTGTTTAAAGCCGGTCACGTGACCAGGAACCTATATCAGGTTTTCGAAGACAATCTCTCACCATCTAACATTTTTTGTTGCCTCTTATCGGGCTTTTCTTCCCATTTCCCCCATTTTAATCATCTCGATGTGCATAAATCATTACACGCGGGTTTTAAGTAATATTAAGCGAGAATATTGTAATGAGTGAATGGGTCGATGAATATGACTAATCATTGCCACGAAATTGATAGACCTTCTCAAAATCTTAACCCAATTAATAACCGTTGCCTGGTGGATAGAGGAGGCAATAAAACAATCTTGATGCAAGTACTTATGACATGGCAAAAAGAAATTCTTTTCTGCTCACCCTTAAAGATATGGGCATCAGAATAAACTACGAAGATGAAGCTTCACTCAAACTGGCCATTGGCTTTTAAACTAATATTGTAGAAAGCAGTTGATATTAGCACCGTGTTTTAAGAGAATCTTGACCAGAAGAAATTTCCACGCACGTCAATTTCAAAGACGTTTGGATCTGCCCCGAATTCGCAGAGAAAATATTTTACTGCGGACGAATATCGATGAGCCTAACAGGGCGAACCTGTAACGTCTTTTGGCATGATGTATCTTCACCGCTGTATGGAATACGTTCTCAGAGTTTTATTTCAGACATAAGTTGAGCAATCCTTTTGGCGGTTTCGAAACTCTGGAATTCTGAAAGATAAAAAAGTCTATGAGAATATAAACAGCATTAATATTACCGTCTATCCATTTAGATAGAATCGTTTTTCTTTAACAAAAAAAAAACTTAAATTAAAAAAACGTAAATAAAATAGAAAAATCGAAAGATAAAGAAAATAAAAAAATTAAAAAAAAAAATAAAATTAAAAAAAAAAGTGTATATCCGTTTCTAGGCTTACAACTAGATTAATTTCCAACTGACTGATCGTATCTAAAAGTGGCCGTCAGTCGGACAAATGTTTAAACTGATCCGGTTTAAGAAGTTGAATAAATGAAAATTTAAGACGTTACATTTCGTTCGAAACATTTTAAGCTGGTGGCTCTTTACGGGCACAATTAGTGGGGGGGGGGGTCAAGAAGAAAACAGCGTCTACTTCAGCTATTCAACCAAACGCCTTAACTTCGTTTACTGAATTTTAGTCGCTTTTTGTGGGTAGAGGAGCGAGATTCCCAATAAACAAGATGTCCTTATGGGACTTCTATGTATTTCATTGTGAGGCTCCAGTTCTGGATACTGAAGAGCGTAGAATGCTACTTCCTATTCATTACTCCTAGGTAGACATACAGTCATACAATTTATCTTGTTAGAAGACGTTAAGGCAAGAAATATTGAAGTACTAGCGGAAATGTTGCAAAGTCAATTTTTTTTATTTCTCATCGTGGAAAAAAAAAAAAAAAAAAAAAAAAAAGTGTTTAAATAAGGTTTATTTAATTTTTTAACTATTAAGATTAAATAAATGTTCGAAATATTTACTGACCAATTTGTGATTTGTTATTCGATATAAGTATACGAGTGTGTATATATCTAATGTCAATGTAAAGGACTTGTCCGAGATGTATATAATCTCGAACCGTAGGGCATTCATTTTGGTTTGGAATCTTGGAGTTTTTTTTTTTTTTAAGTCGTTTCTAACTGATTGTTAAGCAGAGATCTCTAAATCTCATATAGAAAGCAGAAAAGGCGCAATGATACTAATAGTCAGCTTAAGCATGCAACCAATTGGCTTGAAAAAGCCTTAAGGACAATTCAATATATAGATAAAATTAAAGTTTCTGGAAAATGTTTACAGAAACTAATAAGAAAGAAATCATGAATAGCCGATCAGCCACAATATCCTAATATAAAATATATAATTATTTATTAAATCCAATTTGACAATTCTCTTAAAAATAAATTACTTTAACAAGTTGGGAACTATTTTTCGTTATGTAGTCATAAGCAGTGATGAGGCTATGTGATTGACAGTTGATGAGTAGAATATAAAAATGGGAGAGAGGGTTACTTACCTCAGTCTTCAATAAGTATTCATACAAGTCACACGTTTCCGTGATCAACAAACGACTACATCCTCTCCAGAAATGGAAGAGATAAACGCCCCACCACTTCGACTGCAGATGGCAATTTCTGATTGCATTAGAAATCGTTCATTAGAAACCCTTGAAAACGTGGATTTTTGGGGTAATATCGGAAACATAAAGATGATTGTTGGTTCTATTTTCCACATTCAATCTCACAATAAAGATCTAAAACGTCTTGCGGAACATTGGATAATAATGAGTATTTGTTGCGAGGGTGATCCAAGAAAAGTTCCAAAGAATCTAAACGCAAAAGTCAATGCTACACTGACTATGGGATTAGAGAATATCGATTCAAAACAATATCAACCACACCCGAAATTACCAGATATTACTGACGAATCAACTATATCTCTCCTGTGATACACTCTAACATTTCTGAAAACAAAAGAAAAACGGATTATAAATTGTTAAAAATACTGAATTTGGCCAAGTAAGCTGATTTTTTGAATAAATAAAAGCAGAAATTTGCTGACCAATTTATGATTTGTTATTCGATATAAGTATACGAGTGTGTAGATATCTAATGTCAATGTAAAAGACTTTTTCGAGGTGTATATAATCTCGAACCGTAGGGCATTCATTTTGGTTTGGAATCTAGGAGTTTGTTTTTTTTTTAAGTCGTTTCTAACTGATTGGTAAGCAGAGATCTCTAAATCTTATATATAAAGCAGAAAAGACGACTAGAAGAGAGTTCAAGCAATGATTCTACATCGTCAGCTTAAGCATGCAACCAATTAGCTTGAAAAAGCATTAAGGACAATTCAAAATATAGATAAAATTAAAGTTTCTGGAAAATGTTTACAGAACCTAATAGGATAGAAGTAATGAATAGCCGATCAGCCACAATATCCTAATATAAAATTTATATAAGTATTTATTACATCCAATTTGACAATTTCTCTTAAAAATAAGTTACTTTAACAAGTTGGGAACTATTTTTCGTAGTCATAAGCAGTGATGAGGCTATGTGATTGACAGTTGATGAGCACAGTATAAAAATGTCAGAGGGGGTTTCTTACCTCAGTTTTCAATAAATATTCAGACGAGTCACACGTTTCTCTGATCAATAAATAAGTACATCCTCTCAAGATATGGATGAGATATACGCCCCACCACTTCGACTGCAGATGGCAATTTCTGATTGCATTAGAAATCGTTAACTATTAGAAACCCTTGAAAACTTGGATTTTGGGGTAATATCGGAAACAAAGATGATTGTTGGTTCTATTTTCCACATTCCATTCCATCTCAAGATCTAAAACGTCTTGCGGAACATTGGATAATTATAAGTATTTGTTGCGAGGGTGATCCAAGGAAAGTTTTTTAAAAAATCTAAACGAAAAAGTCAATGCTACACTCCCTATGTGATTAGAGAATATTGATTTAAAACAATATCACCCATATCCGAAATGACCAGATATCACTGACGAATCAACAATATCTCTTCAGTGATACGCTCCAACATTTCTGAAAATAAAAGAAAAAACGGATTATAAATTGTTGAAAATCCTGAATTTGGCCAAGTGAGGCTGATTTTTTAATATATAAAAGCAGAAATTCTTTTTTCGTTAGACATGCACCAAGTTGGAAAGAGCATTATATAAGTTTTTATTCGTAGATATTTTATATGCATGCATATACATTATTGCACTTACGTGCACTCAGCACCATTGAAATTGATATAACCAGGGATTTGTTGTAAAACCATTATTTTAGCCATACCTGCGAAAAACATACATGTACATCAGTTTCAAGAGTGGTGAATGTAAATGCCAACTGTACTCACGGGACATTTTTATATTATTCAAATGTAAACCTGAATGGATTTTCCAACTGAGTTGATAATATGCGTCCTATCTTGTGGCATTTATGTGAAATAAACCGAAGACGACAAAGTGAATTAGCTGCTTGAAAATTTTCCTTACAACTAGTTTCAGCATCAATTTACTTTCGTAGATGTAGAAAAACTCCTATATTCCATCATTCAATTAAGCAGATACTTGAAACGAACATTGAAAATATTGAAATTATTCGAGTACGTTTGAAATACGCTGTTTTTAACAATTTCAAAAATTCGTTGTCACAGGATTTACTTTGTGACTGATAACAAATGTAGGTTTATTTGTTAGAGGTTAGGGAATTACCTTCATATCTACATAGTCTTCTTTCTGAAGATGTCAAGGAAGAAACTTCTCCATGCGAAAAGTCTCGCATCAGGGGTTTCATATTTAAAATAAAATTCTTATATAAATTTTCTGTTAATGCATCAATTACAATTGGCTGAAGTGATTTGCATATGTGGCAAGTTACCGGCTTGTGGAACTTTCAGATCACATCAAATATGTCCAACTGATAAAATGCGAGACTCACGGGAGGCCTAGGATAATTTCATTTCTGCGTAGGTTTTGTTTGCGATTTCTATTTTTAGGTTCAATCTTTACGCAGCTCAGGTGCTTCCGTGACCAATTTTTTATTTTCTCTCAACTATTCATCTACAGTTGATCTTTTCAGACAAGCCTACAATAACACCAGCTGTAACAGCAGTTACTTTCACCCAACAATCATCCTTGTCTCCAACAACCATAGAAAGACTATCACAATCACCACCCTTGACAGTAAAGGGTTCCAAGACCTTTTTGGATCCTTCCTCCGCTAAAAGCAAGCCGGAACAGGCGACTAAAACCCTGATTGGCTAACTCTTTCAGCCTCTACGTTGCGGCTAAAGCCGATGAAAACAATCCCAGCCTCCTGGGGGGGGGAAATAAATAAATCAAAGAAGAGTCCATAGGAATACTAAAGAGATGGGGTAGGCAAGTATGCCCCTTACTTCCGGAGGGAGGGGAATGTCAGCTTGCCCATCTCAGAAGTCACCCAAGTTTTAGAGCCTCGTGTTGTCCCTGTGGTAGCGGTGGATACTAGAATCAGGTGGCTGGTAGATTTAAAAGAGTTTTGAAAAACTGCTTAAAGCAGGTATTCCAGGACAATATTTCTGAACGAGGGAGTGTAAATTCAGTGAAAAATTAGATGCAAGCAGTTCGAAATGACGCGATACGGATATTAAGGTGAGTTGTCGAGGGGTCTGCCTCGAATTCATATCAGCCTATAAGTGGAGCCGATCTTGTAAGTTTAAGCCTTGGGCAGAATCCTGTATTTGTGTGTATATATATGTACAGTGTTTGTAGTAATTTCGTACCATAACTAGCACAACCCCTTTTGAACGGGGGTGGGCGGGCATCTTTCTCTTATGTTGAGATGCACTCAGTTCATTCTAAGCTTCGTCTACAGGGTAAGGATATTTATTAAAATCCATTCCAAACCAATTGTTCATAGAAATACTTTCGTATTGAATAGGAATACTTAACTAACCCTATATGGACATTGACGGTGCGAAGGGGGAGAGCAGTTAAATATTCGGTCAAAAAAATCCAGATAGCAATCGCGGAAAGTTTTAATTTGAGCCAGAAAGAAGAAAAAAAAAAATAAAGTGAAAAAATTTAACTTACCTTGACTACGAAAGCAAGTTGGTGTGTGTGTGTACATATATATATTTTTTTTTGCTCACAGCTTCGTTATTGTGTGTGTTGTTTTTGTTTTTTTTTTTTTTTTTTTTTTTTTCCCCGCCCCCGCGACGGTCAAGAAAGACACTTCCTCAGACAAAGAAAAGTACTCACATCAGCCTTTTCATATTTAGAATAAAATTCTAATGTAAATTTTTTGATAATTCTTCAATTACAATTGGCTGAAGAGATTTGCATATGTGACAGGTTAGCGACATGTGGAACTTTCAGATCATCTCAAATATGTCCACCTGATCAAATGCGATACTCTAGGGAGGCCTAGTGGTGTAATGGCTAGCAAACATTCACGGGTGAGTTCCATTCTTATTGGATGACCCATTCATAAAGTCTTTTGTCACATCTAAGGGAAAAGATTTATAAATTACTAGCCTTCAGAGACCTTCACCTCCAGAAATACTGGCTTTGCAGGGTTCGGTTTACGGTTTGACGCACCGAAGGGACCAAACAATTTTGAAATTATCACGTGTGAGTCTCTATTCAAGTGTGGATTCCACTATAAAATATCCATGTGTTATATAATGGCTTCGTAGGAGATCAAAAACATCAAATAATCCACCAATATGTTGCTGTGCAAAAATCACCAGCGACGCTGATCCACTTACAAAGATATATCACTTAGATCAAAACAATCGATAGTTTCAAGTTGACAAGTCTGAGGAATACTTGTCTTAGTATTTATCTGACATCCCAGTATCTTAGAATACGGCACTGGGTTGTTTTATAGTGTGGACATTACACTGGTCTGAATCCATGCGAGAAAGGGACAAAAATTGTTCGCCCCGTTACCATTCCTCTCATCAGGCACCTCAGGCTCCAAGAAATAAACTTACTCCTGCAAGCAGGTAAAACCTGGGCGGGGGAACGGCTTTCTGACGCCACGAGATTGCCGATTTCAGTCACTCAACAAGAATGACATGAGACCTGGATCTAGTTCGTACAGCGAGACATCACATCGGTGCCAAAAACCAATCTGTACTCGCCTTTGGAAGTACTTGTCTTCCCATTTCCATAATTGTTGCATCCTAATCATAAAATTAAAGCAAACTTTTATATGCAATAAATTCACTGGTCGATGAATTTTTCCACATGTCCATTTCGCTGCATTTACTTAGGCGACGTTGTTTGTAATAACAGTTCACAATTCTTCGAAACCCACCGAACACAAACTTGCTTACCCAGTTGAAATATCGCAGCAATACAATCTCCCTGTCATTTGTATCGTCAACTAAATCCCCTTCAACTAGTTTTATACATATCAGAAAGAAAACTTTCTAAATTAAAGCCAAATTGATCCAGCTACAAAATGTTTCTGGCCTTGATTAGAGAGACTAATATTTCCAGAGATGAAATTTGAAACTTTCCTAACAAAAAACTGCAGAGAAATGATAAGGAAAAAATCAATTAATCACTGTTTGGGGAGAAGATTTCAAGAAATGGGATTAAGTATAATAATCTACATCATTGTCCCAGTTGATAGGTTCTTTAGTATACTTTAGGTATGTAATTAATCCTGTGGGATTTCAGTTGGGACTGATCTCGAATAGATAAATCGACAAATTGATTAGATGGAAAATAAGAACGTTAAAAATGAACGTTTTCAAAATCAATACTTATAAATTGTAAAGGTTTCAAATGGTTATATACACTTCTTAAGCAACGTATTCACAAGCACAAATACTTTAAGATTGGTTGACATTCTGTGGTCATCGGAGCTGAAACGGGTAAATTTATCAGTTGCTTAAACAATCTACAAAATGCTTCGGCAGCCAAACCCTGTTAGGTCTAGCAAAATACCACATCTCTCTTTTCGACAAGGAAGACAATATTTGTTAGATTTCACTAATTTCAAATCAAATCCCTTATCAATTTTAATCAACTCCAACTTCAACTTCCTGAAAAGAAATAGAATGGAACCTCGGTTATCGAACGACTTTTCACCGCAGTGATCGAACAAATAATCAGAGTTCGAACACGTGAATCGAGTCGATGAAAACGGAATACACGCGCGAATGACTGCCGAGGCAAACCGAACACGGCCAAACCCCCTGCCGAGTCAATACGAACAGTATGAATATCTATCAGTCCGAGTTGATCCCCCCCACCCATTAAACGAGTGTTTGATGTTATGTTTGTGCATATTCTTCGCTTCGTTTGTGTTCATTCTCAACAATAAGGCTACTTTAACAATTAGTTATGGGTCTTAAGAAAGGAAGCTTTATCATTACTGGAAAAGGGAAAGGGGAAAGTTGTGAGAACAACGATAGAATTGAAGAAGGAGATAAACGCCATGTTTGAGAATGATGTTAAAGTTTCTAATCTCGCCATCCCATACGGCACGGCAAAATCGACGATTTCTACTTTTTCTGAATAAAGACGAGATAAAGGCTGTTGATGTTGTGAAAGGAGTGACAAGTGTTGTTAGCAAGCAAAACGCACTGATGCGAAGTGCATACGATGAGTTTCCAGACTTTTTTCGTATGGGCACTTTTATTGATAGTACACACATGAAACTCTTGTCCCCTGAGAAGTAATCTCCTCCTGCTCCAATGTACTTGTTCTACCGTTCCAACAACTACTGGAATGCCCCATGCAAGTCCTCTTGTGGGAGCATGTCAATGACCTTCGTCACAGACTCTTTCATCTCCTCAATTGTTTCATAACGACAGCCTCTGGGATTAGGGAATAACCAAAAGTCACAGGGAGCAAGGTCTGGACTATACAGAGGTTGAGGAACTGTGTTGATGCCCATCTTGGTCAAATAGTCTGTGACAAGTATGGAATTGTGGACTGATGAATTGTCCTGGTGGAAATGCCACTGACCCGATTTGAAGTATGTTGGCCTCTTCCGACGGGTTCTTTTCCTGAACTCCCTTAAAACCTCAACATAGTAACCCTAACCCTAAACCTAAACCTTTGTTCAATATGCTCAAGTGTATTGCCCTTCTTACCCCTCCCACACCTCTCATCATCCCTCACAGACTCCCTGCCTTCCTTGAATCTCTTATGCCACTCAATAACTGATGCTCGATTCATGCAAGATGGTCGAAAAGTAGTCAGAAGCATTCCATACATTTCTGTGGAATTTTTTCCAAGTTTAAAACAGAATTTTATGGCATATCGTTCTTCTAAAGTGCCAGATTGCATTTTTGAAATTCACCAGCTGTGACAATCAGGCTTTCGTAGGGCGTATTCCAATTGCTGCTGTAGCTGTCTATTTGAGCTTGAAATCAGAAAATTGGTCAGTCATCTCATAAGATATATAGCAAGAAAATAATGAATTTTCAAGAGTCTACGACAATTTTAAATGCCCATACGAAAAATATCTGGAAACTTACCTATGCTCCACGTAATATCCATTATAATGGACAAAATTGAGAAGCTACTGCTAATATTTATAAAAGGAATAACCGGTTAAAGTATAATTTGTGATAAGGCAGAAGGAATTTGCTGATGTCGGACAAAATGAACTGGGACAGTTTATTCATTCACCCATCACAAAATAAACAAAAACAATGACATGGGTTTTTCTACTCTCCTTTTCTTTGGTTGATCTTTTTCAAAAATTACTCTAAAAAATCACTGGAGGGATAAATTCTCTCTATACCGCCTTAATAACAACAAATAACATTTTCGAGAGACTTTCAAATTACCCACAGCCAAATAATCCAGGAGGACTTTTAATTCACCTCCAAAAGCAAAAATTACAATTCTTGGGGGATTTTATCTCACTCTCAACTAAATAATCTTGGGGGAATTTTAATTCACAAAAAAAAAAAAAAAAAAAAAAAAAAATGGAAAATAACAAAGCGGTTGTGGCTTCTCTGGTGATGCTTGTTCCAAATACTGAGTGTTCAGTTGGCCCATATTTAGGGCAGCTACAGTGTCCTTAGTCACTTGGGACCCTGTTACAGTGGCTTATATTTCTTCTTGGATATCATGTCCCTTCGCAGGAATATTTTTCACCCTACACCTTATCAACCACTGCTTTGCCTGAGTTACTAATGCTGCTACTTTTATGATCACTACTACGAAAACATTGTCCACAAATGAAAACCAGAGAGTGGTACTTGTGAGTTGATCTTTCCAGGTGCGAATTCTTTTTCGCAGTTTCCAACTTATATACCAGTCTGTAAATCAATGTTTTCTAAAAATTTGAATAACCGAGGCAGTTTACCCATAGTTATGTTGGATGATTTCTCCACCAGGAGGTCCCACAGGCCTGTCCATCTGCTAGGAGAGACACTTGAAAGAGCACGGAAAGAATCTATAGTTTCAAATTCTCCTTTACCAGATAGTAAGGCGGCTGGGTGATTGACTGTCCGTAAGTCATGGATCCCATCGACAAACTGATAATAGTCAGAGGAGTGGCTCTTGTAATTTCTGTCAATTTTTACTTACATTCTCGTGATATGTCTAGTTCCTTCTCTAGTGCTACTGCCCAAACACCATCGGACAAGCTGATTGCCAGTGGCATTACGTTTCTCATGGATACTTCCACGCAGAATGTTCGCTCAAATCCTACCTTACCATCTCTAAACAACTCGATGGACCCTTGGTGGCGTTCATCGGACTCATTGTCCCAGTGCATCTACAACTCGTATTTTTTTTTTTTTCGGGTAAGGGTAAGGAATTGGTAAATTTATCATCTGAAAGACCAAAAAGGTACTTTCTCAATCTTAACAGTAGCACTGGCACTAGAGCGAATATTTAATCCTCTTCTCATTAGGTGAACAGTAAGCGCTCGTAGACCTTTGCAGTCGAACGGTTGGTCCCGTTGCCTCCCCCTATCGCCACTTCTTTATGTCCTGGCTTAGAAATGTCGGTACTGATCAGGTCCTGCGCAGTGGGAGATTGTGGGTTTCCACGTATACCGAGGATATCACGGTTTTTGTGTCCCGCTATTCAGACGTAGAGACGGTGAAGAAGGCGATTGAAAGGTATGAATCGATAGCAGGGTGCTACAATCAATTTCGAAAAGAACAAAGCTCTGCTACTAGGTCCCTGGAGAGTTGACGTTTGTCTGCCTGGGCCTTTCCGCTGGAGCGACGTGGTTTAGTTCAGGTCCGACCACCAACTCAATCGTAACTGGTCGGAAATACAGGCAACGGTTGTTGTGCAGGTAGGTACCTGGCTTCAAATATGGTTGTCCTTAAAGAGCAGACCGGAGAGGTGTACCGTGTACATTTTCCTCCTGACCCTTTACTGATTGTCTGTTCTTACATTGCTTGTGGGACGGTGGTTGGCGTTGGAACGATCCCACTTTTTACTGCTATAGAAGTGGTGGGAGGAAGCCAATGGTTCACAATCAGGTCTGCTGTCAGCGTCTTTGCAATGGAGGCTTAATGATGCCCGACTTGGAAAGCCACTAGTTCACTGTGAAGTTGACATTCCTAGGTCGATCGTTGAGGAAGATGTGGCTTGGGGTCGTTAGGTTTCAAACCTGAAATCGAATACCGAAGCCAAGGACCATCGTAGGCCAATGGGTGAAGCACCGTATCTTCTCGGTGCAGAAAACCTCTTCCCAAGCTTCCTCGGTTCACTCCCCTTTCAGGACCTCGAAAGAAAATATATCGGGAATTAGTGGAAGGTTCAGTTTTTGGTCAGCGATGAGAAGCTTCACTTGTCATGGTGGGAGATCTGTTCTTAAGAGAATTGGGCTTCAGACTTTTAAATACAACACTTTGTTTTGATGAGCTGTAAATTACAAAGACACGAAATTAGTTTAATCATTGAAGTTTCATTTATTCATGAAGAAAATAATCCTAAAAAATTGTTTGAATTATTTTTTATGCCTCTAGAAATATTCCTTTGTGAACTTATGAATGAATTTATATCGAACATTTCTTTAAAATTTATTTTAAATAAATGAGGTTTTAGCTTTTAAAAACAACGCTAGTGATAAATGAATGTCATAAGTTTCTCGCTAGATTTATGTCTTAAATTTGTGTTGCGAATTACAAAGACATAAAATTAATTCATCACTTTTGATCATACGATTCCAAACATCAGATAATTCTTTATCTTTAGCAAAAGAAAATACATGAAATTTAGGGTTGTATCTATTATTCCCTTTGCAATTTGGTACAACACAATCTATAAGACATTGTTTGTGTTTGGAAATGAATCCAATATTTAAAAGAAAAAAATAGATGATTTAAAAACATCGTAAAAATATAATACATAAACGAAACCCTTCTTGAAAGTTGGAGGACTCAAGATGATGACGTGACATGTTTCCCCCTTACCTCTTTCTAGGCCTTTTTTTTTTTCGGTGTTCTCGACCCGACCCGACTGTTTTCTCGCCCAAATCCCAGACGCTATACGATTATAGTGGGGATTTCGAGGAGGGGAAGGTCGGGTACGAGCCAAGGCACGAGCCGTTCTTGACTTAGTTGGTCATCGTCCCACTTAGGACCTGATGAGCCAAATATGGTCCAGGTACGAAACTTAAACTGGACAGCAATTTCCACTGCTATACAAAGGTAACAAATATGTCAATGTCAGCTTGTTCAACCGTAGTTGTCCCAGTCAAAGCCGGGAACCTTTTGGCCTCAAGTCTGCCGAGCATGGACTGCTTGTCAATGTTGCTGCTCGCCCACCCGAAGGTGGCTCCGCCGAACCCAGGGGCTATTTGGTCTCAAGTCTACCATGGAGCATTGACCGCTTGGCACGGATGCCAGACAGTCTGTCGAAAAGCCGATATTTGTCTCTGTCTCCCACTAGACAGGACTTGACACAAGATCAATGAACCGAAGGTCGATTATAGTGGGTATTGAGGGGAAAGGAAGGTCGGGCACGAGTAAACTAGTCTGCCCTGAAGGGCGAGGCACAATTACGGCAATCCTGAACAAGTCCTGGCAGCAACACCCCACAAGACACCAACTGTACGGCCACCTGCCCCGTATCACGAAAACTATTCAAGTTAGACGAACCAGACATGCAGGACACTGCTGGAGAAGCAGAGATGAACTCATAAGAGATGTACTCTTATGGATCCCCACACATGGCCGCACAAAAGCAGGGCGACCAGCTCGAACGTACATTCAGCAGCTATGTGAGGATACAGGGTGTTGTCCTGAAGACCTACCTAGGGCGATGAACGATAGGGAGGAGTGGCGAGAGAGGGTCAGGGATATCCAGCACGATATGATGATGATGATGATAAGATGTTTTGCAATGGAAGACCCGTACGTGTTGTTTATTCGGTCAGCAAAGTAGTTCCCCTGTCGTATTTTTGTGGGTACATGTCATTTAATTCTTGAATCCAGACGTTGATTGGTTTTCCCGATGTATTGCAAACCGCAACACATCTAAAAGAATAAACCAAAGATCTACAATGTTGGGATGGAGAGAACGTCTTTTCGACCAGATGTCCAAACAGTCCGCGTGTGGAAAAGCACACGCAGGTTGGAAGAAAAATAGCACTTACGTACACAAGCAGAGATCCAGTTGGCAAATCTATCCCTAATATCACCAGGCCAAGGCAACCTGAGATATACAGGGCACCTCTGGACGGAATCAGGTTTAATTTTATTGAAGTTAGAAATTTTATCCCTGATGACTGATCGAACAATGTTTTCAGGGAAGTCATTGTTACAAAGTGTCCCAATGATAAATTCGACCTCATCGTCCAACTTTTATTCAGAGCACATCATTAATGCCCGGTGTGTTAGGGTCTTAATTAGATTTATCTTCCGCTTTTTTGGACAAAATGAATCCCAACGAATGTATAAGCCAGTAAAATTAGGTTTACGATATACAGTTGTTAGGAATGCAGAAGTCTCTTTACACATCAATACATCAAGAAAAGGTAGAATGGAATTATTCTCCTTCTCAAGAGGAATGCAGTGTGCATGTTATTCAAATGTGAGAAAAATTCGCCAGCCTCGGTTTCACTCCCAAATACACAAAAAGTGTCGTCTACATCACGAAAGTTCATTTCGAGTGCTTTATATTTGGAGAACAAATCAACATCATCGAAACCCACAATCATACAATCTATTTTTTCAATCTCTTTCCTCTTTCTTTAGTATACATATTTGTCTATGATAGCAACATTATTTATTCAAAACCTTCACTAAGCATCTATTCCTTAGTCATAGAATATAATTTATAATTTCAGTAATTGATATAACAATTTACATACAGTAGATATTTATATGATTTAACCCTATTTCTTTATTTATATATATGTTTGTTTGTCTATTTTCTTTTCTTTTATTTTCTTTTCTTCCCTCTCTCCTCTTTTCTTTTCTTTTCTTTTCTCTCTTTTTTTCCTTTTTTTTCTCTCTTTTTCTTCTTCTGAATGTTCACTAAAACCGAAACTTTTTAACGTCGACTTTCCTTTGTAATAAATTCATAACTTTTGGATTACTTTGTTTTTCAATTTTCTCCTCACACACACACACACACACACTTATATATATATATATGTAAGATCAGAATGTAGTACCTTTGTACTATCAAATTGTTGCTCCCCATCTTTTATGCCTTGAATCAATCTAATGTCCGTCTCTGTGGGAATCCCACGGTTATTTGAAAAAAAATTAATAATCCAGATTAATAAAGACAATATTGCCTATTATTTCGTTAATATTTTCATGAAAAGGTAATATAAGACACAAGGATTTTAATAAATTTAGTGGGAAATTATACACTCAAAACTGATATCATTAAGTATTATTTATTATCAAGCTCTTTGTTTTTGAATTCTGCAGTAAAAGATATGAATATATAGCAGTTAAAAATCATTTTACTCTCTAATACATACCAAATTTTTTTTTTGTAAGAGCTTCACTGTTATAAAGCTTGATCATTAACACCTCTAATATATATATATATATATATATATAATCCTAAAATAGATATCTCTTTATTTATTTCTCTGTCACTCTGTCTTGCTAACAGGTTATTAGATGTACATTTTCTTTTAAGTAGAGGAAGTGTATTGTGAATTGAATTACCACGACACAGTCATCTCCAGGGCCACGTCTTCCCAGGAGGATTGGAAATACGCATCCATGTCATTATCATAACCTCTAGGGCAAGGATATCGGTGTACATTTTCTTTTTTAAGTAGAGGAATTATATTGTGAATCAAATTACCACGACTAGAAAATCCCTCTGTTAAGAGTACGGATGTAACTTGAAAGATACATTCAGGTTAATTGGCCGCGCAATTACCAAGACTAGTTAGTTTGGCGCCTCTTGTGTGTGATGTGGTTTGAGGGCTCAGTGGTAGAGTTTCGGCTTTATGGTCGCTGGTTCGATCTCCAGTGGAGGTGATCATGGTTTACACCGCTGATGAGACCTAATAAGGTCGAAACAGCTGTCAATTGTCTCCGTATGTTGCGCGCAAATGTTCGCCGGATTTTCTAGACGTGGTAATTCAATTGCCAGCTTATCAGATATAGGCGTATCCACTGGTTAATCTTACAGCCTCAACGATTTCTGTCACAAGGCATTCGTTTTAGAATGTCTCCTATGAATATTAGTAAAATAGCTTTCCAATTCATATGCTTTGATATTTTCTTTAGTGTAACCACTGCTTTTGATAAAAGTAAAAAGTTAGCGACAGTAGTCGAGGGTGACCAGAAGGCTCCCTTTTCAATAGCTACTACACCGAAGTGTAGAGGAGGGCGTTACTCCTTTCCCTGGATTGCTCCACTTTACCCTCGATACATACCTTATATTGCTGAGTGTTAAGCAAGGAAGTATCAATTACCATTTTTAAAGTCTTTGGTATGACGCGACTTGGGATTGAACTCAGTTCTCCCGGACCATTGGCGAACACTCTAATCGTCCCTTTCTTATAAGGAAAAAATGCATCGGCAAACTGAATCCGTTGTCGTCGTTCTGTTTTGTGTAAATATCTTTAGAGGTGAGCAGAAAATGAACAAATTTCTTTTCGTACGATACGATGTTGGTTGGTTCATTGATTGGGTTATCAACGCTTGTCAATTATTTAAAGCCAACTCCATTTTTATGTGAATAATCAGTTCTGTTTCAAACAATTCACTTTAGTGTAAGTACAGTTTCAATGTCAAAAACAGTTCTATTTCAAACAATTCAGTTTAATGAAGCAGTTCTAATTCAGTTCAGTGTAAGTACAGACCTTGCTTACACACAGCTAAATGTCAAAACAGTTCTATATTAAATAAATCAGTCCAGTGTAAATACAGTTTCAATGTCAAAAAACTGTTCCATTTTAAGGTACGATATCAGAGTGTGGATCAACTATGTACATCCTTCTAAATCCACCAAGTTGATGTTAGCACCGTTTACTCGTAGATTCTAAAAAGATTACAGCTATGTAAAGACATTTCAAGAATGTTTTTTTCATCACTATTTTGGAGACAACTATTAGCACTGTTTTCAAGTAAATGTTCCGTTAATTCTTCATTGTTTTTAAAGCATGCAATAGTAACTGCAGTTTTATAACCGAACTGAATGCAGTTTAAAAGACAAACAAATGAACAATAAATGTTGGTATTCCAATGTAAAAAGAATGATACTGATGCATATTGAAAATTAAAAATATTTATTTCTGGAAAAAAATGCATATACGTTCATCGTTTCAAAATGTTTTTTTTTTATATATCAGGCAATGATGATCACATGTGTCTTTTTAATGAATTGGTTGTTGTCATAAAAAATTTTGACAAAAGGTTTCGTGTACAGATTTTTTTTTATATCAGAAGAAATTTACTCATCTAAAAAAGAAAAGTCTTCTCGTTTCAGTACACGAAGAACAAGTTTCTTGAAGGAATTTCCCTGGGCTTTGGATGTAATTTGTCATCGAATTGAAAAGAGTTATTATTTAGGACTAGTTCTATACGATCAGTGATAGATTTTAAAAATCTTGGGAGTAATGTTTCTTCGTATCTTTCAATCCAGAATGAAATGACTTGTTTTCCTAATTAATAGGGATATTGCTATATAGGTTTGTGACTGCCAAATGTAACTGTCGAGATTAATTTAATGTGGTATGAAGTTTGAAAAGTGAATGGTATCTCTAATGTAGTTTTATCTTATTTAGAAATGGTTGTTGTAAAATGTCTTAGTTTGCTGAGTCTATTTGTGGGGCATGATTAGCCTGCTACAGAGGGTGTAAATTTGAAGTCACTGGGGTTTAAAATTTCTATGTATCCAGATTTTTGGTTGCTTTTTTTTCCTTGGACTTTTGAATTTTTGTAATCTGTAAAAACAGTTTTTCTAATGTAGTTAAAAAATCCTTTTTATCTGATATTTCATTGTATATTGTGAATTTTTGAATTCTTTGATATCATTGGCTGTTTGTATTGTTTGTTTCATCCCTTAATATTTCTTGGATTTTTGTCTGATTATTTTATGATTATGTCGTATATTTTGCTCATCTTTGAAGGCTTGTCTTTTTGGGTGAGAGGTTGTTCTGTGTTCTTCCTTTAAGCCAATATTGTAGCGCTCTTTGATGAATGAATTAAAGTCAATGTTATTTTTGTTTAAGGATTTTTTTAACCAAGGAATCATCCGTATTTTCTTTATGGAATTTCTCTATCAATCTGGATATATTCCTCGACGTGGACATTTTTTGAACGATTTTTTCGTTGATCAAAAACTAATATAAACTTATTTTTAAATTATGGAAACAATGTAAAAAACGAACACTAGGCGCACACAAATTTGAAGTACTATAATAATTTCTTATGAATAACTATAACTATAGATTTTCTAAACTTCCTCAGATTTTCATCAACATGTGACACAATTTGATTTATTGAATGCGTTTGCATTGTATATAATGATTAGAAAAGAGTTTCTTAAAGAACAGATAAGTAACAAAATTACGTTCTATAAAGCTATAATTCAACCATCGGCCATATTTATCCATTTCTTCGTCTATTCACTAAGACTCTGCAGTGTTAAGAATGATTGCAGATTTGTAATTTTCGGGCTTATCTGTTGCTGTTCAATTACAAAAACACTCTCTATTCTTGATGGGAGTTTGAATATATTTTTTATATATATTTATATTTGTTTATATTAATAATCATCTAGAAATGATAACTAATATTGGTTATTTGAAACCATACAGATGTGTGCAATTTATTTTTTATTAGATAGGAAAACTTGATAAATACAATTACAAATGTTAAATAGCAATATTAAAAATATTTAATCATCTACAAATAGAATCATTAGTATTAGCAGTTGTAGGGAACGAATAAATAAATAAAATTTAAAATTAAATAAAAAGAAAAAAAAAAGAAAACTATTAAATTTGCAGAAACTCCCAGAGGTCCCTAACAGGAAAAGGAGATGACGCATGCGTAAAAGAAAAAAGGCATTTCCTCTTGACAAAGGGGACCAAGCATTCTTTCACTTTCAGGCAGTGCCCGTCGAACCAACAACACCGTTTTGTTGTCTGGTGTTTGGGCACCACGCATACGTCTTTGGACGTAGCATCGGTTAGTCCCTTTCACCCAGTAGCAGCCCTCTCTCGGTCAACATTATGCTGAAATATACAAAACCCACTACTGAACTATAAACTAACCCTTACAGGACTTTGACAAAACTTCCAAAAGAAAACTAACCCTTATGGAAGCCCGAAATACCAAATGCGGACATCTACATACATGAAACGAATTAACGTATTTTTGACATCTTAACTGGGGGATTCAACCATTTCAATGTATTCAGGAAAAACTCCTTCATCCACGGAGTGGTTGTTGAACACAGTAAATAAAGGAAAGTATAAAAGAAACGTCTTCGTCTCTTATCTGTTGCTGTCTTTTCTTTCGTATAATTCTTTTTGGGACTTTCTTGGGCAAGGCATTGCACCGACTAACTAACGTGGGGGTAAAATAAAATAACCAAAATATGGAGTCAGATATCTAACGGCAACACAGCCTTGCCTATTGCCCCTGACCTTAAGCCATACACCCCACACAGTAACTAAAAAAAATTGAACTGTATTCGCTCAAATGATCAATACGAAATTGACATTTTAGTATTAGATAGCAATACTTGAAACTATCAGCAAAATCAGATTTGGCACGTTTAAAAATGTTACCTAAAAACTATTCGTGGGATAAAATGACTGTCAAAAACAAGGAACACAATTTCCGTGAAATTCACAAATTCATGTAAAAATTCTCAAATGATTTGATTCAATGATTATTTTAATTATATAAGCACATGACTGGAAAATCGACGCAATGTTCTACATTTTAAATCCACATGAATATAAGACTGATTAGCCATTCGGACAAAGAAAGGAAATCCTGTGCACTTAAGAGATATTCTGTCACTAAATCTTTTCAATTAATTAACAATTTCGTTAGACAACTTAAAACGTCATCGAGATTGATCAATTTTAGTGAGATAGTTCTAAACTGTTTAAAGACGTGATTCCACTCTCGTATCGAACGAGTAACGGCTGGAGAAGCTAGACGGCAATTACACAAGAATGCTGCGAGCAATCTTGAACAGGTCCTGGCGACAGCACCCCACAAGACGCCAACTGTACGGCCACCTGCCTCCCATCACGAAAAATATTCAAGTTAGACGAACCAGACATGCGGGACACTGCTGGAGAAGCAGGGACGAACTCATAAGTGATGCACTCTTATGGACCCCCACACATGGCCGTGCAAAAGCTGGACGACCAGCACGAACATACATTCAGCAACTATGTGAGGATACGGGATGCTGTCCGGAAGACATGCCTGAGGCGATGAACGATAGGGAAAAGTGGCGAGAGAGGGTCAGGGATTTACCAAAAACCTTTCTGGAAGTATGTAGTCGATATGAGCGCTTTCTGATATGTATGCGTGTGTGTGTGTGTGCGCGCGCATGTTTTACAAAATCTCTATTGAAATCAAGCTTTTTCCTGTTTCAGATTGCATTGAGACAAAATTCGACTAATATTGAAGGAGGTAAGCTATAACCATAATAAGAATAGTGAACAGACGAATAATCATATTTAACGATCATATTTTCTTGTCTACTTAATTGTCTTGCCGACTTTTGACATTCTTATTTGTACCCTCCACTTTTACTTTTACGGAAAAGAAATAGCGAAATTATTTTTCATTTGCATGGTCATATCAATATAATATACATAAGTTTTTTTTTAATTTTTGGAATTAACACGAAAGAGATGCAGGTATAAAACTTAATGATTTTGAATTGAAATACTTTTGTCTTTCAAATGATATCGAATCTCTAGAATGTCGACTTTCATTTATTCACTTAAGTCACTGAAACTAATTTCCTTCAATAATTCTTGCATACTATTCTGATTTCCATGCAATCTGAAATGAACACTTTTTGTGTGTGATTGACAGTATTTTAGATATGAATCGTTGGTAGGCCGTTCATCTGGATCAATTCTACCGAAACCTTCACGATAGAACACCTAAATATTTGTACATGATTTAAAAGAGCTTATCAAAAGTTTTACTTTAAGAGCCTCTTGTCAAATTTAATTTCTATTAACTCTTAAATAAAGTTAATATTACCGATATTTTTCTCAGTCTCCCGGGTGCCATGATGAGAGACTGAATTTTTAAATGTTTTCAGTTTCAAGAAGAAATTTTTTTAAAAGTGCAGAAAAGTTAGTATGAACGGAATTTTGAATATAATAGCACCCACACCAACAAATACTTAGCAATATTGAAACTAATTGAACAAGGGAAGATCCTGTCTTTTTCGATGAAGACAGGATTGTTCGTTAATGATTTATCTTTAATTATTTTCCTTAAGTCTGTAACATGGAAAAGAATTAGAATTTTAGGTATTTTATTTGAATTTTGTTTCTTCATTGACTTTTTCTATTTAGAAATTTATATTTTTCCTCACAAAATGACATACAAAACAAAACGAAACCTAATTCTTTAATTGTTAGTCAGTCACAGTAAACTTTTCCACTCCCTTCAGATGACTGGGATTTTGTTAATTGATGGGAAATTTACAAATTTAACTGATTAGATGAAGCATTTTAATCTAAATGATATTTTTCTCATCTTTGGTTTTGTTATAGATTCAACAGTACTATGTCTACAAAATATCACAAGAAAATCTATATAAAATGTCATGATTGGTAAACTGTTCAGAATTTATTCACATGGACTGTCGCACTTTTGGTCACCCATACTAAACAACAAAAAAAAAAACACATAAGACGGTCGATGTCATGGGAAAATATTCAATATACATTTTCCGATTTAAATCGTTGAAAATAAAAATAAACTATAACTAAAAGAAATTACTTCGAAATCAAAACAGATTTTAATATTTTTTATTTAATTTTTCACTTAAATCTTTTGTATAAGGCCATGAGATTTTATTAAAAGATTGACAGCTGTGTCTGTGTTCCGTTCTCACCAGGTTCCTCTTTTTTGATTGGTTAATAAATTCGTGATGTCATTTATGGTTGAATAGAATGTTTCTTTATTTGTACTTTTTATCAACCTCTACAATTGAAAGAAAACTTGTTTTATTCATAATAAAATATTTTATTTTCACAGCTATATATATTTATGCTGGGAAATTTTTTAAAATCTTGATTTCCTTAGAATATCAAGCGTGTGCTTGTTTATAAAAATTATTTCTAACAAGGAAAACAGACCATAATTTGGATTAGTGGAAAAGGGAGAAGTAATTCCAGATAACATGGCACCAAGAAGCTACATCCTGCTATTCGTCGACAACTACTACTAAATCTAAATCAAGTACGAACTTGACTAGGCTGAAAGGTTTCGTCACTCGCTTCTTGAAAAGCTGATTAGCATTCTAAGAGGCAAGAAGCCTCCAGAGAATTCTGCTGAAAAGATAACTTTACAGAAGACTCTAAATTAAAGAAAAATTGAATCTCTTTAACGAAACTTTAAAATTATTTAATTCAAAGAACTTTATTTTCCGGACTCTCTCTAAAAAAAGTTTTGTCTATTTTTTTGAATCAGTATCTGAACTAGAGAGCTGGGCAACTTACCATTTAAAATTTCACACTAAAGCCCCCTAAAAAAATATTACCCACTTAAATACTTTATTTAACTTTTAATGAAATCTTAAATTTTGTTCTTTAAATTTATTTTATGTATTTATTTAATACCATCAGTTTGAGTTGATGTGGGGAAAAAAAGACTTAGTTTATTATTCATTCTCATTATCGCCATCTTTATGTGAATTTTAAAAATGCTATTAATTAAAGAAATAATCTCCCTAAGACAGTTTTATTATTACTAGCCGAAAGAGAAGTATTTTTGACTAAGTTTTAATCATTACGACTACCAATACTACTAGTAGTAAAAGTAATGACTGGAGAATTCCCGGTACGGAAACGGCTGAAGTACTTGATTGCAACCTTAAATTAACACTAGAGGTACCATGAAGTTTATTTTCAAACAAGTACGCTTGAAAAAGGCATGAAATCATTATTCTTCGCAGAAATACAAGGATGACTTTAAATGAGCCACGAGTCTTGATATGCTATTAAAGAAAACAAAATTAAAAATGATAATGGTGTTATTCTAATCAACAATTGTAAAAGTGATGATGATTTATGTGTAAATTTTGTTAGATCACGTAGTACATATCGTACTTTCGGAAGTCTGGATGTTTTTAATCATTTTAAGTGGTTTCATTAGATAAATTTCATTGGGTTTTTTTTTTTTTTTGGGGTGGGGGGATTTAAATTTCTTTTTCAAGACTTCTCGGCCGTACCCTCATTAACTTGTCTCGGGCAACAAATGTATTTTGGAAATTTGTTGAATCGTGATATGGAGGAACATGTCTGCTTTTCTTGTCACCGTTAGACCGAGGGTACAGAGACTTAATATTATCGAAATAAAATGACGAATATGATTCTGATAAAACCACATAGGATGTTAATTATAGAAAATAATTCATTATTTTGATTTCATGTAAGAAAAATTAATGTTTTTTTTTTGTCTTTTTTAAACACCCCACACAAATAATAATGGAGTGTGGGAATTTTATGAACAAAATAATTAAAAAAAAAAAAAAAATAAAAAAAAAATAAATGTTGGAATTCCAATGTAAATAGAACGATTTTGACTCATTCTGAAAAATGAAATAAATATTTATTTCTGGAATAAAACTTAAATAACTCCCCGTTTCTTATAATGCATCGCAATGTTATTCGGTAGGAAAAAGTAGACCAAGAGCGAGGAGATCACCATATTTATGTACAGAGCGCAAGTCACCGGGACCTAGGAGAGAAGTGTTGAATTGATCCTAACAGAGGAACGCTGGTCGAGGGACCATAAAAAAAAGGATAGATCAGATCAGAAGTAAGTGTGGAGAAATAGAGGAGAAAGAAGAGGGGATAAAAATAGGTGAGGCCTCGTGCGTGGAAAACGCCGTTTAGCATAAAGCAGTCATAAATACGGTTGAAACCACGCTACTGAAGCACGTGCGCAAGGTCCATCTAAACTTTAACCAGAGCACCGGCCAATGTTTGGGACACGCCAATAGGCTGCAACCATCTTAGCGCTGTGCTTTAATGAGCCCGATTAAAAAAAAAAATGGGACTCAGAAAAACGAAACCCTCTAGAAACGAAAGCACACAGTAGATCATACGTCATTGATATATCCAAGGATGATGTAGGTATTCATTAACCTCTAACAGACTCGTAAAATGACGTTTTCTTGTCGTTGCTGCTTAAAGTACACAGACTATAGACAAGGCTAAGATTTACCTAGTGAGACGGTCATTCATTGTTCTGATACCGTGTACATGATTGTGGGTTGTTTTTTGTTTGTTTTTTTGTTATTTATATCGCTTCTTGCTGGAAATTTATAATGGAAGCATTGAACGATGACTGCATACCATGCAAAAGGGTTAATAATATCCATAAAATACAAAAGTTCATCCCTTCTTTCACTGCAATTGACATCAGGAGAAATGGTAAAATTTGAAAAGGAAGTTTTGTGGGAGAAGGCAATAAGGAATTCGGAGAGGACATCAAGTAGGCGTTAGGGATTAGAGAACAATGACGGCATATTTTATTGAAGGAATTAGCTAAAAAGAATCTCTTACATTGTATAGTATAATACAGAAAATATCCAGCTGAATGATCAAACACATGACAGGAAAAGCATTGAGGACAATTTAAAGTGTAGATAGAAAAATTAAAGATCCAAGAACAGTGATGCTCAAGGAAATAGGAAGAGAATTCATATGAACTGGTAATCAGCCAAAAGAATATTTCAGATATTAAAATTTTAAAGACCGTAAGACACACATTATCGAATTCTAGTGGAAGTGAAATAATAATGATTTTGGTTCAGAAAAGGAAATCAGAGACTCGGAGAAAACAGCCTGATGAGGTCTGTTTTTCTAAAATAACCGTAAATTCCACTTGTTATAGATTTTTCAACAACAAGTTCTCACGTCTTTTCTCCTGGAATAGAAACGTTTACGATTGTTCATAAAATATGAACATTCATCACTACTATTCATAGTCATAAAATAGATAGCACTTGACGAGGTTGCAAAATGGTTTGGTTGGTTTTATGGCATATCAATATTTGTAGGTTATTTAACGCTAAATCCATTTTTTTTAATGTAAATAATCTGTTCTATTTAAAACAATTCAGTTTAGCATAAGTACACAGTTTGATTGTCAAAAACATTTATTTCAAACTATTCAAGAGGTTATATGTAACAATTCAGTTAAGTGTAAATACAATTTTAATGTCGAAAAACAGTTCTATTCGAAATAATTTAGTTAGGCATAAGCACGCAGTTTAAATGTAAGTACGGTTTAATTGTCGAAACATTTCTATTTCAAGCTATTCAGTTTACTCAAACAATTCAGTTTAGCACAAGAATGCAGTTAGTTCTATTTAACCCATAGATAGGGCCCTATCAGGTGCTACCACTCCGGGCCAGGGTGGACCTGGGAGCGATGGTAATGAAGGGGTACTCTGCATTCCCCAAAGCTCCAACACTGCTGGAACCTCACCATCAGATTGTTTAGTGTCATATCCAGGACACTCGTTGGGGGGGGGGGTCTTACCCCTCTGCAGAGAATCAGTCAGTGTATTCTACAGCCCCAGCCGACTGGGCAAGAGTGTGTAAAAGTATTGTGCGATAAGGCAATAAGTGATATGAACACATTCTCAAATAGACTGAGGGGTGGAGATTATGATGTTTAAATACTCTGCAAAAGGGTTAATCATGTCTATAAAATGGTAAAATTTGACGGGGAAGCAGAAGATTTGTGGGAGAAGGCAATACGGGAGTTGGAGAAAACAAAGCAGACATTAGGGCTTAGAGAACGATGACTGCATATTTTGTCGAAGGGTTTAGCTAAAAAGAACCTTTTAGATTAATTAGTATAATACGGAAATTGTCATGCTGAATGATCAAGCACATGGCGTTATAAGCATTGAGGATAATTTAAAGTGTAGATTGAAGAATTATAAAGATTTAGAAACAGTGATGCACAAGGAAATAGGAAGAGTATTCATATGAACTGGTAATTAGCCAAAAGAACAATTTCAGAAATTAAAATCTAAAAGAAAAATAAGACACACATTATCGACTATAATTCAGTGTAAGTGAAATAAAACTGGTTTTGACTCGGAAAAGGAAATTAGGGACTTTGAGTAAACCTCATATTTTCGGTGAGTTTTAGAGTACGATGATTATATAAAGTTTAACAGCTGTGTCGATTTGTAAATAATACTTCCGTTTCTTATAATGAATCGCAATGTTATCGAAAACGATATTCGGTAGGAAAAGTAAACTTGTCAATTGACAATATATAGCTTATAATCCAATAACTACCAAGGAGGGACACTGATTTCTCATCGAAAGCTATACAAATTTAAGGAACATGAATATGATCCATCGATCTAAGTGTAGAAGTCGGTCTTCTCAGGTCTGGAACAAAGAGTAAGTCATATGTGCCATTGCCGAGATGTGTACAGCTTCGTCGACCACTTCGGGAGTCCAGTTAATGGAACAGCGGATTCACGACGTAGGAGAATTCCTCAAACTGTGCAGCAACGGTGACAAATCCTAAGTGTATCCCCTCCATGGACGTTAAGACTCAACCAAAAAGATGTTCTGGCTTTGACACTAAATCGTTTGGCGAAAGTTGTTTTGAGGAAATGTCCAGAAACATTGTTGCACAACCATATATAGTTACGGCAAAAACAGTCATTTTCGCCAAGTGGGATCAAACTTTATTATATATAATAGAAAGAACAATGTTTATTTCATTAGACATATTAACATCAGTATGCATATGTATTATTATACACATGTGCTTCCATAAGCAGGAGAGTTGACAATGTTAAAAAAAACCAAAAAAAAACAACCAGAAATCATTGAAACTTAGAAAATAATGAGCCTAATTAAAAAAAGATGATGGAACTCAGAAAAATGAAATCCTCTAGAAACGAAAGCACACAGTAGGTCATACGTCATTGATATATCCAAGGATGCTGTAGGTATTCATTAACCTCTAACAGACTCGTAAAATGACGTTTTCTTGTCGTTGCTGCTTAAAGTACACAGACTATAGACAAGGCTAAGATTTACCAACTGAGAGGGCCATTCATTTTTCTGATACCGTGTACATGATTGTGGGGGTTTTTTTTGTTTGTTTTGTTTTTTATATCACTTCTTGCTGGGAATTAGGTAGTGACACGAAAAAATTTTATAATGGACGCATTGAACGATGACTGCATACCATGCAAAAGGGTTAATAATATCCATAAAATACAAAAGTTCATCTCTTCTTTCTACTGCAAATGACATCAGGAGAAATGGTAAAATTTGAAAAGGAAGTTTTGTGGGAGAAGGCAATAAGGGATTTGGAGATGACATCAAGTAGGCGTTAGGGATTAGAGAACAATGACAGCATATTTTATTGAAGGACTTAGCTAAAAAGGATCTCTTAGATTGTATAGTATAATACAAAAAATATCCAGCTGAATGATCAAACACATGACAGGAAAAGCATTGAGGACAATTTAAAGTGTAGATAGAAAAATTAAAGATTTAAGAACAGTGATGCTCAAGGAAATAGGAAGAGAATTCATATGAACTGGTAATCAGCCAAAAGAATATTTCAGATATTAAAATTTTAAAGACCGTAAGACACACATTATCGAATTCTAGTGGAAGTGAAATAATGGTTTTGGTTCAGAAAAAAAAAATCATAGACTCGGAGAAAACAGCCTGATGAGGTCTGTTTTTCTAAAATAACCGTAAATTCCACTTGTTATAGATTTTTCAACAACAAGTTCTCACGTCTTTTCTCCTGGAATAGAAACGTTTACGATTGTTCATAAAATATGAACATTCATCACTACTATTCATAGTCATAAAATAGATAGCACTTGACGAGGTTGCAAAATGGTTTGGTTTTATGGCATATCAACATTTGTAGGTTATTTAACGCTAAATCCATTTTTTTCATGTAAATAATCTGTTCTATTTAAAACAATTCAGTTTAGCATAAGTACACAGTTTAATTGTCAAAAACATTTATTTCAAACTATTCAAGAGGTTATATGTAACAATTCAGTTAAGTGTAAATACAATTTTAATGTCGAAAAACAGTTCTATTCGAAATAATTTAGTTAGGCATAAGCACGCAGTTTAAATGTAAGTACGGTTTAATTGTCGAAACATTTCTATTTCAAGCTATTCAGTTTACTCAAACAATTCAGTTTAGCACAAGAATGCAGTTAGTTCTATTTAACCCATAGATAGGGCCCTATCAGGTGCTACCACTCCGGGCCAGGGTGGACCTGGGAGCGATGGTAATGAAGGGGTACTCTGCATTCCCCAAAGCTCCAGTATTGCTGGAACCTCACCATCAGATTGTTTAGTGTCATATCCAGGACACTCGTTGGGGGGGGGTCTTACCCCTCTGCAGAGAATCAGTCAGTGTATTCTACAGCCCCAGCCGACTGGGCAAGAGTGTGTTAAAGTATTGTGCGATAAGGCAATAAGTGATATGAACACATTCTCAAATAGACTGAGGGGTGGAGATTATGATGTTTAAATACTCTGCAAAAGGGTTAATCATGTCTATAAAATGGTAAAATTTGACGGGGAAGCAGAAGATTTGTGGGAGAAGGCAATACGGGAGTTGGAGAAAACAAAGCAGACATTAGGGCTTAGAGAACGATGACTGCATATTTTGTAGAAGGGTTTAGCTAAAAAGAACCTTTTAGATTAATTAGTATAATACGGAAATTGTCATGCTGAATGATCAAGCATATGGCGTTATAAGCATTGAGGATAATTTAAAGTGTAGATTGAAGAATTATAAAGATTTAGAAACAGTGATGCACAAGGAAATAGGAAGAGTATTCATATGTACTGGTAATCAGCCAAAAGAATAATTTCAGAAATTAAAATTTAAAAGAAAAATAAGACACACATTATCGACTATAATTCAGTGTAAGTGAAATAAAACTGGTTTTGACTAAGAAAAGGAAATTAGGGATCGAAGAAAACCTCATATTTTCGGTGAGGCTTGGTGTACGATGATTATATAAAGTTTAACAGCTGTGTCGATTTGTAAATAATACTTCCGTTTCTTATAATGAATCGCAATGTTATCGAAAACGATATTCGGTAGGAAAAAGTAAACTAGTCAATTGACAATATATAGCTTATAATCCAATAACTACCAAGGAGGGACACTGATTTCTCATCGAAAGCTATACAAATTTAAAGAACATGAATATGATCCATCGATCTAAGTGTAGAAGTCGGTCTTCTCAGGTCTGGAACAAAGAGTAAGTCATATGTGCCATTGCTGAGATGTGTACAGCTTCGTCGACCACTTCGGGAGTCCAGTTAATGGAACAGCGGATTCACGACGTAGGAGAATTCCTCAAACTGTGCAGCAACGGTGACAAATCCTAAGTGTATCCCCTCCATGGACGTTAAGACTCAACCAAAAAGATGTTCTGGCTTTGACACTAAATCGTTTGCCGAAAGTTGTTTTGAGGAAATGTCCAGAAACATTGCTGCACAACCATATATGGTTGCAGCAAAAACAGTCATTTTGGCCAAGTGGGATCAAACTTTAATATATATAATAGAAAGAACAATGTTTATTTCATTAGACATATTAACATCAGTATGCATATGTATTATTATACACATGTGCTTCCATAAGCAGAAGAGTTGACAATGTTAAAAAAACCAAAAAAAAAAAAAAAAACAACCAGAAATCATTGAAACTTAGAAAATAATGAGCCTAATTAAAAAAAGATGATGGAACTCAGAAAAATGAAATCCTCTAGAAACGAAAGCACACAGTAGGTCATACGTCATTGATATATCCAAGGATGCTGTAGGTATTCATTAACCTCTAACAGACTCGTAAAATGACGTTTTCTTGTCGTTGCTGCTTAAAGTACACAGACTATAGACAAGGCTAAGATTTACCAACTGAGAGGGCCATTCATTTTTCTGATACCGTGTACATGATTGTGGGGGTTTTTTGTTTTGTTTTGTTTTTTATATCACTTCTTGCTGGAAATTAGGTAGTGACACGAAAAAAAATTTATAATGGAAGCATTGAACGATGACTGCATACCATGCAAAAGGGTTAATAATATCCATAAAATACAAAAGTTCATCTCTTCTTTCTACTGCAATTGACATCAGGAGAAATGGTAAAATTTGAAAAGGAAGTTTTGTGGGAGAAGGCAATAAGGGATTGGGAGATGACATCAAGTAGGCGTTTGGGATTAGAGAACAATGACGGCATATTTTATTGAAGGACTTAGCTAAAAAGAATCTGATGCAGAAGTGTTGCTCAAGGAAATAGGAAGAGAATTCATATGAACTGGTAATCAGCCAAAAGAATATTTCAGATATTAAAATTTTAAAGACCGTAAGACACACATTATCGAATTCTAGTGGAAGTGAAATAATAATGGTTTTGGTTCAGAAAAAAAAAATCAGAGACTCGGAGAAAACAGCCTGATGAGGTCTGTTTTTCTAAAACAACCGTAAATTCCACTTGTTATAGATTTTTCAACAACAAGTTCTCACGTCTTTTCTCCTGGAATAGAAACGTTTACGATTGTTCATAAAATATGAACATTCATCACTACTATTCATAGTCATAAAATAGATAGAACTTGACGAGGGTGCAAAATGGTTTGGTTGGTTTTATGGCATATCAATATTTGTAGGTTATTTAACGCCAAATCCATTTTTATGTAAATAATCTGTTCTATTTAAAACAATTCAGTTTAGCATAAGTACACAGTTTAATTGTCAAAAACATTTATTTCAAACTATTCAAGAGGTTATATGTAACAATTCAGTTAAGTGTAAATACAATTTTAGTGTCGAAAAACAGTTCTATTCGAAATAATTTAGTTAGGCATAAGCAGGCAGTTTAAATGTAAGTACGGTTTAATTGTCAAAACATTTCTATTTCAAACAATTCAGTTTAGCATAAGAATGCAGTTAGTTCTATTTAACCCATAGATAGGGCCCTATCAGGTGCTACCACTCCGGGCCAGAGTGGACCTGGGAGCGATGGTAATGAAGGGGTACTCTGCATTCCCCCAAAGCTCCAGTATTGCTGGAACCTCACCATCAGATTGTTTAGTGTCATATCCAGGACACTCGTTGGGGGGGTCTTACCCCTCTGCAGAGAAGCAGTCAGTGTATTCTGCAGCCCCAGCCGACTGGGCAAGCGTGTGTAAAAGTATTGTGCGATAAGGCAATAAGTGATATGAACACATTCTCAAATAGACTGAGGGGTGGAGATTATGATGTTTAAATACTCTGCAAAAGGGTTAATCATGTCTATAAAATGGTAAAGTTTGACGGGGAAGCAGAAGATTTGTGGGAGAAGGCAATACGGGAGTTGGAGAAAACAAAGCAGACATTAGGGCTTAGAGAACGATGACTGCATATTTTGTCGAAGGGTTTAGCTAAAAAGAACCTTTTAGATTAATTAGTATAATACGGAAATTGTCATGCTGAATGATCAAGCACATGGCGTTATAAGCATTGAGGATAATTTAAAGTGTAGATTGAAGAATTATAAAGATTTAGAAACAGTGATGCACAAGGAAATAGAAAGAGTATTCATATGAACTGGTAATCAGCCAAAAGAATAATTTCAGAATTCAAAATCTAAAAGAAAAATAAGACATTATCGACTATAATTCAATGTAAGTGAAATAAAACTGGTTTTGACTCGAAAAAGGAAATTAGGGACTTGGAGTAAACCTCATATTTTCGGTGAGGCTTAGAGTACGATCATCATATAAAGTTTAACAGCTGTGTCGATTTGTAAATAATACTTCCGTTTCTTATAATGAATCGCAATGTTATCGAAAACGATATTCGGTAGGAAAAAGTAAACTAGTCAATTGACAATATATAGCATTTAATCCAATAACTACCAAGGAGGGACACTGATTTCTCATTGAAAGCTATACAAATTTAAGGAACATGAATATGATCCATCGATCTAAGTGTAGAAGTCGGTCTTCTCAGGTCTGGAACAAAGAGTAAGTCTTATGTGCCATTGCTGAGATGTGTACCGCTACGTCGACCACTTCGGGGGTCCAGGAGGCGCCTCTGGTGGTGTAATGGTTAGCAAGCTCGACTAGCAAACCTACACGAGTGAGTTCGAGCCTCATTGGGTGCCCCTTTCATATGGCCTTGTGCCACATCTAAGCAAAAAGCTTAGTAAATTTTCACTTCGGGAGTCCAGTTAATGGAACAGCGGATTCATGACGTAGGAGAATTCTTCAAACTGTGTCGCAACGGTGACAAATCCTAAGTGTATCCCCTCCATGGACGTTAAGACTCAACCAAAAAGATGTTCTGGCTTTGACACTAAATCGTTTGGCGAAAGTTGTTTTGAGGAAATGTCCAGAAACATTGTTGCACAACCATATATAGTTACGGCAAAAACAGTCATTTTCGCCAAGTGGGATCAAATTTTAATATATATATATATATATATATAGATAATATATAGAACATTATTTCGTTAGACATGCACTTAAAAGAAGTAAAGAAAGCATTGTATATATTTCTATTTGGAGATGCATCTATACGCATGCATATTCATATAGGCATTACCATCAGTATGGATGCATATTTACTATTGTGCACGTGTTTCCAAGAGCAGAAGAGTTGACCGTAAAAAAAAAAAAAAAAAAAAAAAAAAGAAAAAAAAAAAAAGAAATCATTGAAAGTGAGAGAACAATGAGCCTGATTTAAAAAAAAAAGAAAAAAAAAAAAAAGACAGATGTCAATAAATGACTCGGAGACAAAGTTGCGCTTTGTGAACTTTGATGACTGCACACCCTGCAGAAGATGAAAATTGAGGTAAAAAGGAATCTTCTAGGTTAGGTTTTTTGCTGAACGTGTACATGATATGGTATGTTATAAAAATAAAAAGGAAAGGCTAATATGAGAGAGAGAGAGAGAGAGAGAGAGAGAGAGAGAGAGAGAGAAGCAAAAATCTCTGGAGAAAAAAAAAGGCAGAAGGAGTAACTATGAGATCTTATTTGGTGTCATAGTTTTGGCTGCCTCCTCGTGGCCTCCCGCTGGACAATGAATGTTCTTTAGGGCCGACTCTGAGGGTCACTATGACCCAGAGCTTTCAGCTTAGAGTCCTTTGAGCTGTTGCATCCACCCCCTGCTGATGAGCATTGGTCCCATCTTTATTTGCGTCACAAAAGGAGAGAGAGAGAGAGAGAGAGAGAGAGAGAGAGAGAGAGAGAGAGAGAGAGAGAGAGAGAGAGAGAGAGAGAAGTATCAGCCGTATCAATCCGCCGCTGCCTGGTACAAAAGCCAACAAATGATCATGTCGAAGCCTTCTGTGTCATTAACCTCATATTCATCCATCAAGTAAGTTACCAACAGAAAATGGTTATAGTCGATCGCCTCTTACTGGATGAATATTCTTTCTCTTTCAGATGATTAAGTATATAAGCTTATCTTTCAGTGAATACAGGGCAGCAGTAATCGAGTTTGTCGTCTTTGTTCTGTCATTTACTTTCTCATCCAACACATGACCAAATGCTGATCTGTAAAAGACAAAAAGAAAACATATTTAGAAATCGAATTAAGTGTTTCACGTACATATATGCAAATACATTTTCCAACAAGAGAAGTGGATTCCTTCTATATTTCCTGACAATATTAATTTCAATTTGCATTCAATATATCGTTTTAAATCTAACAATAATCCTAGACAAAAAAAAACTGCCAGAGAAAAATCGTAAAATTCATTTTAAAAATTCCTTCAGATAAAAAAAAATATATAAAATCAATTAAAAACTCTTCCATTTTATTTTTATAAAATAATCTAATAAAACTCTTTGGATTTTTATACTTCGCTCTGAAAGAAATTATTTACAACGAACAATTCAATCCAGTTTTTTTTTTAAGTTTATTTTACGAAATCTGATTCGTCTGTCTAGAGTAAAATTTTATTTAGAAAACATTTCGATTCTTTTTATCTTTCAGGAAGTCAATTCCTTTAATAAAATAAACGGATTCTTTTTAACTTGCAAAAATCAAATTCATTTATCAAAATATTTTGCCTTCCACTGTATAATTTTAATCGATAAGTAAACTAATTTCGTCTTTTACAATAGTATGATTTAATTTAGTAAAAAAATTTAATTTGTCTATTCTTTTCGAAAAATTTATCAATATTTTATATTGTTTGCATTCAATATACTATTTTAAATTTAAACTTGAATCATACAACCCTAAAATAACTTTAAACTGCCAGAGAAAAATAAATTTAGATTTAATGTATAAAATTATTCAAAAATAATCTTTATTTCATTGTTCTATCATAAATTAATCTAATAAAATTATTTGGATTTTTATATTTTCCACTGAAAAAATTCACGAAAAACATTTCAATCCATTTTTTAAAGTTTAATTAACAAAAACTGAATAGTGTTTCTTCAGGAAAATTTCAGTCAGTAAAACATTTGGATTCTTTCAATCTTTCATAAAGTCAATTCCTTTAGCAAAATATACTTGGATACTTAGATTTTTTTTTTTATGTTTTAAATTATATGGATTTTTTTGTATCTTTCAGGGTATAGTTTCCATTATTTTATATAAACAATCTAATTCCCTCTTTTTACAGACACTTGAAAAATTTTGTAAAAAATAATTTGATTTGTCTATTGTAATGTCTGATTTTTAACTTAAATTTGGCTTATTTTTTTAGGGTGTAACTTAATTTAGAAAAATACTTCGATTCTGTCTTCAAAAGAAAAATTATATTTAGTAAAAGACTTGTATTCTTTTTTTTTTTTCAGAGTAAAATTTTATTTAATATTTATTTCCGTCTTTATCCTGTTTATTTTTCAGAGTAAAACTATTTGGTAAAACATTTGATTATTTCTGTTCCAATGTAAATAAATATTTAATATAAATGATTTCTATCTGGTTTTTTATTCTTTTTTCCAGAATATAATTTTATTTATGGAAAATTTATTGACTCTTTCTACCTTCCAAATTGTAAGTATATATATATATATATATATATATATATATATATATATATATATATATATGGCTTCTTTTTATCATTTAAAATATAACTTCATTTAGTAAAATATATGGATTCTTTCTATTATACAGAGAGTAAATTTGTAACGGATGGTTTGGTTATCAGAATTTTATTTCGATATCTCTGAACTAGAAATACTTTTACGTTAAATGTAGTCAGAGATATCATCGCCACTAACAATCTTCCTAATACAATAAAATTAATATTTATTCAAAAAGAACAAATTAGAATATAAGAATCATTTGGCCTTTTATAAACATGTAAAACAACAAAAGAAGAATCTTAAATATACAAAGTCTTCTGTAAAAAAAATTGTAATTAGTTATTTTACAATGAAAATGTTTACAGACAGGTGAATTGTTTTTATTTATTTATTTATCTATTTTTTAAATGAGTTTCTTTAAGAATCTTTTGCCTTCCACATAAAGATTTTTAGTGTATTATAATCCTGTGGATTTATATTTCAGATCGAGCTGGGATATTTTCCATGCAAAGTTCTTTGTTTTGTTTTTGACTTTTGGTTTTTCACATTTACATGTCCGAAGTCAAAACGCAACTGGCTTTGACTAAAGCCAAAAAATAAAATAAAAATAAAGATAAGAGGACGAGTGACAGGGGGTCATAAATCAAGATTTCTTTTAGACAATTGTCTGGTCCCTTTAGAAAAGCTAAGTATTTTTTCTGATTGGCATCACACGAGATCAAAGTTTTTTTTCTTTGACCAACGATACTAATTGCTAAACATTGGGAGGGGGGGCACTGATATTTTCTTTTGACTACATCCCTTTAATTAGTAGTAAGAGTTGTCACTCTAGCCATCATATTTTACGCTGGCTTTCTCTAGAGAACAAGTGACAGCAAGTTTCTTTATTTAAATTCAATCATCATTGCTGCGGTAAGTGTGATTATTATATGATTTCGCAACAATTGGGGCTTATAAATTCATTTTGTAATATAATTATATTTATTGAAATATATGGATTATTTTTATCTTCTAGAATAGAATTTCATTTGGTAAAATATATGGATTCCATTTTTAAAAGTTTAATTTAAATAGGAAAACATTTGTTTCTATCATTTAGAGTATTATTTTCTATAGTAAAATCGATAGATTTTTCTCTATATCAAAGTATGATTTTAGATTTATAATAATAGATTTATACATTGTTTCTATCATTCAAAGTATTATTTTATTCAGTAAAATGAAAGGATTTTTTTTTATCTTATAGAATATGATTTTATTTTGTAAAACATATGGTCATTTTCTTATCTTTTTGAGTATAATTTAGATTAGTAAATATGAATAGATTTTTATGTAGAATTTTAATCAATATAAATAACTTTCAGTTATTTTCTAGAGGATAAGCTCAGGTTGTACCAATAATGTATTCTTTTTATTTTAGTCAGTGTAATTCAAGTTACATGTATATAATTTACATCTACTCATACATACACATGTGTATATACAGTGTAACCCGGATATAAGAGACCGGAGAAGTATCTTATATCCGAGTTTGATCTATTTTATATATCAACACAGGCTATGATTTAGTACCAGAGAAAATCTCTTATATCCGGTTTTCACTGTATATATTCTTTCCCATACTTAAAGTTATGTTGTCTCGACCACAGCAGTGATAGGGGGGGGGTTATGGGAGGAGATTATTTCGCTACCTAAAGTTATACTTTGTCTTTAAGAATGTTACAGAATGACAGTGAATATTTGAGGAGACGTGCTGTCACTCAATCCCCAGTAGCAATCTCTCCATTTCTGGTGGGAACATATAGTATGGATTCTAGGAAAGGTGCTAGAGAGAAGATTTGTCTGTCAATGTCTGGCAGCAATAACTATTTCTGACGAGAACATACAAAACCAGAAAATATGCACCGATAATAATAACATTAACTTAAAATTTCTTAGATTTAAATTAACTTTAGGTTTCTACGCACACACACGTGTGTGTATGTGATATACATATGTATGCAAGTATATGACAAAGATTAAAACATGTTTTTTAGCATAGATTCTCGAAAGATATAGCAAAAAAAAAAAAAAAAAAAAAAATCCATAAAAGCTGAAATAGGGGGAAATTTAAATAAATTCACAAGAGATAAACAGAATTAAAAAAATCCAAAAAAACATTCAAATTAATATTTTTAACTTTTATTTTCTGAATAAAAAAAGAATCTGAAATGAAAGCCAACATAAATAAAATAGACTTAATTTGAATGTTTTATTAAATACAAAAAGGATGAAATATTTGATGAAAATATTCTGATTAAGATATGAATAAATCATATTAATATAACTTCTTGTTAAATATCGTTTATTTTTAATGTTACTTACCAGGTGGATCACAATAAAAATGTCTCCTGTCTTCTGCATATTCAATCAGGATCAATGTGTGGTGTACATTCTTGGTTCTGAGATTTTTGCTTCAGTTTCTGGGGTCATCTTATTCTCAAACATTTAAGATTGTCCAGTGATTCCGAAATGGGGTCAGTTCACTGAAGTCTGAAAGAATCGGCACTGGAGTAAATAATGGTCCTCCCCGCCCCTTGCTTTTCTGCTAAATCTGCTTTATTTAGTTTTTCAGTTGAAAAGTCATTTTTTACGGAATCAACGTTTCCTTTTTTCTGTTAAAATTGCAGTATGACTTTGTATTTTTCTTCTACAGCGGAAAAATGATCCCCAATTTCAGGAAAATTATACATTTAGGTAGTCAGTTATATATCCACCCTAAAAGAGTGGATTTATTCAACCACCTAACGGCTAGGATTTGACACAATGTCATTTTAATGTGGGTAGACATGCAGGAATCGAGATTCATTCCTGGCGAGTGTAAAAATCCTTGGCCTCGTCGACATTCTCTTAATGAATTAAGAGAAAAGCCTTCAAAGCCGATGAAGCTAAATGTTTGATAGCTGTTAACCATCTTGCCTTAATGTTAAATGACTCGTCGGAAGGCAAGTCACCAAAAGAGGTTGACTCGACGTAAGTGACTGCTTTTATACACCTGACGGATTGTGAAGCCTCATCACTACTCATGACTACACGATGAAAAATAGTTCCAAACTTTTTTAGGGTATTTGTTTTAAAAGAAAGCATTTTCCATCGGATTTTGCTTTAATGTTTAATAAAAAAAAACATCTCACATTTTAGATTACGATTATTAAAAATAATTTCAACTGAAACATTTTATTTGTCAGGTGAAAATATTGCTAAGCTTTCAATAACTTACCGGACGACGACGATTATCATCATTATCATTATCATTATCATCATCATCTGCAGCAGCCCCATTACTGACATCAATAACAACCTCACCACCTCAACACGGACACCTCGGGTGGTGTAATGGTTAGCAAGGTAGACTAGCAAACCTACACGAGTGAGTTCGATTCTCATTAGGCGCCCAATTCATACGGCCTTGTGCTACATCTGAGCAAAAAGCTTAGTAAATTACCACCTCTACAAGTATTAGTGATAGCAGTAATCAATAAGAGGTAATATTTTATAAAAATAATTATTTTTATTGTAATATCCTAATTATAACAATGGAAGTTTGACGATGAGAGTTGTAATATGAGAGACGAAGAGGGAGAGAGACTGATAAATCATTAGAGAATATGATCATAAAACTAAAATATCTTTATATTTAAT
Source organism: Sepioteuthis lessoniana (assembly GCA_963585895.1). Classification (NCBI taxonomy): domain Eukaryota; kingdom Metazoa; phylum Mollusca; class Cephalopoda; order Myopsida; family Loliginidae; genus Sepioteuthis; species Sepioteuthis lessoniana. The sequence goes on from OY757922.1 coordinate 21,363,912, forward strand.
AATTTATAACGTAAAAAAAAACCCCCAGAAAAATAAATATAATCTTAATAAACTATTTTTTAAAAATATTTTTTTTCAAAATTAATAAAAGTATGACCATAAAAGGAAAATATCTTTATAATGAATAATTTCTAACGTAAGAAAAAAAAACAGAAAAATAAATATAATCTTTATGAACTATTTTTTTAAAAATATTTTCCAAAATTAAAATTGGTACAACCATAAAAGTAAAATACCTTTTAATGTTTTTCTAACGTGAAAAGAAGTAGAATAAATAAAATCTTTATATACAATTTTTTAAGAATATTCTTCCAAAATTAAATATTAACGTAAAAATAAAATATCTTAATAATGAATAATTTCAAGCGTAAAAATAACCCTAAAAAATGTTGATTTTTTTTCCCATCACAGCGACTGCTATAAAAAGAACTTCTATCCCACTAGGAATGACATCACAGGGGACTTTGTTTTATTAACCAATCACAAAAGAGAATAGCAGGGGGGAGAATATCATAAACAGCCTATTTTTTGTAGCTTTTTGCGTGCTATACCTCATTAAACCAAACTTAATAATCAATAATTCACATCTTTTTTTTTTCTTTCCAAGGGAAAATTTGTTTTGACTTTGAAGAATTTTCTTAGATATTTTAGTGATAATTTATTTTGATTTTGAGTGAGTTATATTCAACTTTATATATTTTTAACAAGTCAACTTTCTGAATAATTCTTTGGTTGAACAAAGACAAAAAAGAACTAATTTTAAACAGAGAACGACATATATATATATATATATATATACGAGGATCATTGAATAAGTTTCCAGACTTTTTTCGTATGGGCAATTTTATTGATTACACACATGAAACTCTAGTCCCCTTCGAAATAATCTCCACCAGCTGCAATGCACTTGTTGTACCGTTACAACAACTCCTGGAAGGCCCCATGGAAGTCCTCGTGCGTGAGCGTGTCAATTACCTTCGTCACAGCCTCTTTGATCTCCTCAATTGTATCATAACGACAGCCTCTAAGTTTTTCCTTGAGTTTAGGGAATAGCCAAAAGTCACTGGGAGCATGGTCTGGATTATAAGGAGGGTGAGGAACTGTCTTGATGTCCATCTTGGTCAAATAGTCTCTGACAAGGATGAAGTTGTGGACTGGTGCATTGTCCTGGTGGAAATGCCACTGACCCGATTTGAAGAGTGCTGGCCTCTTCCCTAGGAATCTTTTCCTGAACTCCCTTAAAACCTCAACATAGTAACCCTAACGCTTACCCTAACCCTTTGGCAAATCAACTCTGGTGTATTGACTTCCTTACTCCCGCCACACCTCTCATTATCCCTCACAGACTCCTTGGCTTCCTTGAATCTCTTATGCCACTCAAAAACTGACGCTCGATTCATGCAAGATGCCCCAAAAGCAGTCTGAAGCATCCCATACGTTTCTGTGGCATTTTTATCAAGTTTAAAACAGAATTTTATTGCATATCGTTCTTCAGTCATCTCATAAGATGTATAGCAATAACATACTGAATTTTCAGGACTCTACGACAATTTTAAATGCCTGTAAAAAAAAGGCTGGAAACTTATTGAAATCACCACGTAACATTAATCCCTGCACACTTAATTTCTAAAGTGAATGCCCCTTCCGCTTAAAAAAAAAAAAAAACAATTATAAAAATACTTATTTCCAGCTAGTGAATTTCAAAAATGCAATGAGGACACTTGAGAAGAACGATATGCAATAAAATTCTGTTTTAAACTTCGTAGACGGACCAATTTTGTTTAAATTTCGAACTCTAATAAATATGATGCTGAAATTGTGGATTTGGGAAAACAAATTCTTCCAAAGGCGAACATCGATTAGCTTTTGGCACCGATACGGTGTCTGGCTGTTCGAACTTGATCCAGGTCACCAGGCATTCATGCTGGGTGGCTGAAATCGACAATCAGATGGAGGTGCCCGTGGTGTAGTCGTTATCGTCGTAGGAAATGAACACGGCGACAAGAGTTCAAATTCTGGACGAGACTGATTGCATTTCACATAGCACTAATACCCTTGGGAAAGGTATGAATCCAATTATTCTCCCTCCAGCTATGGGTACACTCCTATAATTTAATTTGGGTGGTATGCCACTTGTTCCCACAACAAAATGCCGGACGCACACATATTCATTCTCGGGAAACATCGTCCCGCGTTTTTCGGAGCCGATTCAAAGACACGTATTTTCTATAAATACGTCGTCTTCAAACACTCTTTCTCTTTTTCACAATTTCTATTGCAGCGCTGACACGCTCTCTCCAGTGTGACACCTTTATTCACGAACAGAAGTAAAAAGCCAAAAAAAAAAAAAAAAAAAAATGGATAAGCCTCGCAGACATTCATTTCTTCAATATACTTTGACTAAGAGACTTTTTCCAGCCTCGGAAAAACCGACTGTTTCAAACCACAAGAAGAAATAGACATTTTAAATATGTAATCAACCTTAACAGGGCGCTTTCATTATTAACCTTTTCTGTAGTTTAGTTATGTTAGTCACACACACACACACACACACACACATATATATATATATATATATATATATACACAGGACTATTTTACTAACAATGTAGAATTAGCAATATTTTTAATGTATCAATGTATGTTTTGTTATAGATATAAATTTGTTTTGTTTGTCGCCTTGTTTTGAATGTTCCTTCTGTTTCATATCTTCATTCATTTGTTTCATTTGCTGCAGTTGTCTCCATGTGCCTATTCTACCTTTTACTAAACATACCACTAAACTAAGCAAAACATAATGTTGTATATTGACCAACGACCCGGCCGGGCTATCAAAATAGGAAATGCACTTATGTAAATAACAGGTGCATCCGGTCGAGGAATAGTGTTATATAGTCATCGACAGCATCACAATGACACAATAATTAAACAGACGCAAGGACAAAGACGTAAGAAGAAAGGACGCAGGAATGAAGGACGCAGGAAGTCTTCTTTATAAAATATTTTACCTCTCATCTTTATTTGTAAGTTTCGAAAGGGTTGTTCCAAGTTTGCGTGTGAGAGAGAGCTGGAGACCGAACATTACTGAAATATTTTGACCCCGAAGTTATGGCCGTCAGCGTTGTGTCTTTCTCGTTCTCCATGGTTGCTCAACCGGACCCTGGAGTAAATTCTTCTGTGTGCTGGCTTTCCCTACTACATCGCGTCTACTTCCGCCTTCCACTGTACTGCTTGCCCCCCTTCTCGCCTATCTCCTACTGTCCTCAATTCGTCGGCCTTATATTACCTTCAAACTCCCACGCAGTAATATAGACACGCCTCAACGCCTGCGCAACCTCTTCCGATTTCCAGCGACCGGGATGTGTCACTTCCTTCCGGTGCACCACCTTGAATGGCATTTTTGGCCGGGTCAAAAGGTCAAAATATAACAATAGCAGAGTGTAGCCTTGACCGTGGATGGGGGAATGAGTGCAATTTGTGACGCCCACAAGAAGAAGGTGGGTGTTGAACTATTATATAACTCGGTGAAGACAGGAAGTCAGTTAGTTTGGAGACCAGATTAGTTGGAGGCAATATGCGGTAGAGAAAGCCAGCAACCAGCAGAGGGAGCCCTTAGGCCCCCGATCAAGCAGTTGGGGATCAGACGAGTTAGAGATAAGGTGCAGTAGAGAAAACCAGCACCCAGAGAGGCTGGGCCCCCAGACCCCCGGTTAAGCAGCCCAGGAGAACGGGAAAGAAACGCTGATGGCCATAAGAATGGGGGGGTCAATATGTTGCAGTTCTGTTCAATCTCCAACTCCTTCTCACACACAACCCTTTCAAATAAAGTGACAGTTATAATTTTCTAAAGAACTGTGTTGCTCGTCGTCCTTATTGTGTTGTCTTTATGATTATGCATGCATATGTAGATGTATATGTATTATGTGTTTGTATAGTTGGTCATGGTCATGGCTATACAAAAATAAACCAAAATATATATAAAACCTTAACATTAAATTTTTGGGGACTAAACATAACTATCAAATAACATGTCTCCCTACAATGGCAAATGGCCGTATCACTGGGGCATCCTATTAGACTCGAACTCATTTGTGAAATTATGGTAGCCATTACACCACTAGATGTCCCGAGGGTTTATTTCAAAAAAAGAGATGTATAAAGCATACACTTTGGTGGTGGTGGTGGGGAGCATGAAGCACCAATGGTTTTTGTGGGGGAAGGTAATGGGACCGGTCGTTGCCAAATTATGATTTCTAAGGGGCTCTAGCTAGCCACATTCGTCGATATACGCACATGATACAATATTGGCACCTATTCATCGAAAAGCACATTACATTTACCAAAATACCACATTTGCTTAATGAGGACCTGTCCCCTCATTTATAATGTGAACAGCCGAATGTTTTACGGTATCTGTGAGGATCGAAAACAAGCATGACTATCGCTACACTGGGAGAGGATCTTAGCTAAGGGGACAGAAAAGCAGAAAAGGGACGTGGCAAGCAGTAGGTTACATAGATTATTGGAATGTGAGTCCAAGATCTTCGGAAAAAAAGGGTCTGAATTAGGTCGATGTGCGAAAATAAATAGGATGCGGGGAAGATCTAGGAGACTAAGAACTAGATGACAGGGCCAATGATTCACGTCATACAGCTAACTAGGGAAGAAAGGGGGACAAAATTGACTTACCAGATTTGGGATCCCGAAAGACGGGGACCATCGAAGAGGGAAAAGGGGCTCCAACGTTGACCCCTTTCTTACGACCAGGCTCGCTGCATTCACCCACATTTTGTCAAATGTTATGCGGTCCAAGCGTTTTCTATTGCATCTGATTTTAACTGATTCATTCAGAACAGAATCAGATCACGATGAGAAAGTTTGCATCGTCATACGATCCCTTTTTTTGCGTCGTCCAGATCACCATTCTAGTCATAGCTAGGATCACGAGAAACAACACACTCTTTTCACCTTTATACGGAGGATCAGCTTGTCCACGACGTAACCAGGGTCGAGCAGCACTAGCTGCTTGGGTTCGATCCAGACCGTCCATTCCTCGACATGACTCTAAAACGGGCAGACCCACTCGCAGTAGTAGAAGGCGTGCAAAGCCGTTTCTTTTAAACCACTTCTGCAGCGAGGGCAATTGGGTGTGTCTGCTAGGCCTGCTTTGAAAGCCCAAACGGAAAGGGGCAACGAGTTCCGTACAAGCTGCCAGCTGAGCGAGAACTCGTTGTTCAAGAAAGCCGAACCTGGTGCCCAATTCCATTGAGAGCGAACCTCCTCCATCAACCTGCGAAGCCACTCTTCGAGAGGATCCGAAGCAGAGCCCACCACTAGTTCCTGATTCGAGACCCGGATGGGTCACTGGATTCAGAAAGGTTACGAAGGGCCCTATGGCACTCACTGAGAAACGGTACTTCACCCCTAAGCCTGCGGCAAAGTTCGGCTTTGGGGTTTGACTTGAGGCGAGGAAAGGATTCTTTCACCTTCCGCCCCTCACCGTAACTCTTGCCATGGATCGTCTCTGGAAAGCCTGTCTTTCAGTGAGACAATGGTTCTCCAGTGCAGACATCCCCAGACCTCCATTGCGAGGACGTTGACAGCAATTTCCACTGATTATCGGCTTTCGGGAAAGCTTATCATCTAAAGACTTCACCATCTTGGTCCTATCTAGTTTGAGCTGTTGACTGTATCTGATGGCGAAGTCCCTAATCCTATACTCAAGGAATCCCACCATTTATTCCCGGTAACCATCTCCAATAGCGCCCGCTGAATTAGGTTTTCCAGCCGATCCCGAAAGTCCTGTATCTCCAGCAAGGAAATATTGAACTTCCAGTATCCGGCCAGACTAGGCCCATTAACTAACGGCAGACTGACCGTAACAAGTATATGGTCAGTCTACCCAACCCAGTGGAACGTGGGATAAGTAACGAATTCCGTGTTACTAACACTTAGTACGAATAAGATTTGGCACGGACAGAGGGTTAATTATCTAACCTCATCCACATCTCCTTCCCTAGGTGATCCAGACGAAACTTATTAACCAACTAGTGTCTGCTTATCAGGTCGATCAGGCTGCTTTCACACCTTCCCGACCCTCTAAGTACCCCATCCAACCCTGTAAATATTGAGTTCAAGGATCACATTCCAATCGCCCACTAAAATTCGCCGTCGAGAAACGACGCCAACCGTTGGAAAAAGGAGCGTCTCTCACCAACGAAATTGACCACCTGGAACTTGAGGCTTTAAACGGCAACATCACAACTAGCCGGCCCCTCACATCTGCAAAAGCAAGATTGACAGTCGAATTAAGGCTGCGTCCGACTTGCAGCGAACCCTCAAACCCGCAGCAACTGCCGAATGTTGAAAAGACCACAAAATCGTCATCTACTATCAGAAGGTGAAGTGAGTCTCCTGCACTGTGGCAACTCCACACACAGGTTCGAGAGTTCATTAAGCAAGTGCACACACTTGCTTGAATCCTCTCAAATTCAAACTGGCAAGGTTTAAAGTCATTCTGACTCACTTACCTTCTTAGTGTCGACGACGGTCTGGAAATCCTCGGGAGTGAGTATGCCGACGACGTGTCTCAGAGAGCCGGGGCCGATTTTAGTGGTAAATCGGCCATCTCTGAACAGTCCTCTCACATCCAGGGGATATCTTCGCTTTATAGCCCTGTAAAAAGAAGGGATGAACATAAATCAGAGCCTTGCCCGAATAGAAATTTTGCATTTTTTCAAAGAGATGTGCTCCAATTTCGCCAACCTTACGTCCAGATAAGCCTTTCTGGCAATATCCAGTAACCGCTACACACCGTGGGTGTAGCTGTCGGCCGAACGAATGAAGATGGTCATCATGGGTACACCCTTTTGATTGTACGGATTTATGACTAATTTTTGGTTGACTTTTTTGTAATTTTAGCAGTGGCATTAAAGTTTGTTTAAGCTGATACTCCAGTTTGACTTCAGCAGTGCTTGCAACACCTTGGTAGGCTGCGGTCTTTTTTTTCCTGCTGAGGCTGATCTGGCTCTTTACTGGACATTGATAGTTGGGGTTTTTCCCCTCAGTTTAGAGTGGAAGCAACCAGAATAGGAAACAGAGGAAGCGGAGAAGGAGGTGTGTTTATAGGTTCTGTGTATGCGGTTTGGTTTCTTTGTTTAATGGCATATCAACCATGGTAGGTGATTTAATGCCAAAGCTAGTCTCCTAGAACAATAGTGGTACTATTTAACCCATAGCTGGGAGGGTAAGGGGAGTTCATACCTTTCTCAAGAGTATTTGCCCGAAAGTGAACGTAATAGCGCGACTGAAGTACGAACTCGCTTACTACGATTCCGCAGTCCATCGCGTTAACCATTACATCACGAGGACACCCTCCTCAAATGGTTTCAAGCATTGCTATCTACCTCGAATAATTCTTTTTAATATCAACCATTTGTTAGCTCACAGTCAAATGGTTTCAAGGTTTGGTTTCTTTGTTTAATGGCATATCAACCTTTGTTGGTCATTTAACGCCAAAGTTATTCTCTTAGAAGAACAGAAGTGGTACTATTTAACCTATAGCTGGGAGGATAAGGGGCTTCATACCTTTCGCAAGGGAATTTGCCCGAAAGTGAACGTAATAGAACGACTGGAATACGAACTCGCTTACTACGATTCCGCAGTCCATCGCTTTAACCATTACACCACGAGGACTATTTGTCGCTGCCTCCCACCAGACACGACTTGACACAAGGTCAAAAGCCCGAAGGCCGATTAAAGTGGGGATAAGGGGGAGGGAAGGTCGGGAACGAGTCGAGACTCGAACCCTGCTGGTCTGTGCTGCTCATCGGCTCACTTGGTGCTATGTGAGCCTGATGAGGCAAGCAGTTTCACGAACTCAAATGTGGGTCCGGGCACGTATGCCGGGTTATGGCTTGAACTAGACACTAAGGTCTAGTGCCATCCTGAGAGCGTCCGAGGGACACCCCTATGTTTGCGGGTTCTGGTTAAACACGTTTTTCGCGGGGTTGGGTAAAGATGTTTTCCAGAGCGTCTGTGGTGTGTTTTTGTGAGGAGGAGGGTTGGAGAACGGGGGGGGTGGAGCGTTTGTTCCCGCTGTCCCTGCGTCTTCTTTGTGTTCCCAGTGATGAGGTGTCAATGGGTTCAGGTGATTTAGCTAGTGTGGTTTTGTTGGTTTCGGAGGTTTGTCTATTTTTTTCTTTTTGGGTTTTGGGAGGGGATGTGGAAGTTTAAAGTTTCTGTAGTTTCTTTGGAGTGGCGGTTGCGGGGTGGGTATTTATCTCTCCGCAACATGCATTTTTTTTCTCCTTGTGGAGCCACTTGGTACCCCCTGCTCTGATTGTTTAGAGATAAGTGCGCTGATTCGGTCCTGCATAGCTCGCCACCGGTCGCAGATTGAGGGTGTTAGTGTACACCGATGATACCATCGTCTTTGTGTCCCGCCGTTCGGACATAGGGACGATGAAGAAGCCGGTTGCAAAACCAAACTTCCTTTCCGTATGTGATGATAGGAACATACATGGATTCAAAGATCATGGCAGTGATCATGACCAACCATTCAACCCTCTACTGTTTTGAGCAAGGGATATTCAATCCTGAAAAATACGTTTAAAAGACACATAAGATTCCCTGTTTCTGTTATATTATCTTGAAGGATGATATCAAACAAGACCCCAAAAATATGGAAGTGAATTTAGTGATGCAACTCTCCAGTTTTCTTAAGACTGTGAGAACCTAGTCTGCCCTACTATTTATCCATAGCTGGAGGGAGAATAATTGGATTCATACCTTTCCTAAGGGTATTAGTGCTATGTGAAATGCAATCAGTTTGGTCCAGGATTGGAACTAGTGTCGCCCTGTCCAGTTCCTACGAAGATAACCATTACACCACGGGCACCTCCATACATTAATTTCTTCTTTCATTTTTCAAACTAATTTATATATTTTTCCTTTTCTTCCGATTTCCATTTAATTTTTTTTCTTCTGATTATCTCACCAGTGTTTTTATCTTCCTTTTACTCCACCTGCCATCTTGATTTGTAGATGCTCACAGCATTTTATATTTCTCCCTCGTTTTAATTTTCTTACTCTTCCTTTTTACTTTTATTTTTTTAACAATTCCTTTTCTTTTATATTTCTCTCTAATGTTTTTATTTTTCTTTTGAATTTTTATTTCACTTTTGGGAGTTTTCATTTAATCTGTCTTCCTTTGTTTTTATTGGGTTTTTTTTTCACTCGTTCCAACTTGTATTTTATTTTATATGTATTTATTCTGAAAATTTAAAAATGAAGAGTTGCTGTTTTTATTTTTTGCATGAAACAAATATGGCCCATGAAAATGCTGCAAAGCATATATATATATATTATATATATACACATAGAATTGTAGTAAGCGAGTTCGTACTCCAGTCGTTCTATTATATTCACTTTCGGGCAAATTCCCTTGCGAAAGGTATGAACCCCCTGATCCTCCCAGCTATGGGTTAAATAGTACCACTACTGTTCTTCTAGGAGAATAGATTTGGCGTTAAATGACCAACAAAAGTTGATATGCCATTAAACAAAGAAACCAAACCTTGAAACCATTTGACAGCAAGCTAACAAATGGTTGATATTAAAAAGATTTTTTTATAATAGATAGATAGATAGATAGATAGAGAAAAGGTGACTCTGAAAAGACGATAAGAATAAGTGGAAAAATAGGTAAACCAAAGATTTACAACGAGTTTAGTAGTGATATTTCATTCTTTATTCAAGGAAGAACTTCTTTGTCTGTCTTTTGACCCTTTCTCTATCTTTATATTTTAACCGATCATATGGAAATCTGATTTATCCGATAAAATCTATCAGAATTTTTCTCTCAGCTGTGTCAATAGGTGTGTATGGATTCACCACATGGACACTAAGAAAATTAATGGAGAAAAGCCTAAATGGAATCTACGCAAGAATGCTAGGTGCTCTTTTGTATAAATCCTAGGAGCAATACCCCACAAATCAGCAGCTGTAAGACTATATACCTCTCATCACAAACAAGACATGAGCGACACTGTTGGAGAAGCTAAGACGAACTCGTGTGATTTTTCGATAGACGCATAGAACAAATAGCAACAATTTATTTACATTTGCTGTGTATGGACACTGGATATAGTCTAGAGGACTTCATGGGAGTGATGGTTAATTGGGATAGATGGGGAAGGAGAAAGAGAGGCAGAAAAAAAGAGAGTGAGAAGAGTCAGAGAAACAAGTGCTATATATATATATATATATATATATATATATATATATATAAAAACACAAGAATACACATTATATAAACATATTACTGTAAACACAAGGAAAAAAGCTAAGATGGAAACTACATAAGAATGTTAACTGTTCTTTTGAACAATTCCTGGAGGCAATACCCCACAAAACAGCAGCTGTAAGGCCATTTACCTCTCGTCACAAAAATCGCCCAAATCAGACATGAGCGACACTTCTGGAGAAACAAGGATAAACTCGAAGTCTTGTTCTGCTACGGACCGCTACACATGGACTAAATAGGAAGAACTTATTTACATTATCTCTGTGTGGACACTGGATGTAGTTTGGAGGACCTGCCGGAGAGATGGATGATAGAGAGAGTCTGAGAAATCGGTGATGTCAGCCGGAATTTATTGCTGATCTTATACATATGCCTTTAGATGGCCTATGAAAATTCCAAAACCTCTCGGAACAATTTCGGTAAATTCATCTACCAATTCTAACCTAAAACCAAAACACTTATCAGGAAGCTTGAAGTTATCTTAATGAAATTATATTGACAAAATGTGTCTTATTTAATCAAACATGCTTAAATGAAAGACTGCAGCCCAACTAAACACATGAGATAAGAATATATAGATTTTTAAACGGCCCTCCTCCTCTGACTGTAGAAGCACGCACTTACTACCTAAAAAGAGGCTTAACTTTATCATCAATGTAATTTTTCTCGTATAAATAGGTTCATTCACTATGATATAAGCAGTTGGCTCTAAAGGAAGACTGAACCAGTAAGGAAAGCGTACTTAGTGTAATGGTTATCATCGTATGGATGTGAGCAGTGTGATTCTAGTTCAAATACTGGACTAGGCAGTTTGCACCACACTTCCTGCTGATTAACCTGGAAAATATGTAAAACTTTCTCTTCTCCCTGCTACGAGTAAATTGTAGAAGAGAATGAGTTTAGTCTTGGTTAGATAACCAGTCTAGGAGAAAGAAACCTGAATTTAAACCAGTTGAACTTGTCATATCCAGTCCGAATAGGTTTTCAGAAAAAGTTAAAAATGCATTAGAGTTGAAAGGATTCGGGGGGGGGAAAAACTTTAAAAAAATTGATCATATGGCCCAGTAAATTTTCATTTTAAAAATAAAAATAATTGATGTAAATGTTAAAGATTTTGGTATTTATAAATAAGATATTTAATTTAGTCATGAAAAAATTACTTTATGAAACTGAATTTTTTGATAAATTTTTTTCCTTTTTTTCAGAATTTTATTTACATTTAAAAATCATGTTTATTTTATTTTACCTCTGAAAAATTTCACTTTCAGCAAAAAAAATAATTTTTCGATAAGCATGAAGTCAGTGATAGTAAAATGTTACACCAGGTCATTTTTAAACCTTGAGACAGATTTTTTGTTTTTTTTAATTGATGCGTGTCTTCAGAAACGACTTTAGACATTATATCTACGAAGAAGAACATCCCAATGGCTAAAGTGAAAATTATGTGAAAAAAAAAAAAAAAAATCCACTTGTTTAAGTGAAAATACGACAAAAATTCAATAAGTTAGTAACAGTCGGTTATTATTATTTCTTTCTTATGCGTCCATGGGATCTGTCCATTTTCCTATGTTCTTACATCAGTATTAAAACAAAAAGAAATATCTTTGCACCAAGTATATATAATGTTAAAGTTATATCTATATACACATCAAATTCTCTTAAGGAATTCATCTGATAGTTACGAAAAATGTCCTAAATTTCATTCCGTTGCCATTATATCCAAAAATCATCCAATTTACTCTTCATCTTTTTTTTTTATTATTCTTTTTTATTTTACACAAATGCAGGTTTTTTGTTTTTTTTTTTTAAATCAGCTTAGGCAATTTTCCCCCCAAATAAATTATTATTATATAAAAAGATCATTAGGTGAATATACTTAGTTTTTAAATCTGTATTGATTGTCAATTTTCAGTTCTCATAGAAATATTAAAAAAAAAAAAAGTCTACCATTATTGGCACAAAGTCATTTCCTTCTCTCCCCATATTTCTGACTTTATTGGCATCTTCAGAAAATTAATGTCAAAGGCAGTCTTTTTTCTGGGTTTTAGAGACGATTGTTTTGATAAGGTTGTAATTTGGTTCAATTCCAGATGTTGTCTGAATATCTTGTTGGTGTTAATTGTCCATGAAAACCTTTTGGTTTTTTGTATATATTTACAAGAGTGTCGTGTGTGTGTGTGTGTGTGTGTGTGTGTGTGTGTACATTCGTATACATATACGTATATCCATGTACACACATTTTCAGGGTTGTTTTTGCTTCTTCCTCACCGAGTCGAATGTAAGATTCTGTATATATGATCAGGTTTCTGCATTTTGCTTCTGTTAGCGTTCATGTGTGTAGGGGATGGGGTTAGGCTTGGTTTAATATGTTTAAATTCATTTTTTTTTGTTGCTTTACTAATGCTACATTCGATTATGTAGACGACATTTTTTGAAATGCAACTTAGTTTTTTTCTCTTTACTATGAATGTTGTTTGGGGATTTTCAAAGGATTATATTACATATTCCAAATCTTTTATTTTTGTATATTGAGATCATGTGCTTTGTGCATTCTTCATATATAGACGAGGTTATTCGGTGTTTTTTTAGTTCTTTGCTTTTACCGATTCTTGGTGTGACTAGAATGTTTTTGATTCTATCATTATTTCTAAGTTTTTGTAGATTCTTCGTTATTTCTGTTAATAGTTTTGGGTTGTTTTTGTTGTATGTAGAGGGTGATTTGTTGCTACTGCCATTTCGTGTAAGGATCTTTCATTTTGAAGGGGCTTAGGAAGTTGAATTCTAACAATAAAAAACACACATTCACAAATTAATATATACATTGGATAAAAAGAATAAATATTTTGCTGGACGTGTGCTAATGTTTCGACCATAAATTTTTAAATTTTATGTCTGAATTGTCGATAAGAAATAAGGAGAAAATTACCGCGAATGACATGGCCGAGTTAAAGAAATAACTGCTTAATAAGAATATTCTTTTTTTATTTACGGAATATGCATATGTGTTTTAATGATTGTCTTCAAATTTAGAGGAACATTAGTCAACATAGGGACTGTTTTTTGACAAATAACGTTCGCTGCCAGGCATTGTAAAGTGTTGCATTCTTCTGGATAAAAATGAAACCCTTCTTTTTTCATTCTACAAGGAAGGCAATATTTTGTTGATGTAACTCGGCTGAAATCAAATCCAGCGTTAACAACCAATTTTATAAGCCTCCTCTTGCGAGAAATATTAGAATCAAGCAAATAATGGAGAATTGTTTCGTTATTTTCATCTGTTTTATTAACATCATCTCCACAAGAAAGAAAAATTCCGAAGACACTAAACTTTCGTTTTTGCAAACAAATCCGAGCAAGAGACCTGGTTGAATATTTTAAATGTATCTTTATAATTCTTTTAATTTCCGTGAAAATTATTTCGATTGAAGTCTTATACTTATTTATGAGGAAAAGTATCAAATCGATCAGGTATTCTAGAAATTCCTCAGTGATTGTATCGTAAAACTTTCTTGTCGTAGGAATCATAGGTTGTTGATGTTTCGAGTAAAATATTATGATGTAATTACTTAGAATTTTGAAAAATTCTTCTAATGAATCAGCCTCTTGTGAGAAGTGAGAGATATATTCTCTAAAAGATTCTCAATATAGGGATAGATCTGTAAAAAGTTCTTACAATGAAGAGAATCCAGATTTTTAGAAAATGGTTCATATATTTCAAGAAAATTTTGACGGGTGTTCACGAAGCTTAATACAATTGCTGTTATTCGCAATGTAAGCATATGTTCAGGGCCATAAATCAATCTTATATACATCAAAAACTGTCTATCGTGTTCGTTAAACAACCTGGTATAATTATTAGATTTCCACTTTGGTATCAGGTCATCAAATATTGGCGTATCCAGAAACCGTCTTCGCAGCTCCAACGATTTCCGCCAAAAGACATTTGATCTAAAATGTCTCCTAAAAGCATATTCTAAATAGCTTCCCAATTATATAAACAAATTAATTCATCTGTTGTGTAATTACCACGTTCGATAATTTCCGATATAAGTTCATCATCAGAATCAAAGTTCAATGCCAGATAAGTGCGTCTTGGTTGTAATAATTTTTTATTCTTACGTTAAGACCTTCACAGCAGAGCAGAAATCAACAGTTTTCATGTCTTCCATCGTGATAGCTTGCATCAACAATGTATCTCCATACTCATTCATCATGTTGATGTTTGCCCCGTTTTCTATTAAATATTCAACTAGGTAATAGTCAGAATCGCCTGGTAGTAGAGATTCTTTTCCATTAATATCTTGGGTACTAATATTGGCGCCGTTTTCTACCAAAAATTTGGTCATTTCTAAGTTATTCATAAAGCAGGCAGTAGCAAGTGCAGACTTATGACCAAATGAAACGTGGTTGATATTAGCACCTCGTCTTAAGAGAATCTCCACCATAACCTTGGAATCTAAAGACACTGCTATTGAGAGACATGTTCGTTTTCCACACTGTTCTATTCCATAGCTGTTTGGATCCGCTCCGCATTCGTCAAGAAAATATATTACAACCGAAAAAGATCGATGAAGAACCGCGTAAAAGAAAATGGACGAACCACTTATGTCTGTAGATATGATGAATTTTCTCTGCTCAAATTCATATGGACTCAATAGGCGTTTTTATTTCGTCGATGGAATCCGACGGTATTAATTGAGCAATTCTTGTGGCAATTTCTAAACTCATGACGAATTCTGAAAAGATAAAACCAAGTGTATGAGCTAAATAAAAAAAAAATTAAAAAAATTCAGTGGATGTACTTATTTCTTGAATTACGATTAGGTTTCATTCTAACAAGCAGATCGAATCTCAAATTGTCATCATCTGTCCGAAAAATGATTTATCTATTTCTCTTACGTTTTCTTTTTAGTTATAACTTCAATTTCATTTTTATAATTCGTCGGAAATTTATAAAAGTAATGGTAACAATGCACTTAATATTTCATGATAAAGCATCGTATAGAGTTTAATAAAATGCATTGAAATAATATTTGTAAAAAAAAAAAAAAAAAATCTAAAATGTTGAATTTCCATATAAAATATATTGGACAAAAATTTTGATTTTTAATGCTAGAAAAAAGCATGTAAAATTAGTTTAAACTGAACCAGAAAAAGAAATACGTCTATTCTGCAAAAAGGCTGAGTATTACTTTCGGGATAATCTGTTGAATTCTTTTTTCTCGAAATAGTCCGAGTTACAGGTAGGAATTCTACTGTTTGTCGGGTTAGTGCTTACTCTTTTGGTCAGGATCAGATTTCGCTTCTGGTAGCCGATATCATCGATGACTTTGCGTTTTTTCAAATCAAGACTTTTCGCCGAGCGTAGCCGGTGATAAAATAATCCACTAAAAGCCTTGTATTCTTCATTTGTAAATATTTTTAAACTGCCGAATTTTATCCAGTACCCCCCCCCCCAGATAATGAGATTATATATAAAAACAAACACACACGTAAGTAAATATATAAAAACAAACCATATATATAAAACTGTATTGCCTCTAAATAAGATCATCCTTCATATTTTTCTAAAAAAAAAAAAAAAAAAAAAAAAAAGGTTTATTTATTTTAGTGGAAAAGCACAAAAATAAAACGAATATTATTGAAAAATTCAACAGCATTGAAATTCTGTAACAAAATGTGAATATGTATCCGTCCAAAAATAATAATACACCCTTATATCGATGAATTTTTTCTCTACATAATTTCAAAATATTGATTCTGTGTTTTAGAATATGTACATAACACAGGTGGTTACGATCTGTATATCTTAATTTTGTTAGGAAAAAAAGTAAATTAATGTTATGCCTGTAACCTAAACACATTACACACACACATATATATATATATATATATATATATATATATATATACATCCACGTTGTAGCAATGTAATATCCTTTATCGGTTCTTATTATATTTCTGAAATTTCAATTATTTCATTATTTAGAATTTCTAAACTTTAAATAACTAATAATATGAATAATTTTCCTATTTCTTACCTTAAATCTTCCAACAAAATTAAAAAGTGCATCAAAAATTAAAAGTTGTCGTCTTGTCTTCAGAAGCGATTTTTATGTTGACTCGTGTCCACCTCTCTTCTTGGATATCGATTCTCGTTTCAAAATCTACGAATATCTCGTTTTTTGTTTTTATAAATCTCACGCATGCGCTGTCTTAATTTACATCCCTCCACGGTAGAAATTTAGACCTTTCTCTTCTCTTTAGCTTTTGAGCGGACGTACTTCTCTCATTTTTGCTTTATCATCATATTTTATATATATATATATATATATATATATATGCGTGTGAATATGTGATGATATGCATTCTCTTTATATATAGAAAAATTTGACCTAGCCTTAAATCTTTCTTGGAATGGACTTCCACGTTATGTTAGAGAAATGTTAAGTAAAGAAATAATATCAAAGCAAATTTCCGAATGTTTATCATTTAAAAAAAAAAAACAATTGTTAACTCACTTGTAGAGAATACCCTGCCTTTTAAAGCAGCACAATTTTTTTTATAAATGTCTAAAAAATAAAGAGAAATGTAATACTTACCTTTTCTATTAAGTTGACCGGATGCTTTTATTTTAACTGCCCCGAAATTACAAATTAGTTTTCAGTCTCAACTCTACGCATTCTTAGTGATTAGATTAGGTAAGGTCTAAATAAATAGGGTTGAATTATAGCTCGTTGAAACGTAATTTAGTGTCTTATCCCTTCATTAAGAAGACGGTGTTTTATAATCAATACATACAATACAAATATATTCAGGAAATTGAATTATTTTCGGCAAAATAGACTGAATCCAATTATTTTGACCAAATTTAAATAAACACTGGGCAATAGACGGAATTTAATTATTTTTTACTCACAGTTTATTCAATCTGATATATGATAATTATGCACAATTTTACAAATAATTTCCCAACAATCCTGAACTCAGATTTTTCTTACAAATAAAACAAAATTTAATACAATAAAATTAATATATAAATAGATTAGAACGTTTTTATCAAATGATATGGTCTGATATTTCTGAAAATTTATATATATATTACTTCAAGTTTATGTCTGTTTAAAAGAGGAAGCGTTGAAAAAAAGTAAAGAAGAAATGAAAGAAAGAACGGATGAATACACGAAAGAAGCAAAAAAAAAAAAAACAACAAAAAAATCACTAAAGAAGCCGTGACTGAGTTGACCACTGATTTGCCGATTTATAGAAAAGAATGAAAGATGAAATGGTTTATTTCGTAAATGGGCTGAACAATTTAATTATAGATTTTCGCTTCATTTCTTTATTTTTAATTGCACACTTCCTTAAAAATATTTATGGAACTAGGAATTGCAGAAATAAATCGAAGGGAAACATACACGCATATTTATCTATATATATATATATATATATATTGCAAGTGAGTTTGATCTCACTCGGTGCCTTGAAACTTCTGACCTTGTTCTACATCTAAGCTTAGCAAATTTCTGGATATATATATATATATATAATATATATATATATATAATATATATATATATATATATATATATATATATATATATGTGTGTGTGTGTGTGTGTGTGTTAAATCTATTTGTTTTTGGAAAGTTTTATTTTGTACTATTATAATTCTAAATAGTTTTGAAATGTTTAATTTTTAAATTCTTTTTACATAAACCAACATATTAGAATGTCGTCTTTGTAGGAAAATGTCTTTCATACGCTTTTTTTTTTACTCATTAAAAATATAAATAAATTATCACAAAATACTTGAAAGTAAAAGCAATTTTCCATTGGAAGGAAAAAATGAATGACGAAAATTTTATAAAACGGATTGTATGTGTGTGTGTGTGTGTGTGTGTGTGTGTGTGTGTTCTTTATAAATCATTTCTTCAGCTTTTATTAGATCCTCTTTTAGTCGTATGCAGGATGATAAACAAAGACAGATCGAAGAGGACATAATTGATTATTGCTGCCTGTGTTTGTTCACTGAAATATTTGCTAATATACTTAATCATCTGAAATAGGAAAATCTTTTGCTAATCTGAAGTGATCCTATTTACCCAACCCCTCCGCTCGGACAGGATATGACACAAGGTCAGTTTTAAAGCGTAGTTAACAGGTTTGAATTCAGAGTTTTCTTCTCCTAGACTAGTTGCCTCACCAAGGCTGAAGGATCAGTCTGCCTACTATTTATCCATAGCTGCAGAGAGAATAATTGGATCATACCTTTCCCAAGGGTATTAGTGCTATATGAAATGCAATCAGTCTCGTCCAGGATTTGAACTCGTTTTGCCGTGTCCATTTCCATCAACGATAACCATTACACCACGGGCACATCTATGTTGCAGAATATATAAACGTACTAGAATACTCTAATTTTCATCCAATAATTCTAATAATTTTAACAATTGTCTAGAATTGTTTATTCCTGATTAAATGAAAATTTAATTGAATTAATTTCATGTATTTGTAATTCACAACATATTGAAACGTTTGCTTAATTTTGCAGAAGTTGCAGAATATATATATTTACCAACCCTCCGCTCGGGCAGGATATGACATAAAGTCAATTTTAAGCGGAGTTTAACAGGTTTGAATTCAGAGTTTTCCTTCTCCTAGACTAGTTGCCTCACCAAGGCTGAAGAACCTAGTCTGTCTAACTATTTACCCATAGCTGGAGAGAGAATAATTGTATTCATACCTTTCCAAGGGTAATAGTGCTATGTGAAATGCAATCAGTCTCGTCCAGGATTTGAACTCGTGTCGCCGTGTCCATTTCCTACGACGATAACCATTACACCACGGGCACTTCCTTATCTGAGGTAATAGACTGCAAACATTTTCTGAATGAATGTGAAATTAATGACCCAGAAAATGGAGTGTACTTTGAAATTCTATCTGATCACTTTAACATAACAAATGTGTTAATTTTATCAGCATTTCTCAATCAAGTTTCAATGTTTTTTTGCAGAAATCTTGTGTTAGAAGTGAGGGATGGCATGTAGTTATTGCAAGCATATGTGGGGATTAATAAATAAATTCAAAAGTAACATTTTTCCTTGGGGCCTCGGACAGGAGGCGAAATCGGCGCATGCTTGATGGGATGGACATTAGTTTTTGCTTTGAGTCTATTTATTTATTTTATTTTTTTTTATTTTATTTTTTTTTTTTCATTTTCAGGTCGTAAAACATAAGGTTAACATAATTTAATAACTAAACGTTGTATGTAGTTTTTAAAAAAAATTTAAATATTGGGGTTCAATTTAAAACATAGTTGACATCGTGTTCGATTTTATGAAATGCTATCAAATTTAAAATGCAAATTGAATTGAAACAGATTTTAAAATAGTAGGAAGTAAAGATGGCGACTGTAGTCAAGGGCGACGTGAAGGCTCCCTTTTCAATAGCTACTACACCTAGATGTAGGGGAGGGTACTACTCCTTTCCCTGGATTGCTCCACTTTACCCTTGATACGTGCCTTATAATACTGAGTGTTAAGCAAAGAGGTATCAAGTACCATTTTTAAAAGTCTTTGGTATATCCCGACCTGAGATTGAACCCTAGTCTCCGGACCATTGGTGAACACTTTACCCGCTAAGCCAATGAGCAACAGTTAAATCAAATTCTGCTTTTAAAATAGGATCAAGAGAAATCACGACCATATATTTTATTGGGACTTTTGTATTTTTAAAGAACAAAATCTGCGGCTATACAATTTTATTTATTGGGTCAGTGGATATGTCATGCTAGGAATGGTTAAGGGCATAAATGTGTGCGCGTGAGAGAGAGAGAGAGAGAGAGAGAGAGAGAGAGAGAGGGAGAGAGAGATCAAGTTTCATCTATTGATCGTAACCACCACCGTGTCGGACAAAGAAGATACTTTCCCATTTATTTTGGCAATCCAAATCCACTGTCCTGTTCTCAGATCAAATCCATATACATATATAAGTAAGTAAAGTTGGCGACCATAGTCGAGGGTAACCCGAAGGCTCCCTTTTCGATAGCTACTACACCAAAGTGTAGGGGAGGGCGCTACTCCTTCCCTGGATATACATATATACACACACACACACATATATATATATATATATATATATATATATATATATATTAATATATATATATATATATATATATATATATATATATATAGTCTAAGGTAATTATCCAAGAGTAATAGCAATATCCAGTTGAATGCTCAATGTCAACGGCTTTCAGATGTATAATTAATTTCAGATTAAAAATACATCGAAACTCACGTGCAGAACGAAAAAGTTTTTTATTAAATTGAAAGAAGAAAAATTCAATTTTGTGGTTTCATCATAAATTTATTTCGGGTTTAGAAAATGAGCCTCATTAAATGTTGAAAAATACAGTTGTAGATTTGAATATAATTTCGGCAGGTTTACATTGTTTCCAGTGAGAAAAGAATTAAAAGAAAAACTTTTTAACGGTAGAAAGATCATTATACATTATCAAATATGATGTTTTATACATTCTTACCCCCCCCCGCCAAAAAAAACAACAAAAAAAAACGCACCTTTAACTATAAAATATTCCTGAATTAAAAAAATATGAATACTGAAAAAAAATGATAGTGGTTTGAGATTCACTTTAAAAATAAATAAAATGAATTCCTAATTTTGTTGAAATTATTGTGATTCATAAAGATTAAATGATATAATCTGCGTAGTCTAAAAATAGTAAATCAAACCTAACATTAATTTCCCAAAAGTCTTTTTCTAATTATGAAACATATCGTAAAAAAAATCCCTTGTTATATATATATATATATATATATATATATATATATATATATATATATATATATATATATATATATATATGTATGTATATACATACATATATATATATATATATATATTAATATATATATATATATATATAATATATATATATATATATATATATATATTAGGAAAAATTAACATATCGATTGTTAAATAAACCGTAATAAGTAAAAGATTAATATTGTTACAGATATTGGATTAACGTATCTCTTAATTCTTATCTTTTAATATAATTATTAAGTTAAATAACAGTTTCAAATATAAAATTATCAGTTACCGTTTTTACCCAAGTAGCATCGTAATTAATCAGCACCGATTTCCTACATGCTAATATAATGTCTAATTATTCCCTGAGTTATATCAGTATAATTAAATTAATTCTTTGTAATAACAATTCTTTAGTTATCGATGGGTAAAAATTTATAATATCAAATTGTATAAAAATAGTATTTTTCTGTGTTTGATATTTTAAAACCATTTTATAGTGTATAATGAGTTCTTCCATTATATATATCATATAGATATTAAATATATCTTCCATTTTATATATATATATATATATATATATATATATATATATATATATATATATATATATATATATAGAATACGTTTTGATAGACTTGGTTTGAATATTTTCAAAATTTATTATAATTTTTGTAAATCATTCTATGAATCAAAGCATCTTGTGAAGATTTGTATTTTTGAGAGAGAGTGGGAGAGAGAGAGAGAGAGAGAGGGAGGGAGAGAGAGAGAGATAAGATCAAGAAAAAATTTACATAAATTCAATTAACACTGTACACAGTATATTAAAGTTCTGATTCTAGATGCTGATTTCAATCAGCAGAATCCACTTGATGGACAAGCTTCGGCGGCCGAGGTGTCAGCGGTACGGTTCTGGTCGGATGTGTCTCGTCACTGGACACACCTCGAGCCTCAGAGAGCCGTCCCCACCCAGGCTTTAACCCTCCTCAGGAGGGGTTAGGTTTATCACCTGGAGCGAAATGCCGACGGGGCCCGAGACATTTTTGGGTATACCGGCGCGTCTGGGCTAAGGCCCTGCGCCCGGAGCCACCTTAAAAACGGCCTTGTGCCACGCTCGTCCGTTTGGTGGAACGGCCGACAATTAACGCTGATTATAGATGCTCTGTGCAGCCCAAGGCAATGGTTGACTGCCAAAAATAGATATTCAAGACTTTCATATTCTAATTATTCCGGACCTGGTAAACTTTATATTCAGAAATTTCTCGACTCCAGGAAACAAATAAATTATATAAATTTTACTGAAATTTAAAAAAAAACAAATAAACAAGTAATTTACATATAAGCTTTCTAATGAAAAAGAATAAAAATTAATAAATGAATTTTAAAAAAATACAAAAACATAAAAATAAAAAAAATCCTCGCAGTGAATATTTGAACTCTCAAATACTATATACACGTGTAACCCAGATATAAGAGAGTTATCTTATAAGTCTCTTATATTCGGGTTTGGTCTATTTATATATATATATATATATATATATCAACACAGGCTCTAATTTGGGACCAATGAAAATCTCTCTTATACTCGAGTCTCTCTTATATCCGGGTTACACTGTAAATGATGTGCCACAAATTCTTCATCGGCTTCTTGTCAGTCGGGAGTGGGGCAAATTAAGTTCCAATATGACCTATAGTATAAATAATGTGAACCCTGCTAAACTACATAAAGGCCAACGGTATTTGTCGTCCATCCCACCAACCGGACGAGTATGGCACAAGGCCTTTTTAAGGTGGGTCTGGGCGCAGGGCCGTAGCGCAGACGCGCTTGGCATTCCCAAAAATGCCTCTAAAAAGGGGCACCTCAGATGCCAGGCGATAAACCTAACCCCTCCGAGGAGGGTTAAAGCCCAAGGGGACGCGCCTCTGAAGCTCGAGGTACGTCCAGAAAACGGGACACACCTGACCAGATCTTGACACCACAGCCGGCTGAAGTGTGACCTATCTACTGGATCCAGTAGATTAAAATCAACCCACAAAGGTCACCTAGTATGTTTCCAACCTCTCTTTCCTTTGCGGCCGTTTATTCAGCCTCTGTATTTATCGTTGCGTCCCACCAACGCACGAATATGGCACAAGGCCGTTTTTAAGGTGGGCCCGGTCACAGGGCCGAAGCCCACACGCGTCCGGCAAGGCCAAAAATACCTTCGGCCCCGTCGGCATTCCCCTTTTTGGGGCGCCTCAGGTGCCAGGCAATAAACCCAACCCCCACGAAGGGGGTATAAGCCTGGGGGGATGGCCCCCTGAGGCCGGAGGAACTCTCCAGTGCCGAGGCACACCCGGCAGAACCGTCTAGAGATAAAACGGCCTACCGAATGCAACCCAACAACTGGAGAGGAAAAAAGGTCTCTCTTTCCTTTGCGGCCGTTTATTCAGCCTCGACCTGTTGGTCAGTGTCTGACATAGCACCCTGTCCGACTGCTTCCTCCCCCAAACTAAAGACGGTAAGCGTTAAGTAGCTAGGACAACAAACAGTAGGTATGTCACTCGACTAGCGAAACACAAAGAAGCCAAAAATTTCGAGGGAGAAACAAAGATTACTACTATGAAGCCCATTCATTATACGTAGACTGATCATTCCACCAGTTAAGAGGATGAATCTTCAAATAAGCTAATTTTACAAATGCACATTGTTTGTGAAACTTATTATATTTCAGCTTTTTTTTTTCTTTCCTTGAAGTAAAGTATTTATATTCAAAAGTTTGTTGTATTTTCCTTTTTTCAACTGCTGTCTAAGCGCTCTTAACCGTCGCTTATATATATCGCGGAGGTAATTTACTAAGCTTTTTGCTTAGATGTAGCACAAGGCCGCATGAATTGGGCACCCAATGAGAATCGAACTCACTCGTGTAGGATAAGGGGGTTCATACCTTTCCCAAGGGTATTTGCCCGAAAGTGAACGTACTGGAGTACGATCTCGCTTACTACGATGCCACAGTCCATCGCTTTAACCATTACACCACGAGGATACCCGTCAACCGTTGTTATCTTTCACTCATTGGCTTCCTTCATTTACTACTTTTTTCTATGTGCCTTATTCCAAGCAAAGTTTATACGAAACTTCAACATTAAAATTATGGGGAAATTAAATACTAAATACATTTCACCACCTCCTATAAGTTCACATCATATCAAAACAATGTTTTATTTTAAAAAAGCCATTAAACTCAATCGAAATTTTAACGATTAAATTAATTTCATGTCTTGTAATTCAAAACACATTAAAAAGAAATACGCAAACGTGTTTAAAAACTAAAAACCTCATTTTTAAAAAATAAACTTTAAAGAAATTTTCGTTAGAAATTCATACAGAAATAATTTTATAGGCATAAAATAATCTAAACAATTTTTTTTATAATTATTTTATTCTTAAAAATGTTTTTTTCTTAATCATTTTAATTTTAAAAAATGAATAAACGTTAAAAATTCTCTTATTTGCACATAGCTTCGTCACTAATAATTTTTTGTTGAATCAATAAATTATGATCCTTAAAAATATCAGAAAAATTTCTTCAGTTTTCCTAGAATTTTAAGAAAAATGTTTCATATTGTAGATATTTGCTGATTTATTTTCTTGGATTTTCACAAGAATTTAAAATAGGTTTTATTTTTAAAATATTTTCGGTATTTTCCACCAGAGGAGATATTTGTCAGCCTTTGACGAAAAGAAAAAGTGTCATAACTGCAGTTAAATTAAAAAAAAACTATATATATCTTCGTGATTGTACTATTCCGAAATTCTACTAAATTATCTCTGATATTTATCTTCATTAAACAAATCTAGAGAATCAGCAAATTCCAAGAGAATTCGATTAGAGAATTCTGCTCTTAAAATTGCTCTAAATCAGAGTATCATCGATGATTTAGCATATAAAAGGCAGAATAAATTCCATAGTATTAATGATCTTGAAGGGAGATAAAATTTTCAAGATAGAAATTACTGGAATGTTATAGGAGAGCAAGAGACACTTATTATAGGCTAAATCATCAAATCCCCATATCAAAAAATCAATCCGTCTCTTATAAATTTGATTTTGCTATACATGTGTTTTGTAGAGATGTGTAAATGAATACAGAAGGGGACTATATATATTTACCAACCCCTTCGCTCGGACAGGATTTACCAACCCCTTCGCTCGGACAGGATATGATACAAGGTCAATTTTTAAGCGGAGTTTAACAGGTTTGAATTCAGAGTTTTCCTTCTACTAGACTAGTTGCCTCATCAAGGCTAAAGAACCTAGTCTGCCCTACTATTTACCCATAGCTGGAGGGAGAATAATTGGATTCATAGCTTTCCCAAGCGTATTAGTGCTATGTGAAATGCTATCAGTCTCGTCCAGGATTTGAAATCGTGTCGCAGTGTCCATTTCCTACGACGATAACCATTACACTACGGGTACCTCCATAAACAGTAGAGGACTATAAGATTCCTAAACATGTAACTAATCAAAATTCTCTTGAAATTCTGGTAGAAAACATGAAGAAAATGGACACAGAACAACAGTAAACCGAACCTCAGGATATGATTTTTTATATTAAAATTAGTAATGTCATTTCTACAATTGGTACAAGAAGAATCAAACAAACATTTTAATTCAATCAAATTTATATATGAGCAGCTAAACCTAAGGACACCGAATAAGTTTGATTATTCAACAGAAAAGATATTTTCTTCATTATTATATAACTGTTCCCTTAAAGGGTACTGATTGTTAAGACAGCAAAATTATCATTCTACTCAGCTATTAAACCATTAAAAGACTAACTTTATCAACATATATGAATCCTTTGATTGAGCAACATGATAAAAACTTTCTATGTATATTAAAAATAAATTTAAGCTACTAGTGTAGAATGACACTAAAGTATCTTTACTTGTTGATGAAATTCACCTAAAACCTTATCTTAGGGGGGTGTCCTCGTGGTGTAATGGTTAAAGCGATGGACTACGGAATCGTTGTACGCGAGTTCGTACTCCAGTCGCGCTATTACGTTCACTTTCGGGCAAATACCCTTGGGAAAGGTATGAACCCCCTTATCCTCCCAGCTATGGGTTAAATAGTACCACTACTGTTTTTCTAGGAAAATGGCTTTGGCATCAACCTGAAAAGAGTTGATATGCCATAAAACAAAGAAACCTTATCTTGATTATAATGATGGTAATATTACCAGCTTATCTGATTACAGTAATGAAGCTGCAACAAGTGCTTTTATTTTTATGCTTAGCAGTGTATTCTCACAATATAAGGATGTTGTGCAGGTTATGCCAACTAAATGTCTTAAAGCTGAGAGTTTATTTAACATAATTAAACGTATAATAATTGGTTTAGAGGAGATAGGCTTTCAAGTATTATCAATCATAACAGATAATAATGCTATAAATAAAAAAAGCTATGTCTACTTTTTGCAGTCCCCTGAAGCTTTCCATTGTATATCCACACCCGGTTATAAAGTCTCCACTTCTTTTCTTCCTATTCAACTCAGTCCATATATTAAAATGCATTAGAAAAAATTGGCTGGGTCAAAAAGATGCAAATAAATGCACACTGTTCCCAAAATTTGTCATGATAGAAATCATGTATTAGATAGTATCTGAAGTGCCCGATTTTGTACCTTACAGAAACTTCATGCCCTAGAATCTCCGTCAATTTTGAAATATTGTTATAAATTGACCTCAAAGGTACTTTCTCCTACTAATCTTGAAAGGGGAATTGTTAATTTAGTTCTGAAAATTTTTAATGAATATACTATTCAAGGATTATTGACCTTAGGAAAACAGAAATGTTTGCCTAATTTTGCAGAAGTTGCAGAATATATATATTTACCAACCCCTCTGCTCTGGCAGGATATGACATAAGGTCAATTTTAAGCGGAATTTAACAGGTTTGAATTTAGATTTTCCTTCTCTTAGACTAGTTGCCTCACCAAGGCTGAAGAACCTACTATTTACCTATAGCTGGAGGGATAATAATTGGATTCATACCTTTCCCAAGGGTATTAGTGCTATGTAAAATGCAATCAGTCTCGTCTAAGATTTGAACTCATATTGCCGTGTCCATTTCCATCAACGATAACCATTACACCACGGGCACCTCCATGTTGCAGAATATATGAACATACTAGAATACTCCCGTCAATAAGGACGGTTGAATTTTATATAAAATATTTGTGTATATCAAAATAACTAAATGAATGAAAAACAAAAGAATTGTCAAACTTTTTTTCAATATGATTATATTGAAAAATAGTTTGACAATTATTTTGTTGAATGATTCGATAAACAAATATCTCATAATATGACGAGCAAAAATCCATATAAAACGAGAAAAAACATGAACTAGAATGCCCCTAAGAAACTTTTTATATATAGAAAAAAAAATGAATTCAGGGTTTTTTAAACTAAGAAAAAAAAATTAAATTTCTTTCTAAGCGGAACATTTTCCAATTTGGGAAATATTTTTCTCCTCCGAAGCATCACTGTTTAAACAACACTGAAATAATAGTTTTCATAACTTTTACAATCATACGGTGGACACACTTCCTTGTTTTACTTTCTTTTGGTGTCTTCGACGCTGGGAAACAACAAATCACTCAATTTCTTCGATCTTTATTTCTTTTTTTACTTTCATTTCTTTCTTTCAGATTTCAAAAACACCAGACATCTCACCTTTCTTTCTTTCTTTCTTTCTTTCTTTGTTTTCAAGTCAGCTTGTTCTTAAGACTGCTGAGTTAACACCTGGTCTCTTTCTTTCCTTTTCTCTTTCGATGTAGCAAGCTACAAAATACAAGATTCTTTCTTTCTTTCTTTTTTTCTTTCTCATTTTAGATTTTTCTTTCTTTAAAATTATAATAAAAAAACGTCAGAGATCTTACTTTTCTTTCTTTCTTTCTTTCTTTCTTAAATGTTATGTGTACAGACACATAGATGTACACACCGAACACTTGTGTTTTATATTATTAGGAGATTTTACATTTAGTGGACAATAATGAATGTAAAAACACCATAAAAAAGATTATCGGCGTTGAAATAAATAAATCCACTGAAAGTGAATAAAGAAAATTTTAGATTTCTCTCTGTATTCTGTGACTGGTTACAATCATGGAATAGCATTTCTGGAAGAAATGGCGAATTAACAAAGGAACCCTTCACTGCTTCGCATCAAATAACTTATGCATTTCTAGAACGGACCAAGTATTGCATAGAAGAATTGAAAATGGTATACATATTACCTGGCAAATTTCAAACTGATCACCAAGAGGCAAGGTTAGGTAAATAGCGACCACTTAGTGGGGGTCAGTTTAATATCTCTATATGGCAAGTGTTAGTGTGTGAAAAAGAATTCGAATTCTGTCAGTTTTAAAATTAATCTTACCATTTAATATGCAAAGAATTAAAATTGATTTAAATAATTAAGAAGATCCAAACTGGGATGAAGTGACAGAGGAGCAAAAGTTAGATGTGTATAAATTTAGAATTGACGTTAAAGAGGATGATGTGAATAAATCTAGTGATGTTCTTCCTGTAATACTATACTTAGTAGGTTATTGCTGTTATGCAGTTTTTAAGAAAATTAAATGCAAAGATTTAATATCTGAAAGAGATAATATGAAAGAAATACTTGAAATAAACAGCAAACTTCAGGGGATTAATAAATGTTTTCTCTTATATCCTAATGATGCAACTATAAATTTTGTGATATATGATTATGTAATCATTGATAAACTGATAAGACATCATTCTTTTCTTCATTCAATAAATCAAAGTGTACCATAGGACCAACGTTTGGTGCTGTAAAGAAAGAAGTCCGCAGAAAAAGAAATACTCAAACTCGAAGGTAAGGGAAGAAAATATAGCAGTCGTTTTTATTCAGCTATAATCGCTGCAACTCGAAAAGTTCATTTTTTTGTTGCGTCCTTCTTCTCCCTTCCTTCCGGTGGTGACGGGGTGTGGGTGAGAGCTGGCTGTTTGATACACGCCTGTCATAACAGATAGGTCGTAGCAGACTAGGGTAGGACAGGTCGGAGCCTCCAGAACCTTTAACGCACCCGTTTTGACAACTGCCTTCAACTCTGACAAAATCTCATTACTTGTTTTCTTATATAAAGATTTTGGGAAACAAATCGAAGATCCTCGAAAGTTCGATGTCCCTAGTGAAACACGTGATAATACATCTGTGATTATTTTAAAATCACGTCTAACTTTGCAGGTCATTCTGCCCACACGCGCTAGTCTCGTGACACCTTCACTGATTGACGACAGCGCCCGTCCGTAATATTACAAAAGGACATAAAGCCATGCATATAATCTTGAATGTTTTGGCAGATTATGAGCTTCTTTTTAATGTTGACACTTGTGATGAGGGTCACAATATAGAAAAAATACAAAAAACACTTATCTGGAGATCTACAAACGCTCTTTTAAATAATGTTTCTTCTTTGTA
>OY757922.1:21398559-21556059 GCA_963585895.1 Sepioteuthis lessoniana
CCAGATACAAAATGTATAAACGCGTCGCCACGCATAAGGCTCCACGCATCCATCCGGTTAAAATCAGAAAAAAGAAAAATAATAAAATGTAAAGTAGCCAATGAGAAGCGGTCGCGCCAAAATTAGAAGGATTTTGGAGTGGCGAATTTGGAGCCGGTGAAGAGGGATAAATACTCAGGTTTTCTGTGAACCGACCTCTTTTTCGGGTAGTGACGTCGAACCGACAACACCGATTTTACTATCTGGTGTTTTGGGCACCACGCTACGTCTTGGGACGTAGCGTTGGTTAGTCCATTCACCAAGTAAATAAAGGAAAGTATGGAAGAAATGTTTTCGTCTCTTGTCTGTTTTTATCTTTTCTTTTTGTATATTTCTTTTGGACCTTCTTTGGGCAAGGCATTGCGCCAGCCAGTCAACGTGGGGTAAAATAATATAACCAAAATATGGAGTCAGATATCTTACGGCAACACAGCCTTGCCCTTAACGCCTGACTGCCTAAAAACCTTTAAACCCCACACATATGATCTGACTGTTTGAACTTACCATTTAATATTGCACACAAAAGCCCCCTAAAAATATTACTCTGCTAAATACTAAATTTGGCTTTTCTGTCATTTCATTCGTATTAAATTTTATCCCTTCAAAATTTTTTTATCTTATAACTTTATCAAAGTAAGTTTATAAGTTTTACATGTTAGAATTATATAATTTACCTTTATATCCTTATTTTCCCTTGATAAAATATTCTATGAAGCTTTAAAATAAAAAGGTATTTCACATTTAGACTTTTTCTTTATACTCGCTACTGTATATGCATAAAGTGTTAAATAAATTTATGATTATATTTCTTTGTTAATTTACTCTTTCTCCTCCGGTAATAAAGAAAAGAAGCCATAGTAAAGGGCTTTAACAAGAAGTGCATTTTTTTTTTATTTTCTAAGAGAAAAGTTCATAGGGAACCGCTACAACATCCAAGCGCATCATGTGCTACTTGAAGGGAATCCCATATTGAGATGGGCATGAATACAGCCTACTGAAAAGAAAGAAAAAGAAAAATATAATGTAATGTCGGTATATATGTACGTGGCATGACATTATTAGATTTGTAAAAGAAAAGGAAAAAGAAACTTACAGTAATTTAACGAAAATACATTAAAATTCTATTCATAAAATAGATTGAATTTAAAGATTAATTTTAAAGTATTAAGGACAGATTTGAGATTAGAGACGAATAGATTAAAAGAAAAGAGAATAATGGCCTGTACGGGAATCAAAACGTTGACATTCACTTTATTAAGACGATGACTGTGTAAGGTTCTGAACTCAGTAGCCACACATACATGTCATTGGAAATGTTTATTATTTATATAAAAATATTTTCTCGCATTCATGTGTTTAAATGTCAGTGATTTAAAGAAATCATTTGAATTAGGTGCCTGTCAAAACATTGTTTTCTTTTCGAAATTTTTAAATCCGATTCACTTTTAAATTAAATAAAATAAAAAGAATAGAATAAGTGAAATGATTAAGAGTCAAAATAAATCTGCTTAGTGAGTGAAATACTGAGAAAAACAATGTGTCGTAATATTTTTCATCCCTGGTGGGATTCGAACCCACGGCCTCTGGATTAGAAGTCCAGCGCGCTATCCCCTGCGCTACAGGGACACATAATGTAATCTCTTTTATAGCCTATATTATTTGTTGACTAGTAAAGTCAAATGCAGACGAAAAGCTGTGGAAGTTTAAAAACACAGATCAAATTTTATAATATTTTAAAAAATTAATTATTAAATTAAATTTTATGATATATTTAAAAATCAATTATTAGATTAAATCTTTTTTTATTTCAGCATAGTAATTTTTTATATTTAAATTGATCAAAGTGAAATATTTCAGCATAGAAATTTCTTATATTCAAATTGATCAAAATGAAATATTCAATTAAAAACAAGACAAATTTTTCAAAAATTAAGTCAATTTAAACAGAAATTTTCTCATAAAATCGTTCGTTGAGGCAACAAGACGAGTTAAAAGAAACAATTGAAATGAAAAATTACCGATACCGATAAGTATCTTTTTAAAAATCAAAAAAATAAATTATGGCCAGTATGGGGATCGAACCCACGACATTCGCGTTATTAGCACGACGCTCTAACCAACTGAGCTAACCGGCCTGAGACACTCTGTATGTCAATGACATACTATTTACAACAACCTCAGATCATGTCAGTTTTATTATTTTCTTGATCAGTGATAAAAAAGAAGAGAAAAATCATTAAAGGTTTTTGTTTTTTCAAAGAATTCTTGTCTTTTGATTATTATTATTATCTTTCCCATATGAAAATCTATTTTCTATAAAACCTTTCACATTACTAGTTTTAAGTTTTCGTTCATTATTTTTAGATGCTGAATTGAATTGTTACCAATTACTTGGATTTTTGTCATATTTTCACTTTAGCAAATGGTTTTTGAGGTAATTTTTACTTTAGCAAGAGGGGTTTTCTTACTAGATGTAATATCTGGAACCGTATCTGAAGACACGCCTCTGTACATAATTAAAACTATGTGGTCCAAGTTTGAAAAAATGGTCCGATTTAACATCGTACAATCACTGGCCACGTGCTTATCGAAAAAAAATTTCTATTTTTGTTAAAATGAAATTCTACAACTGTAAAAAAAAAAAGGAAATTGAATTTTTCAACTCTAAAAAAAACAATCTAAATTTTTAAACGTGAATAAAATTCTATGAAAAGAAAAATATGATTTAAAGTTTTATTTTACAAAGTAATCTTTTCGTAAATAAATTCAATATTTTCTGTATAAATGCTAAAATCTTTATTACATTTCATCATATTATTTTTATTTAAAAAATGATGATTTCTTGAAACATATTATCAATTTTTAGCGATAATTTTAATTCGAACAGGATATGATACAATGTCAGCTATTTTAAATTCAGATTTTTCCTTCTCCTAAACTGGTTGTCTAACGAAAGCTAAACAAGTTATTCTCTTCTACTATTTACCCATAGGTGGGATTAGAAGTCCAGTGCGCTATCCCCTGCGCTACAGTGACACGTCATATAATGTCTTTTACTGCCTATATTATTTGTTAACAAGTAAAGTCGAACAAATACGAAAAGCCGTCGAAGTTGAAACACATCAAATTTTATAAAAATATATTTCGCTATTAGATTAAATCTTTTTTATTTCAGCATAGAAATTTCTTATATTTAAATTGATCAAAGTGAAATATTCAATTAAAAACAAGACAAATTTTCAGAAATGAAGTCAATTTAAACAGAAATTTTCTCATAAAATCGTTCGTTGAGGCGACAAGACGAGTTGAAAAATTACCAATGCTGATAAGTATCTATTTAAAAATCAAAAACAGAATAATGGCCAGTATGGGGATCGAACCCACGACATTCGCGTTATTAGCACGACGCTCTAACCAACTGAGCTAACCGGCCTGAGACACTCTCTATCTCAATGACATACTATTTAGAAGAACACAGATCTTGTCAGTTGCGATATTTTTTAATTCGAACAGATATAGCAATGGGGATAACATTATTATTATTATTATTATTATTATTATTATTGTTCTTGTTGTTGTTGGGGTTTTTAGGTTTAAGGTTTAAGTTGGTTTTACGTTAGTTGCGTTGGTATTTCGTTGGTTGTTATCCCCTGGTTGTTGATGGAAAATCAAGGTGGTGAAAAAGAACGAAGACGTCGTTAGGTTTTAATGGCAGCATGAAGTAAGGGGTTTACGCTGGTATGCTGCGAGCCTCGCAGTAAAGAAAGAAGGTAGGAAGTTGTTAGAGTGTATCATCTAATTTGTTTTTAACTAGAATCCCTTGATCAAGGGGTCTATAAACTAGATGACTCTCCTCATAATGGTTGAAGTTACTACTGCTATTCAGGAACAAACGTTAAGACGTCCGTTCCCGTTGAGGATTTCTGAGCGAGAGAGGGATTCGCGGGCTTTCTTCAATTTTTAGTGCTGCTAGGAAATATGGTTCGGGCTGAATAGGACAGGTCATCCTGATTGGGTGAAAATGTTCGGTGACTCTAACGGTCAAATTGAATGACGCGCCAAACAAAAATTTAAGTTTCTTTCTACGTCACAGGATAATGATGAAGCTAGTATAAATTGAGAATTTTCCTTCTCCTAGATTATGTTCTACTATTTACCGATGACCCCGGGAGACCTGGGTTCAATCCCAGGTCGAGTCATACCAAAGACTTTAAAAATGGTACTTGATACCACCTTGCTTAACACTCAGCATTATAAGGTACGGTTCAAGGGTAAAGTGGAGCAATCCTGGGAATGGAGTAGCGCCCTCCCCTACACCTTGGTGTAGTAGCTATCGAAAAGGGAGCCTTCGGGTCACCCTCGACTATGGTCGCTAACTTTATTTACCGATAACTACGAGAAGAGAAAGATTCACACATTTTCCAGGGTCATCCGCACAAAGTGAAGAGCAAACAGCCTAGTCGAGTATTTGAACCTCGACCGCTATGCTCATTTAAAACAATGATAACCGTTACGCTAAGCGCGCTTTCTTTGTAAGTGTTATTCAGTCTTCATTCGAGTCCAACTGCTTATTAGATAGTAAATGAACCTAAAAAAATGACATTGACGATCAAGTAAAGTCACTTTTTGGTAATGAGTATATGCTCTTACTCTCATAGAAGGACAGGCATTTAAAAGGTAATGAATGGAAGACATTGGGCGTAAGTATACAAAAAGTCTGGGTCAGATCGCCTTCTCGTTTAAAACACGAAAACGCTGTCATTAGCATTCACGTGGAGGTTAATACCTCCCGGTGTTTGCTCTAGGTTATGCAGTTAGGATTCGATTCGGACTGGTGCATTTGCAAGAAGCGCTTGATCATCTGCGTAGTCTGCGTCAGTTATAGTTTCTACAGAATATTCTATGCTTCTTGCTTTTTTTTTTTGCTTTTTTTTTTAGCGTAAAGCCATTTTCTATTATTTGATCTATTGATATTCAAAACGTGTAGTCTAGGCAGTGTCCAAATATCTTGTTGCAAACCTCCAGCAATGAAATTCTAAAAGAAAATCTCCAGCAAAGAAATCCTGAAAGAAAACCTCCAACATTAAAATGCTGAAAGAAAAACTTCAGCAATGAAATCCTGAAAGAAAACCTCCAGCATTGAAATTCTAAAAGAAAACCTCCAGCAATGAAATTCAGAAGAAAAACCTCCAGCATTGAAATCCTGAAAGAAAACCTTCTGCATTGAAATTCTTAAAGAAAATCTCCAGCAATGAAATTCAGAAAGAAAATCTCCAGCATTGAATTTCTGAAAGAAAACCCCCAGCGATGAAATTCAGAAAGAAAATCTCCAGCATTGAAATTCTAAAAGAAAACCTCCAGCAATTAAATTCAGAAGGAAAACCTCCAGCATAGAAATCCTGAAAGAAAACTTTCTGCATTGAAATTCTAAAAGAAAACCTCCAGCAATGAAATTCAGAAAGAAAACCTTCAGCATTGAAATTCTAAAAGAAAACCCCCAGCCATGAAATTCAGAAAGAAAACCACCAGCAAGGAAATTCTGAAAGAAAAAATAAAATTGCATCCTTATAAGAGCATATAATTATATTTAATTATATTTAGACTGTTACATATAAGCTTTTAACAAGAGGCCAGATAAGGTTACCATTTTTACTAAAATGACAATTAAGTTTGATGAGTCCTATTGCCTTTGTTATATTAAGAGAAAGAAGAAAACAAATAAGACGAGGAGAATATTTATAAGTTTCAAAAGGGAAGCTTTAATAACAGCTTGAGAGGAAATTTTCCTTATACTGTGAGTAATAATAGAAGGACAGTTGTAAATAGTCGAGCAAGAATTTAGCATTCAGCCAGAAGTTCGAGGTCCAGTTGATTTAGGAGAAAGAAATAATTGATAAAGAATGGTCTCCTAAAAGGAAACAGTGGCCCAAATTTGAATGCGCTCTCTCATGTTGAAATGTCAATCTATCTGCTGCTGGAATCGGACCGAGTAAGAGAGGACGAAAGAATGTTACACCGCCTTTTATATTGCCCGGGAAAGTCACCCGGGTAGAATGGTATAAATAATTCTCATTGGACGAAATATACAAATCGAACTTCAACGGCCAAATAATTCCCGCGCTAGACAGTAAGTTTAAAAATATAAATCACCACGTGATTTAATGGTGGTCTGACACGCAATTGAAAATTAGTTCTTTCTGCTACAAATATTTTTGTTACTTGCAATGCTGTAGAATTTGGTAATGAATAATGCTTTATAATATCTGTTTTGATTGTCTAATTTTTCACTAAAATTCATAAAAATCCTTGTGTCTTTGTTCTAAAAGAAAATTACGTTTATCTGAAGAATATAAACAATGTACTTATTTCTGGTCAATAACATTTTTCCGTACGTTTTGTTTTATATTTATAGTTCAAATAGTTTACATCAAGGAAAGAAAAAAGATTAAATGGAATATATTTTGCAAACAACGTACATCGCTCTCTCTCTCTCTCTCTCTCTCTCTCTCTCTCTCTCTCTCTCTCTCTCTCTCGCGCTTTGTGCCCGTAAACATCCTCAGCATGACATTTCTAATGACCTAATAATTACTTTTGTATAGCTGCAAATTTTTTTTCTTAAAAAATACAAAAAAGTTTGAATAAAATGTATGGTCGTCAATTTCTATTGATTTTATAATAAAATCTGCTCACTTTAAACTAGATTTACATTTTAAACTTATTATCATCTCATAAATTCGGAGACTTTACGTCGAATATATTTGGAATTGAACCCCAATGTTTCTGTTTTCATCGGCTCGATTCACGTGTTCGAACTCTGAATATTTTTTCGACCACTGAGATGGAGAGTCGTTCGATAACCGAGGTTCCACTCTATTTCTTTCTCTTCAGGAGAGATATTTTTTGTAAAATTTTCTTTTATTGCCTTTTTTGTTGTTGTAAGTTGAATACCTATTTTAACGCAGGATAATTCTACTTACTTGGGAAATAGTGAAAGAATGTTCTATACCGTGATGAGATCAATCACAACAGTAATGCAAATACAGATGCAAATACAGGCGGACTCTGTTGTTTCAGGTACAAACGGTTCATTAATTCCTGGCTACAGTTCATAGTGACACAAGGAGAGAGACACAATTCTTACGATGCTGACCCCACCCCAACGTGCGGTGCATCTTGTGATGTTTGAGATCGCTGTCGTTAGAGATCCGTAAAATCCAACTACATCTTTCAACGGTCAAAATCCGACTCTCGCCTCAATGGTCCAATCTCAACTGACGTCTTTTCAAAATCCTCAAATTCTCAGGACCATCTCTTTCGGGCATGACTTCATCCACACTCCAGCCCCATTTCCTGTCTGGGGGTTTATTATGACAAATGGTGATTGTCATATCCTTTGCACGCGAGCGTAACTGCGCCAAATGACTATGTACCTGGACTTAAGAGACTCGAATAGTTCCAAGCCTTACCAAACTGAATGATAAAATATAATTAACGAAAAATGATTAATATAAAAAATCATTCCTTAATTATATAACAAGAAAACAAAGTAACACATTCTCGTAATTACTTGAATGAGGAAAAGTAATCATATCTGGCTGAAAACGAACGCATTCAAGATAGATTATCAAAAAAGTGAAAAACTTTTTCTCTAGATTCTACCCATCCGTCCCTAGTTGACATACATAAATCCTACTTATGTCACTATGTAATCATCATCATCTTCAAGACTTGATGACAGTACTGATTCCCAAGACTCTACCCATCCATCCCTAGTCGACATACGGGAATCCTACTTATGTCAGTATGTAATCCTCATCATCAAGGTGTGATGACAGTACTAATTCCCAAGACTCTACCCATCCATCCCTAGTCGACATACAGGAATCCTACTTATTTAATATACACCAGTGTAAATAAATGTTAAAATCGTATACGACTCCAGAGAAATATTTTCCTTGCAGGTATTCATACTGTGAGGAAGGAAATATTGTTTTTAGTCAATTGCAAAAATACAGACAAGATCCTAAACTAGGACACGTAACAAAGGTCTTCAAAATAACATTCTGTCCAGATAGGGTCTGCCAGGGACATAAGATTCTAAACTATTTCACATATAGTAGTAAGGTTTTCTTTTTCTCTGAAAATATTCAGAGAATTCGTTGAAACGATTTTTTGTATAAAAATAAATTAAAGTTTATTTATCTTTTTCATGTCACAGGTTGTAGTGAAAAAAGGGAAAGTAGAAGAGATCATTTCCAGTCCTGTTAATATTTAATCCATCGGTGTAGATGTTTATTTGCAAATTAACGAAGAAATCTTCCCCCCTTCCCGAAATCCGAGACTCAGAGAAAAACAGAATTTTTTTCTCGTTTACTCGGCTTTGAAAATGTCAAATTGAAAAAAAAAATGCTTCTGGTGATTATCCTTTACATATTGCAGTAAGGTTTTTTTCTCAAAAAAGTGTTGTTTCAATATTTAATATTACCAATTTGATCTTTTGAGTAGAAGTCTAAATAGTTCTGTAAATCTCTATAACGCCAGATGATTTGAAATCGTATTAGATATTCTAAAAATAGGTTAAACCAGCTTCATGGTTGTAAAGTCTTTATATCTGAGGTAATGGATACTTGCTAGGTATGGACTATTACCAAGATGAATCGATAAGATGGATGATGATTAAAGACAGAGGGAAAACGAAAATCTGCTGCTATGCCTGGTTTATTTCTTTATTGACCAAATCCCCCGGATGTGGTAGGGGCCGTAACCCCTGTGGCATCAGAGGTTATTTCCCTTTTGTCAGTTAGGATATTACAATGCTCTCTTTTTTTTTTTTTTTTTTTCGTTTTTAAATTTATTTTAATGGAAAAATAGCAAAATATTGTAAGTACCTGTAAATTCTTTATATATGACGTAATGGATACTTGCTAGGTATGGACTATTACCAAGATGAATTGATAAGATGGATGATGATTAAAGACAGAGGGAAAACGAACATCTGCTGCTATGCCTGGTATATTCCTTTATTGACCAAATCCCCCGGATGTGGTAGAGACCGTAACCCCTGTGGCATCAGAGGTTATTTCCCTTTTGTTAGTTAGGATATTACAATGGTGTCTATAAATAATCGAGAAATCAAAAACATTATGGAAGAAAGCATTGAAGATTGATAATAAATCGTGTAACACTCCAATTTTTGAAGACCAACATTCACAAGGAAAACTACAGGAAGTTTAAAAGTTTTTCAATGCGAATTAACTGCACATAATGTCGACAATGCAGAATATATTCAATGCAAATTCTTTTATAAACTACCGTATTAATTTGACGATAAATATTTTTCTGGACAACCAGCACGTTGAATTGATATGTTATTCTTTCAATTCAGATGATCAATTAAAACTAAATTCGTTAAGAGCTTTCGAAATATTCGAGTAGTATATTGAAGGTCACCCCAGATTGGTGACAAATCGTGTAACACTCCAATTTTTGAATAACCCTAGAAAATTTGACATCAGTTACTAAAAGTAACTCTTGTGACACAACGAATTTTGAAATTATTAAAAACTGAGCATATTTCAAACGTACTCGAATAATTTTAAATATTTTCAATGTTCGTTTCAAGTGTCTGCTTACTTGAATCATGGAATACAAAAGTCTTTGTACATCTACCAAAGTAAATTGATGCTAAAACTAGTTGTAAGGAAAATTTTCAAGCCAATTCATTTTGTCGTCTTCGATTTATTTCA
This sequence comes from Sepioteuthis lessoniana, assembly GCA_963585895.1. NCBI lineage: Eukaryota > Metazoa > Mollusca > Cephalopoda > Myopsida > Loliginidae > Sepioteuthis > Sepioteuthis lessoniana. The sequence goes on from OY757922.1 coordinate 21,408,345, forward strand.
CATAAATGCCACAAGATAGGACGCATATTATCTACTCGGTTAGAAAATCCATTCAGGTTTACATTTGAATAATATAAAAATGTCCTATAAAAACAGTTGGTGTTTAATTTCCCCACCCTTGAAACTAATAGTTTTACAAGAAATCCATGGTTATCTCAATTTCAATGGTTTATTTTTTATTAACCCTTCTGGTGCTGAGTGCACGTATGTGCAATAATGTATATGCATGTTAATGAGTGCATATCGATATGAATATGCATGCATATAAAATATCTACTAATAAAAACTGTTATTATGCTTTTTCCAACTTAACGCATGTCTAACGAAAAATTTCTGTTTTATATTTTCAAAAATCAGTCTCACTTGGCCAAATTCAGTATTTTAAACAACATTTGGTTGTTTAAATTTTTTAAAACTTTGATTTTATCTATGCATAGTGATCATTGGTTGCATTTTTGAACTTACACTTACAATGGATTATCGTCAATAATGTAGACATTCTTAGATTCCAATTACTGAAATATCTGTGGCTGATCGGCTATTTATGATTTCTCGGCTATTAGGTTCTCCAAAGATTTTCCAGGAACTTCAATTTTATCAATATTTTGACTTGTCCTCAATGCTTTTTCAAGCCAATTGGTTGTACGCTTAACCTGACCATTAGTATCATTGCTATAACATTCTTCTAGTCGTCTCTTCTGCATTATATATAAGATTTAAAGATTCCTGATAACTGATTGGTAATCACTGTATCATCGACTTAGAAAACTCCTAGATTACAAAACAAAATCAATACCCTACTGTTCGAGATATATAATCTCGAACATATCTTTTACACTGATTTGCCCAGTCGGCTGGGGCTGTAGAATACACTTACTGCACCTCTGCAGAGGGGTAAGACCCCCCCTCCAATGAGTGTCCTGGATATGACATTAAACAGTCTGATGGTGAGCTCCCAGTAATACTGGGGCCTTGGGGAATACGGAGTACTCCTTCATTGCCATCACTCCCAGGTCCACTCTGGTCCGGCGTGGTAACACCTGATAGGGCCCTATCTATGGGTTAAATAGAACTAACGGCATACTTAGGCTAAACGGAATATCTTGAAATAGAAATGTTTTTTTGACAATTGAACCGTGCTTACATTTGAACTGCGTGCTTGTGCTAAACTAGATTATTTGAAATAGAACTGTTTTTAACATTGAAACTGTATTTACACTAAACTGAATTGTTTAACATAGAACTGTTCTGACATGTAACTGTGGGTAAACAAAATCTGTACTTTTACTAAACTGAATTAGCTGAAGTAGAATTGCTTGACTAAACTGAATAGCTCGAAATAGAAATGTTTTTTACAATTAAACTCTACTTACATTTAAACTGCGTGCTTTTGCTAAACTGAATTGTTTTAAATTTAACTATTTTTAACATTGAAGCTGTACTTACACTAAACTGAATTGTTATATATAACTGCTTGAATAGTTTGAAATGGAAATGTTTTTGACAATTAAACTGTGTACTCATGCTAAACTGAATTGTTTTAAATAGAACTGATTATTTACATAAAAATGGATTTGTCGTTAAATAACCTACAAAGGTTGATATGCCATAAAACCCACCAAACCAAACCAAACAAATTTACACTGATATTAGATATGTACACACTTCTATACTCGGATCGAATAACAAATGAGTTGGTCAGCAAATATTTTTAACATGTATTTAGTTTTTGGTAATGATGAAAAAATTAAATAACCCTAATTTAAACACCTTTTACGATGAGAAATAAAAAATTAATTGACTTTGCAACATTTCGCTAGTACTTCAATATTTCTTACCTTAACGTCTTCTAACAAGATAAATTGTATGACTGTATGTCTACCTAGGAGTAATGAATAGGAAGTAGCATTCTACGCTCTTCAGTATCCAGAACTGGAGCCTCACAATGAAATGCATTTTAGTCTTATAAAGACATCTTGTAAAGATTATACAGGGTGAAAGAAATGCATAAGTTGCGAATAATTCAAGATTTAGTGACTATCAGATAAAAACGTTGATTTCGACTAATCCATCCAGAGCAAAACGCTCTTGTCAGAAATAGAGCCAAGAAGAAATAATGTCATTCATCTTTTGGATGACCTGTGAAAATACAGATGTTAGAATACAAAATCATTTTCAAAATGATGCTTTGCATCTTGCCAAAAAGTTTTCCACAGAAAAAAATTATTTACGGAGTGATTAACAGAGATTCTTCCAGAAGAAATGGTAAAACTTGAGGAAGCAAAGGAATTGTGGGAAAAGGTAATAAGGGACTCGGAGAAAACACCAAGTAGACAGTGGAACTTAGAGTATGATGACTGTATACCCTGCAGAAGGGTTTAGCTTAAAAGAAGTCTACTAGAATAAATAGTATAATACAGAAATTATCATGTTGAATGATCAAGCACATGGCATGAAAAACATTGAGGACAATTTAATGTATAGATTGAAAAATTAAAGACTAAGGAACAGTGATGCATAAGGAAATAGGAAGAGAATCCATATGAACGGGTGGTTGTTGTATCATATTTACCCAACCCCTCCGCTCGGGCAGGATGTGACACAAGGTCAATTTTTAAGCGAAGTTTAACAGGTTTGAATTCAGAGTTTTCCTTCTCCTAGACTAGTTGCCTCACCAAGGCTGAAGAACCTAGTCTGCCCTACTATTTACCCATACCTGGAAGGAGAATAATTGGATTCATACCTTACCCAAGAGTATTAGTGCAATGTGAAATGCAATCAGTCCCGGCCAGGATTTGAACTCATGTCGCCGTGTCCATTTCCTATGACGATGACCATTACACCACGAGCACCTCCCAATTACACCACGGGTGGTGTTTGTATAGCCGTGATACAACTATACGTATACATATACATGCGGAAACAAAATCAACAATATGGACGAACGAACACACTTCTTTAGAAAAATATACCTCTCACACTTTATTCGAAAGGGTTGTGTGTGAGAGGTGAGTTGGAGACTGAATAGACTACAATATATTGACCCCAGTTCCTTTGACTATAGCAGCACTTCTTTCTCATTCTGCTGGGCTGCTCAACCGGGGGTCCTGAGGGCCCAAGCCCTCTGCTGGGAGCTAGTTCTCACTGCCTCGAACTGCAACTCGAACTTCAACTGCAACTGACTCCAACTAACTCGAACTCTCTGTGACACTGGGTTATATAATTGTTTGATGTACACCTGATTCCTGTGAGCGTCGCATTTGCACCGAATTCAACCCGTTCACGGTCAAGGTTTTATCTTGATATCTTCGACCGGATGCACCTGTTTCTCGATTGACGGCTGGGTCGAAGGTCAATATGTAACCGTGATCAACCAAAAGAATATTTCAGAAATTAAAATCTTAAAGAATGTTAGACCCACGTTATCGATTATAATCCAGTGTAAGTGAAATAAGAATGGTTTTGGTTCAGTAAAGGAAATCAGAGACTTTGAAAAAACCTCAACCTATCTCGGAGAAACCAGCCAGATGGAGTTTTAATAATACAATAATAAATTCCACTTGTTATAGGTTTTTCCATTAAAACTTTTCTCCCGGAACAAGGACAGTTAATAATGTTCGTAAAATACGAAAATTCATCTTTTCTTTTTATTGTCATTAACATCACTTGAAATGAAATTTGATATGGAAACCAAAGAATTTTGGGAGAAGGCAATAATGGACTCGAAGAAAACCTCAAGCAGATGGAACTTGCATACAATGACTGCCTACCCTGCAGTGATTTTCCAAGAGGAACCTCATTTATATAATCAGTCTGGAGTTCTACCTCGTGGTGTAATTGTTAAAGCGATGGACTGCGGAATCGTAGTAAGCAAGTTCGTACTCCAGTCGTGCTGTTACGTTCACTTTCGGGCAAATACCACGTGAGAAAGATATGAACCTCCTTATCCTCCCAGCTATGGGTTAAATAGTACCACTTCTTCCAGGAGAGTAGCTTTGGCATTGAATAGCCTAAAACAAGAAAACATATCAATCTGCTTAGTAAAACATATGGATTTTTGTATCTTTCAATATATATTTTCCATTATTTCATATAAATAACCTAATTTCGTCTTTTTATAGATTATGGAAAATTTAGTAAAAGATCATTTGTCTACTTTTCTGTCTAAAATTAAATTTTCAACTTAATTGTGCTTATTTCTTAGGGCTTAAAGTAATTTTGAAAAATAGTTCGATTCCTTCTCTCTTTAAGGACAAAATTATATTTAGTAAAATAGTAATATTTGTTTTCTTTCTTTTTTCAGAGTAAAATTTTATTTGATATAAATGATTTATTTCCGTCTTTATTCTGCTTATTTTCCAAGTATAATTTCATTTAGTAAAATACTTGATTAATTCTCAATTCCTGTGTATAATTTTACTCAATATGAATGATTTTATCCCGTTTTTATTGTTTTGTTTTTTTTCCTGAGTATAATTACATTTTGGAAAATATATTAAATCATTCAGCCTCTCAAATAGTAAATATTTCATTTTGCAAATTATATGGATTATAATTCAGAGAGTAATTTTGTAGCGGAGATTTTGGTTATCGGAATTTTTATGTGGGGACTCATGCATGGTAGGTGTAAAAAAATACTTGGCCTCGTCGACATTCCCTTAATGGGGCGCTTCAGACGCCCCAAATCAACTTAACCCGGCAAAGCCAATAAACCTTTAAAAGACGACCCCCTGAGACCAAGTGTTCAATTGCGGTCAGTCACGTAGGCAAGTGACCAAAACGGTATTTGTTGCACGCCCCACCAAGAGGCCGAGTGTGGCACAAGGCCATTTTTAAGGAGGGTTCGGATGAAGAACCGTAGTCCAGATACACCAGGCAAATGCCTTGGGCCTCGTCGGAATTGTGACTAAAACAGAAATTCGAGAAATAGGCGACATCTTTTATACTCATGACTGATTGCATATCCTCATCACTACTCATGACTACACGAAGAAAAATAGTTCCAAATTTTTTGAGTTTATTTGTTTTTAAAGAAAGCATTTGTCATCGGATTTTACTTAAAAGTTTAAAAAAAAACATCAACAAATTTATATTTAGATTTATTTAAAATAATTTTGAGTGAAATATTTTATTAGTCTGAAAATATTGCTAAGCTTTCTATAACTTTCAGGACGACGATAACCATCATCATTATCAGCAGCAGCAGTAGCCCCAGCCCGTGGTCGTCGCTATAATACCATTGGTATTATAGCGACGGCCACACCCAGCCCCATTTCCGCCACCACCAACAACATCACCACCTCTACAATTACTAGTAATAGCAGTAATATCTTATTTAATAAAAATAATTATTTTTATTATAATATCCTAATTATAACAGTGGCAGTTTGACATATTTTTATTATTTTTGTCATTGAGTATTGATAAAAAGAATATTTTTCTACGAATACAATATCATCATCATCATGTCGTGCGGTCAGCACGGATATCCCTGACCCTCTCTCTCCACGTCTCCCTATCATTCATCGCCTCTGGCAGGTCTTCAGGGTTACATCCCGTATCATCACATAACTGCTGTATGTATGTTCGAGCTGGCCGTCCTGCTTTTGATTGGCTATATGCGGGGGTCCACAGGAGTACATCACTTACGATCTCGTCCTTGCTTCTCCAGCAGTGTCCGGCATGTCTGGTTCGTCTAGCTTGTATAGTTTTCGTGATAGGTGGTAGGTGACCGTATAGTTGGCGCCTTGTGGGGTGTTGCTGCCAAGACTTGTTCAATATTGCTCGCAACATTCTTGTATAATGGCCGTCTAGCTTCTTCTCCAACCGTTTCACGCCAGTAATGATGGGTAGATTGATAATTTATAAAAGTAATTTTAAAATGTACAGCTCACGTACATCCACGAACATAGGTATATACACAGGCACACGCAGTCCATTAATATCATTAAAAAATAAATATAATTTTTATAAAATATTTTTTATAAGTTATTTTTAACATTATTTCAGAATTAACCCAAATAGGATCATGAAAGTTGTAATATGAGACGAAGATGGAGAGACTGATAAACCATTAGAGAGGATGATCATAAAAGTGAAATATCTTTATAATGAATAATTTCTAACGTAAGAAAAAAGAAAAAAAAAAAACAGAAAAAGAAATATAATCTTTATAAACTATATTTAAAAAGTATTTTCCAAAATTAAAATAAATATGACCATAAAAGGGAAATATCTTTATAATGAATAATTTCTAACGTAAGAAAAAAGAAAAAAAAAACAGAAAAAGAAATGTAATTTTCATAAACTATATTTAAAAAATATTTTCCAAAATTAAAATAAATAAGACCATAAAAGGGAAATATCTTTATAATGAATAATTTCAAACGTAATAAAAAGGAAAAAAAAAAAGAAAAAGAAATGTAATTTTCATAAACCATATTTAAAAAATATTTTCCAAAATTAAAATAAATAAGACCATAAAAGGGAAATATCTTTATAATGAATAATTTCTAACGTAAGCAAAAAAAAAAAAAAAAAAAAAAGAAATATAATCTTTATAGACTATATCTAAAAAATATTTTTTCCAAAATTAAAATAAGTATGACCATAAAGGAAATATCTTTATAATGAATAATTTCAAACGTAAGCAAAAAAAAAAAACAAAAAAAAAAGACAGAAAGATTAATATAATCTTTATAAACTATTTTTTTAAAGTATTTTTCCAACATTAAAATAAGTATGACCATAAAAGGGAAATATCTTTTAATGGTTTCAAACGTGAAAAAAAAAATAATAAAATTAATTAAATCTTTATATATATCTTTTTAAAATATTCTTCCGAAATTAAAATAAATATTACCATAAAAATAAAATATCTTTTAATAATGAATAATTTCAGACGTAAACCCCCACCGCCGCCAAAAGATTGAATTTCCCATCACAGCGACTGATATAAAAAGAACTTCTATCCCACTAGGAATGACGTCACAGGGGACTTTGTTTTATTAACCAATCACAAAAGAGAATAGCGGTGGGGAGCGAATATCATGCACAGCCTATCTTTTGTAGCTTTTTGCGTGCTAACCCTTATTTAACCGAGCTTTATATTTGAGGTTTGGTGTTTGAATGTAATTTATGTCATCAAATAAGTAAGAGAGCTTTTATTTAGGATTAGTTCTAGACCATCAGGGATAAATATTTTGTTAAATCTTGGGTATAATGTAGCTGGGTATTTTTTAAATTCGAAATGAGATGCCCTGTTTTCCTAATTCTTAGTGGATATTATTCAATTGGACTGTGACGTCAAATGTCACCACTTGTGTTTTGAGATCAGTTTTTTGCGATATAAAGTGAATGTCATTAATTAATTTGTCTTAATAGCAGAGAGACAAATATCATAAACAGCCTATTTTTTGTAGCTTTTTGCGTGCTACACCTCATTAAACCAAACTTAATAATCAATAATTCTCATCTTTTATTTTTTTCTTTCCAAGGAAAAATTGGTTTTGACTTTGAAGAATTTTTTTAGTTTATTTTATTGATAATTTATTTTGATTTTGAGTGAGTTATATTAAACTTTATATATTTTTAACAAGTCAACTTTCTGAATAATTTTTTGGTTGAACAAAAACGAAAAAAGAACTAATTTGAAACAGAGGTCGGCATAAAAGTAAAAGGGGTGACCTTAGTCGAAGGTGACCCGAAGGCTCCCTTTTCAAAAGCTTCCATACCAAGGTGTAGGGGAGGGTGCTACTCCATTTCCTGAATTGCTCCCCCTAACCCTTGATCTTTACCTTATAATACTGAGTGCTGAGCAAGGCAGCATCAAGTACCATTTTTTGATTCTTTGGTATGACTCGACATGGGATTGAACCCCAGTTGATGAGATACCTGGTTTTCCTAATTCTTGGGGTGGTATTATTATATAGAAATGTGGCGTCACAGGTTACCGTATATATATATATATATATATATATATATATATATATATATATAAGTTGAGTCATAAATCATGTATGTTTATTTTTTAAAACAAATTGTATCTTGAATGAAGGATAAAGAAGGAAATCTACATATGAATCTGATATTTAGAAATCATATAAAATTTCTATCCTTGTCATCAGTTGTCAGATCATCAGTAAACCCTAATCATGTTCTTTCCTTCTTTCTTAAGATAAAGACAGCAGAGTTATCGTTTTAAATATTGCTGATTTATGCACAACAATTGTCAAGTCACCAGTCAGACCGATTCATGTTCTTTCTTTTTCATTCTTTCTTTGTTAAGATCAAACGAGTAAATCTATAGTTCTTTAAATCGAAAACAAAAAATTGAATATTTTCTTTAGTTTTCTACATTTAAAATTAACTGATTTTTAAACACCCGGCACAAATAAAAACCTTAGGTGAACAATTTATTACTCAGGATGGTTTAATAAATTCGATATGATTTCACCGGATTAATTTCCTCGTTTTCTAATTATTTTTCATAATATTCACTAATTTTTAATAATTAAAATTATTTTAAGAGCAAAAAATGAAAGAAAATATTCAGTTCCAAACAATGACGGTACCAAAGATCCTGGAAAGTTCTTACGGTTCTCTTAATCATTTACGTCGACTTCTTTGAAGTTGTGGAGGATCCTTAAGTCCTCGAGTTAATGGGGCTGGAGACCGAACATAAACTGTAATATTTTGACCCCACTGTTATGACCGTCACGTTGTGTCTTTCTTGTTCTCTAGGGCTGCTCAACCGGAGGCCTAGGGGCTCACTCTGCTGTGTGATGGCTTTCTTTATTGCATCTTATCAGCATCTTCTCCGGACCTCAGCTCATCAGGGCCCCAGGCCCCTTCGGCCTAGTATGGCTTTTCCTACCACTCTCGCCTCCACTGGAACTCGAACTCAATTGTCAACTACACTGGCCCGTCGAACTCAACTGAATTATATAATCGTTCGACGCCCAATCGATCTTTGAAATCGAATGTTTAATCGTCATCAAGTGTAAATAACTGTCATACAGTTCAGAGGTCACTCTCTTCCGGTGCGTCAGTCTATGAGAGTATCATGGGATATTTTACCTCGTCCCATATTATCAGCCTTAATCCGCCCAGGCGATTTCCTCTCATAACTGCCATTAGAATGTATCACTTCCTTCTGGTGCATCACCTTGAATGGCTTTTTTGGCCGGGTCAAAAGGTCAAAACATAACAATATCACCGACTACATCATACGTGCGGAGAATACTGCTATATTTTAAAAAAAAAAGTCGGTGAAACTATAAATGATGGACTGCTTATAGCAATGATTCTGAAAGGGCTATCGAATGAATACAACACATTCACCACTGTGATGACACAGAAAGACACACCTATGACTTTCAAAAATTTTAAAACGGCCCTAAGAAATTTTGAAGAAGCGGGGAAAACTGAAGGCAACGCAGTAATGAACGTGAAAGAAAAGAAATTCAGCGGTCAACCAACAGCACCTTTACCAAGAGGAAACAAAACCAAATTTGACGGAGCATGTTTATCGTGTGGAAAATACGGCCACAAATCTCAAAATTGTAGAAAAGCCTTACGTTGGTGCAGAAACGGCAACAACAAAAGTCATGATATGAAGTTTTGTAGAAAAACGAAGACCAACTACACACGTGCTAAATAGGACGGCGTAAAGCACATAAACGATAAACACACTTTTATTTTTTCTGTGAATAATACCGATGAGTCATATTGTGATTTGTTAGTGGACTGTGGAGTTACAACACATATTTTAAATAATGATTCGAAGTTTATTAATTTTTATAAAAATTTTGACCCTTCACGTTATGTTGTAGAATTAGCTGATGGAAGCAAATATAATAATTTGCCTTTAAAAAGGGGAGATTCTAGTGTCAAAATGACGGTAGCAGAAGGAATTTCGTATTTTTGTTTGGCGCGTAGCTTAATTCGACCGTTAGAGTCGATGCATAATTTCACCCAATCAGGATGACTTATCCTATTCATCCGAACAATCTTTCCGGGCAGCACAAATTGTGGAAGCCGTCAAACACTTCTTACTTTTTCAGAACTGCTTCGTTCAGGACAGACGTCTTACTGTCTGCTCTTCAATAGTAGCAGCAGCAGCATCATCACACCACCATGAGGGAAGCTGTCTAATTTATGGACCTCTTTCGTCTATTCTCTTAGACCAAGGGTTCCCAATTGAATATGAATTAGATGAATTCAATACGTCACACACAGGAACAACTTTATGTCACCCCCAAAATTGGCTATGTTGACTGCGATGCAAAATCCGCTCCGACGCCTAGCTACTTCACCTCTGGGCAACATTTTCTGGAGACATTCATGCTTCTCCCCGAAACAACCAGAACCACAAACTCACGGTGACTACAAAAGTTTCTGTCCTCAAACAGCAAACACGACTTTTGCTACACTATGGCGAACATATTTCCTGCACACATTCAACAATGCCTTAACCTAACGATACACTTTTCGCTCCGGCATTTAGCTGCTAAAATGCTTTCTCAACTCTATAACAAGTTCATTTCGTTTCCTTACTTCTTTACTTACAACGAGACTTGCAGCATAAACGTAAACACTTTATTCCATGCTGCCATTAAAAACCTACATATAAAACCTTACAGCACCATCTTCATCTTCTTGCTTCTTCATCTCACTCCTTTATTTACCTTTTACCCTCAGCGAGGAAGTAACGTAACACCAACATAACCTAATAATATTCCCTCGCTAAATGACTAACACAAATGGAAAAGTATATAGAAACATATTTAAAAATGTATTGTATATTCCTTCTTTTGATAAAAATATTTTCTCGGTACAGGCAGCGACTGAAAATGGTGCTAAAGTAGAATTTAAACCAAACCCAGCAACGCTTAATACACAGGGAACAACATTTGAAATACATAGGAAAGGAAAGGTGTATTATCTAAATAATATATGTTCATAAAAAATTATGCATTCGCTAGAAGACTGGCATAAGATAATGTTACTTTGTAAAGTTGATGATATTTTAAAATTTGAAGAAAATGTTGAAGGTATGCAAATTACCGAGAGAAATAAATTTAAATGCGAAATTTGCCCACAAGCAAAGATGTCACAGTCACGAAATAGGCTGTCTGATGTACATGCGACTAAAATACTAGAGATGGTTCATGTTGATTTAGCAGGACCGATAGACCCCATATCAAAGGACTGTTTTAAATATGTATTAGGATGCATAGGCGATTACCCTGTAGAGAAGAGGAAAATCTCGTATTTTGGTTTGGCGCTCAATTTATTTCAACACTTAATTTCACCCAATCAGGATGACTTATCCTATTCAGCCCGGACTTTCATTTCCGGCTAGCAAAACGGATGAGCGGCCAAACCCACTCTTTTTGGCTTGAGACGGCGACCAGAACAGACGTTCTCTGGCCGTCCCTACTTAGCGATGCTTTTTAGCTAGACAAGCCGCCCAGTGTGGACATCTCACTGCGGCTTTAACCTAGCAACACCAGCAGCAGCAACATGGACACTCAACGAGGGAACCATCTAATTTATGGATTTCCTACGAGGAATCCCAGTTGAACATAAATTAGAAACATACAACATGCCTCGCACAGGCCCAACTTTGTGTCACCCCAAAAATTGGCCATGTCGATCTGAGCGTAACTCCGCTCTCGACCACATGGAGACAACGCAGACTCTCCCCCAAAAATACCAGATACAAAACTACACGGTGACTCTAAACACAATCCCTCACACGTCCCGCAACACACGCTGCCATCTCAACATCCCGCTACGCCATTTCGTCTCCAACACTAACAAGCCTAAACTCCACGAGTCTTGCAGCACCAAAAGCAAACCATATTCAGTGCTGCAAATAAAAAAACTTTTTTTGTTGTGTTGTTAAAGAAAAGTTTCGTCATTCATTTGTGTTGCCTAAAAAATATAGTGTTAGAAAAATTAACAATTTCCCGAAACGCTATAACCCTGGTCGAATAGTAACTTATATGTTAAGAAATAAATCTGACGCACGGAAGGCTTTCGATGTAAGAACCGACCAAGGGACTGAATTCACTTCTGGTGTTTTTGAGTCAGTGTTAATTGAAAATAAAATTAATCACCAGAAAACATCACCCTATTCGCCACACCAAAACAGTACAATTGAAAGAGCGAGGCGCACAATTTTTGAAATAGCTAGATGTATTTTAAAAGAGACTAATCTTCCGAAATATATGTGGTCATATGCCATTATGTCTTTGACATATATTCGTAACAGGTGTTATGATAATCGAATTGGGACCACACCATATAAAATCTTTACTGGTACAAAACCAAACTTATTGAATATGCATCTGTTTGGGAGCATTTGCTATACGCATGTGCAGAATCCTAAAAAATTGGATGATAGAGTTGAGAAGGGAATATTTGTAGGATACGATAAATATAATCCTGCTTATTTAGTCTATTTTCCTGAGAAAGAAATTGTTAGAACCGTGAGGACCGTAAAATTCAGTGATAAGGTTAGAGAATTCTCTAACCCGTCTACCAGTACTATAGATGAATCTCATGAGGATACTGTGACTAAAAATGATAAAATTAATACGGAAATACCTAAACCGACATTAGAAGTAACTGAAAACAGTCAACGAACTAAAACACGTTCGAAACATTTAAGGGATTATTACGTCAATGACAAAGAAAATGATATATTAAACCATACTAAAGATTACCGTTACTACATTAAGTCCATACCAAAAACGTAAAACGAGGCGATGCTGTCAGAAGAGTCAGCAAAATGGAAGCTAGCAATGAAAGAGGAAATGGATAAAGAAGAAAGAAAAAGAAATTGAAACGTTCGAATGAACGCTACTACCTTTGAATAAGACTCTAATACCTGCACGGTGGGTATATTCTATTAAAACAGACCAAAACCAAAAAGAAATTTATAAAGCTAGATTAGTAGGAAAAGGTTGTTCTCAGCAACCAGACATTGACGATCAAGAAACATTTTCACCAACTGCAAAAATGACCTCGATAAGAATGTTAACGCAGATTGCAACTCAATATAATTTAATGGTACATCAGTAAGATGTAAAGTCAGCCTATCTCAACGCACCAATTGAATGAGAGTTGTACATGGAACAGGCAAAAGGTTTTGAGATAGAAAATAAAAATGGTAATGAAAGATTAGTATATAAATTAAAGAAACCCCTAGCCCAGTCGGCTGGGGCTGTAGAATACACTAACTGCACCTCTGGAGAGGGGTAAGACCCCCTCCCCAACAAGTGTCCTGGATATGACACTAAACAGTCTGATAGTGAGGTCCCAGTAATGGTGGGGAAATACGGAGCACCCCTTCATTGCCATTGCTCCCAGGTCCACTCTGGCCCGGCGTGGTAGCACCTGATAGGGCCCTATCTATGGGTTAAATAGAACTAACTGCATACTTATGCTAAACTGAATTGTTTGATTAAACTAAATAGCTTAAAATAAATATTTTTTGACAATTAAACCGAACTTACAATTACACTGCGTGCTTATGCTAAACTGAATCATTTGAAATTGAACTGTTTTTGACATTGAAACTGTACCTACTCTAAACTGAATTGTTATATATAACTGTTTGAATAGTTTGAAATAGAAATATTTTTGACAATTAAACTGTACTTATGCTAAACTGAATTGTTTTAAATAGAACTGATTATTTACATAAAATTGGATTTGGCGTTAAATAACCTACAAAGGTTGATATAAAACCCAAGAACCCAAACCAAAGAAATCCCTCTATGGTCTGAAATAAAGCGGTTGAAATTGGAACAACTTACTACACACATATTTCACCATCATCATGTCGTGCCGCTAGCATGGATATCCCTGACCCTCTCTCGCCATTTCTCCGTATCGTTCATCGCCTCTGGCAGGTCTTCAGGGCTACATCCCGTATCCTTACAGAGCTGCTGTATGTATGTTCGATATTTGATTGAACAAAACTTTTGCCAAATCGTTTTCTGACGTGTCTGTATATCCAAAATATAAAAAGGAACATACAATTATCATTTTATGTGTGGATGATATCCTAATAGCGTCAAAATGCAATGATAATATGATACATACTAGAAATATCCGCAAAAAAATTTAAAATGAAAGACCAAGGTAAAATTAAATATATTTTAGGTATAGAAATTACTTATGAAAATAATATATATAAATAAAAATGTAAATGTTTGTTACTAACCGATAATCTCCAGTTTTATAGCAGTAATTGGTTGAAAATTTTCAGAGAGTATTTTATTCGAATTCAGGAGTGTTTTTATATACTTATTATCAAAAAATATTACAATAATGAAAAAAAAAAATTTTTAATAAGTCGTTTTTCTCCGAGAAAAGTCGTACACGAAAAAAATAACTTCCGTTTTATAAGAATTTTACACGTGACTTTTTTTTTCTTTTTTTTTTTTTTTGCTTAGTCATTTTCATTCTTTTTCGGTTGACTTAAACAGAGACACTAAACTTTAAACCATATTTCGTTAGTTCAGTAGTAAGTAATTTTTTTTTATTCTAACAAATTGTTTACAAAATATCTTTTGTGTTTAAATTCAACGAAAGACATCCATTAAAACAGAGACACTAAACTTTAAACCATATTTCGTTAGTTCAGTAGTAAAATTTTTTTTTATTCTAACGAATTGTTTACAAAATATTTTTTATGTATGTGTATATGTATGTGTGTGTATATATATGTATGTGTGTATATATATATATGTATGTTTATTATTTTTGCAGAAGTAAAAGAGACAGAGTAAGAAAGCGTCCCTTTTGGTGTCGCCGGTTAGTATGTTGGTCCTTGAGTTTGTAGGAAGTGTGTGTGTGTGTCACTGTACCAAGTGCTCGTGTGACTGGCCGCAAGGCTGGTTCTTCTGTGTGTGAAGCTAGTAGCAGCGTGTTCTTCAGCGAAGGTCTTCCATGTGGAATGTCCGATAGTAGAGGATGCGAGAGAGGTCTATCTTGGCTGCTAACTAGGTGCTCTCTGACGGAATAGGCCTCTATGTTAATGCACACAAAACGGAATATATGTGCTATAATCAAACGGGGGACATCTCCACTCTAGAAGGAACCCCTCTTAAACTAGTAGACAAATTCACTTACCTAGGAAGCAGCCTCGAATCAACCGAAAAGGACATCGAAACGAGGTTAACGAAAGCATGGACAGCTATCAATAGGCTATCGATTATATGGAAATCAGACCTAACCGATAAAATGAAACGCAGTTTCTTCCAGGCAGCGGTCACATCGATACTGCTATATGGGTGCACAACATAGACGCTAACAAAACGGCTGGAGAAGAAGCTAGACGGCAATTACACAAGAATGCTGCGTGCAATCTTGAACAAGTCCTGGCGGCAACACCCCACAAGACACCAACTGTACGGCCACCTGCCTCCTATCACGAAAACTATACAAGTTAGACGAACCAGACATGCAGGACGCTGCTGGAGAAGCAGGGACGAACTCATAAGAGATGTACTCTTATGGACCCCCACACATGGCCGTGCAAAAGCAGGACGACCAGCACGAACATACATTCAGCAGCTATGTCAGGATAAGGGATATTGTCCTGAAGACTTGCCTAGGACGATGAACGATAGGGAGGAGTGGCGAGAGAGGGTCAGGGACATGATGATGATGTGTACATATGTATATATATATATATATATATATATATATGTATGTATGTGTGTGTGTATATATATATATATAAATGTATGTATGTGTGTGTATATATGTATGTATGTGTGTATATGTATGTATGTATGTATGTTAAACATATTAGAAACATGCATTTTCTTTTTTTTACCATTTAAACAAACTGAGCCACAGGATTGCGTGGCTGGGTACAGCTAGTATTATATATATATATATATATATATATATATATATATATATATATATATATATATATATATATATATGCACTAAAAACAATACCTTCAAAGGTTATTGGAAAAATTTGGTATGAAGGATTGCAAACCCAAATATACTCCTATTGATAGTAATATCAATAAGATGTGTAGTGAACCAAGTACATTAACCGACAGAAAATTGTATTAAAAAATTGTCGGAGGTTTAATATATGCAATGACTACGACTAGACCAGATTTATACTTTATAGTTACAAAATAGTCACCATGAAAATAATGAACCATATGAAAAGCATATGAAGATAGCGAAACATGTTTTAAGATACATAGAAGGAACAATAAACCAACAATTAATATCTAAGCCCACAAAAGCACTCTAAGCCTTACAGGTTTTTGTGACGCAGATTGGGCGAACTCACAAGACAGAAAGAATATCCATATTTACCCAACCCCTCCGTTCGGGCAGGATATGACACAAGGTCAATTTTTAAACGGAGTTTAACAGGTTTGAATTCAGAGTTTTCCTTCTCCTAGACTAGTTGCCTCACCAAGGCTGAAGAACCTAGTCTGCCCTTCTATTTACCCATAGCTGGAGGGAGAATAATCGGATTCATACCTTTCCCAAGGGTAATAGTGCTATGTGAAATGCAATCAGTCTCGTCCAGGATTTGAACTTCATTTCCTACGACTATAACCATTACACCAAGGGCACCAAGACAGAAAGAATATCACTGGATACGAATTTATGATCT
This sequence comes from Sepioteuthis lessoniana, assembly GCA_963585895.1. NCBI lineage: Eukaryota > Metazoa > Mollusca > Cephalopoda > Myopsida > Loliginidae > Sepioteuthis > Sepioteuthis lessoniana. Next base: position 21,425,020 of record OY757922.1, read on the forward strand.
CAGATGAAGGCCTAGTTATTTCATGGAAAACACGAAAACAGTCAACAGTTGCCCTCACCACGTGTAAGGCAGAATACATGTCTATTAGTGCGGCTACACAGGAGGGAAAATACTTAACAGCTCTCATGAAGGATATGAATAATGAAATAGATTATACATTTGTATTATATTGTGACAGCCAAAGTGCCATAGCATTAGCAAAAAACCCCATACATCACCAAAGATCGAAACATATAGATATTAAATTCAATTTCATAAGGAACGAATTAGAGAAAGCAACTCTAAGATTATTTAACATCGCTAGCGAAGAAAATATAGCAGATGTATTCATAAAACCAGTGAATAGGTCAAAAAATGAAAAACTTAGAAACCTATCAATGGGACTTTGAAATGAACTTTTGTTGTTTATAATAATGATAATAATAAAAGAAAAAAATCAGGTCACAAAAAGTCATTACCCAAAAAGGAAGAAAACGTTAACTAAAAGAAAAAAAAAACAAAAAAAAGGATCATGTAACAATAAACCCAATAAATGGAAGAAAACGTTACCAGGAAAAGAAAAAGAACATTTGACAACAAGCCCAATACTAAAATTGGAAGAAAACGGATCATGTGACAACAAGACCAATACCCCAAAATGGAAGAAATATATATAACTTTTTGAAAATTATTGATGCTATGTTATAAGAATGTAACAAAATTTATGTTGTCAAACAATAAACTAAAAAATAAAAAGTGTAAATATTTTTACCCATTTAAAGTCGATCATCAGATTTGTCAGACACTGAAAAGGGAGCAAATCCAGTTGCATCAAATAATAATCTTTGATTTGAAAGAAATTTCAGCTGAAGCGGGGCTGTTGGAATAATCAGCTGAAATAGTCCCTAATGTATATATTAGGTTTGGTGAGACAAATCACCGAACTACTTCCTGGATTCCAGCGCGACGGCGTGTCACGTAACTGGTCTAGGGACGCCATATATATTTTGGCCCCCAATTTGTATTCGTTCTTTTACCTGCCAATAAAGCTTGTGTGCACACGTGCATATCGTTCTATACCCCAGATACTCGTCTATCCTTATTTTATACTAACATTATGAGTCCTCCTACTATCCAAACTTTAACACATTTTTTGTAAATTTTCTCTGTTTTTGTTGTACGTTAAATACTCATTTTAATGCGGGTCAGTTAAAATCTGTTGAAAAAGAATTAAAGAAAACAAAGTAACACACTCTTATAATCACTGGGGTGAAGAAAAGTAATCAAGTCTGGCTGAAAACGAACACATTCAAGATGAATTATCTACAGAGTGAAAACCTTTTTTGAGTGAACACTGCAGAAAAAATGTGGCTTTGCTTTTAAATATATTTAATAGTCTTTCTGTGTAATCATCATCATCATCATCATCATCATCATCAAGGCGTGATGACAGTACTGATTCTCTAAACTCTACCCACCCGTCCCTAGTCGACATACAGGATTCTTACTTCTGTCACTATGTAATCATCATCATCAATAAAGCGTGATGACAGTACTGATCCCTTGACTCTATTCATCCGTCCCTAGTCGACAAAAATGTATCCTACTTATTTAATATATTTAATATACACCTGTGTAAATAAATATTAAATTCGTATACGACTCCAGAGAAACGTTTTCGTTGCAGGTATTCATGCTGTGAAGAATGAAATATCGTTTTTACCCAATTGTAAAAATACAGACAAGATCCTAAACTGGGACACGTAACAAAGGTCTTCAAAATAACACTCTGTCCAGATAGGGTCAGCCACGGACATAAGCTCCTAAACTTTTTCACATATAGTAGTAAGGTTTTCTTTTTCTCTGAAAATATTCAGAGAATTCGTTGAAACGATTTTTTTAAATACATTATAAAATTAAGTTTATTTATCTTTTTCGTATCACAGGTTGTATTGGGAAAAAAAGGAAAGTGGAAAAAAGCATTTCCAATCCTGTAAATATTTAAATGTTTAGATGTTGATTTGGCAATTTAAATATTTAAATGATTTGGCAATTTAAATGATTTGGCAATTGATTTGGCAATTTAAATATTTAAATGTTTAGATGTTGATTTGGCAATTAACGGAGAAACTTCTCTCTCTTCCCGAAATTCGAGACTTGGAGAAAAACAGAAATATATTCTCCTTTCAAAATGAAAGACTGAAAAAAGGATTTTGATGACTATCCTTTACATATTACAGTAACGTTATTATCACAGAAAAGTGATGTTTCAATATTACCAATTCGATCTTTTGAGTAGAAGTGTAAATAGTTCTGTGAATCTCTATCGCACCTGATAATTTGAAATCGTATTAAATATTGTTAAAAAGAAGTAACTCAAGTCAGATAACCTAAGCGGTTGTTTTGTATAACTCTCCTTTTTGTAAAATAAAATTAATCTTCTATTCTCCTTTTCAAGAAGCACACGTGTTTTTATTTTCCTTCGTCTAATTTCGCTCGATATATACTAATCTTAAGACATGGCAACTTCAACAGGTTATGGGCCTAGCAGAAGAGATAATGGAAGTCGGTGGAGCAGGTTATTATTTGACGGAGATGAAACCAAATATGAAATTTGAGAAACCAAGTTCTTAGGATACCTTCACACGTTAAGTTTAAAGGACGCCATTTTAGGTAAAAAATCTTTACGGAGACGAAACTGATACGGAAAGGAATGAGGAAGCATATAATGAACTGATACAATTCCTGGATGACAAAAGTCAGTCCCTTATCATGAGAGAAGCCTCGGGCAATGGAAGAGAAGCTCTGAGGATATTGCGTGACCATTACGCAGGTAAGGGAAAACCAAGAGTTATTTCTTTATATACGGAATTAACGTCACTAAGAAAGAAACAGAATGGTGTTACCGACTATATTATTAGAACAGAAGCAATAGTAACAGCACTAAGAAATGCCGGAGACCGAAGAAAATAGTAAACTTCGACATTACCCCAGAAGGGAAAGAAAACCTCCTGAATATCTAAATGACAACATTAAAAATTCTGAGGATGATTGTGATCATGCATTGATTAACTTGGATTATTGTTATAAAGCCACATGCAATATACCAAGAACCTATAGAGAAGCAATAGACTCCTCAGATGCGCACTGCTGGGTTGAGGCGATGCATGAAGAACTGGAATCCCTAAAGGAAAATAATGTTTTTGAATTGACAAATTTACCTGAAGGCAAAAAGACAGTAGGTAGTAAATGGGTCTGCACCACCAAGGAAAACCCTGATGGATCCAAAAGATATAAAGCAAGATTCGTGGCTCGAGGATTCAGCCAGAAAAGGGTATAGACTATGGAGAAACCTTCTCCCCTACTGCAAGCATCACCTCAATACTCATCTTGATGCAAATGATGGTGCAATATGATCTGATTGTCCACCAGATGGATGTAAAAACGGCATATTTCATGCACCAATTGACTATGAGATTTTTGTGGAGCAGCCTGAAGGATTTAAAACAAATAAATTAGTCTACAGGCTAAACAAATCTCTATTTGGGCTGAAGTAATCAGGCAAAAACTGGAACAAAATGTTACATGAATGCCTCATCCGGAATGATTTTATACAAAATCCAGCAGACCACTGTGTCTGTATGAAACAAAATGAGAGATTATTAATCGTATCCTCGGTTGACGATTTAATCGCAGCTGACAAAGTTATCTCCTTCAGTAATGTCAAGAAAATGTTGATGTCAGAATTTAAAATGAAAGATCTGGGAAAACTCAACCATTTCATTGGGATAGACTTTCACACAACACAAGAGAGTTTATATCTAATTCAGCTATTAAATGGAATGGACACTCAACAGAGATATGAACCTGCAAAAATACTTGGAGATAACCAAGGTACAATCGCTCTAAGGACCCTGTAAATAGACAGAGGTGTAAACATATCGATATAAAATATCATTTCATCAGAGATGCATTACACAAGAAGAAAATAGAGATTATCTATTGTCCAACCACAAATATGATTGCTGACATAATGACAAAACCCATGACAAAATTAAAGCAAGAGAGATTCAAAAGACTTTTATTTGGACTTTAACATCTTTTTGGATTGTGCTCTCATATGTATGGAGATGATTAAAAGTATTAATATGAGAGCATACGGGGGTGTTAAAAAGAGGTAAATCAAGTTAGATAACCCAAGCGGTTGTTTTGTATAACTCTCCTTTTTGTAAAATAAAATTAATCTTCTATTCTCCTTTTCAAGAAGCACACGTGTTTTTATTTTTCTTCGTCTAATATCGCTCTACATATCCTTATCTTAAGACATGGCAACTTCAACAAATATTGTAAAAATAGGTTAAAACCCGCTTCTTGGTGTCCATAAATAATCGAGAAATAAAAAAAAATTATTCCCTAATTTCAGATGATCAATTAAAATTAAATTTATTATGAGCTTTCGAAATATTCGAGGAATATATTGAAGTTCGCCCCAGATTGAAACATGACACCTCAGGTAAGGATACCCCACGGTTATAATGTGAAATGTGAAATTAATTTTAGGCTCAGTCTTTGAGGTGTTCAGCATATTAAAAGAAATCTAAAAAATGTTTTATTAAGTAATGGAAAAAGATTAAAGATGTTCGTGTTTTTATGGGACTACAGAAGATTATTGGTTATTGATATCTGAGTCCTTTAGTTTCTTCTTACTCCACCTTAATTTGCTGGCGTCTTCTTGTCTGTGAAGGCTGCAAAGGAAGAAAAAGGAAGGAAGGAAAGAGAAGATATTTTCTAAATATTAACTTCATTCCGTTTAGGTTTTCGCACGGCTATTTTCTAGTGAGGAATATTTCCTGGACGATTTGAGGACTGTCGTTTCTCCTGAATCAGGCATGGAAATATTTTAGTCGTCTCCGATGGTTAATAAGTCCAAATTCAGTGTGGTCATGTCCAGTTGTGTTTTATATTGCTTGCTTCGGTGTGGTCTGCTATGGAAGACCCGGATGTATTTACAAGCTGGCCTCTTTTAAGCTCGTATTTTGAATCTCGAGCTTAAAAGAGGCCAGATTGAAAACCCATCCGGATCTTCCATTGAAGGGGCTCGTTTTTTTTGGCTCGTTTTTTTTGGCGAATGCCCCGGGGCCTGTTCGTGTCTGGTGGGAGGCCGCGACAAATACCGCCCCGGGGCCTGTTCTGGACTTCGGTCCGGAGCGTGGCCCTGGAAAAGGAACAATGGCAGACTTGGGGCCTTTAATTAGGCAACTAGTTTCGACTAGGCTACCTTCGGGTGGGCGAGCTGCATTTTTGTCTCCTTTGTACGGCACTTGACCAAGCGTCTAGTTTAAGCCGCAAACTGGCATACGTGCCCGGACCCACATTTGGGTTCGTGAAACTGCTTGCCTCATCAGGCTCACATTGCACTAAGTGAGCCGATGAGCAGCACAGACAAGCAGGGTTCGAGTCTCGATTCGTTCCCGACCTCCCCTCCCCTTTATCCCCACTTTAATTGGCCTTCGGGCTTTTGACCTTGTGTCAAGTCGTGTCTGGTGGGAGGCAGCGACAAATATCCGGATCTTCCATTGAAGACCACATGATAAATAACAGGGAATGCGTTGCAGATATCAATGTAGACAGACTCTATTCTGAGTCGGTCACATTCCTTGTATCACATCAAAGTGTTGGAAACCCTTTATAAACAAAGAGACTGCTTGTTGAGGTTAAATGTAATCGGTCTTTAACCTTTTGCTCATCTCTCCTACTCCCCCCCTAGCTTTTTCCTCCCCCCTCTTCTTTTTCTCCATTACATTCCCCCTTTCAATTTACTGGTTGTAACAACTTGAAAAGTGACAGTCGAAACCGGTCGTTTTTCCCCCTTTTTTTAAATAATAAACATGCCTACTTCTGTCTTCTTGGCCATTAAGAAGTTCTTAACCATCAACAACTTGTTTATATATATATATATATATTGTCATGCACAGACAGACTGTTTCATTCTATCAGAACTCTTCAGAGTGGCTAGACACGTAGGACGCTCGAAGCCGGGATCGAAACCCATCCAACTTTACGTTAGACTAAGTCTAAGACCGCTCGGCCAACAAGCGTACCACGTTTGGCTAAGGGAATTTTTTAAAGGTAATATGTAGTAACAGCAGCAGCCGTTTGTTTACATTTTTATACCCTATCGGCTACCAGAGTGCTCAATTCTTTCGACGAGCTTTGCATTAGGCGAACAGCGACCGAAAATTTCTTCACCAGAGTGCTCAACCCATGCACACACATGTGTATTATTGGATGTACTCCTTTGTTTTTAAATGGCTAGTATTAACCACGACTTATGGAACGACTCTCGAAGTTTTGTTCCTTACAAAACCTCGAGAACAAAACGACCAATTCAGTACCCTCACAAAATTGTTGGGGCTACACATTCAACGTCGACACCCCCCCTCTCTCTCTCTCTATATATATATATATATATATATATGTGTGTGTGTGTGTGTGTGTGTGTGTGTGTGTGTATATATGTATCATTTTTCCATAATTATCCTATCATATTTCAATGAATTAACACCAATTAGGATCACAAAGAGTGTTCGCCAATGGTCCGGGAGGCCTGGGTTCAATTCCAGGTCGCGTCATACCAAAGACTTTACAAATGGTACTTAATATCTCCTTGCTTAAGACTCAGCAAAATAAAATACGTATCAAGGGTAAAGTGGAGCAATCCAGGGAAAGGAGTAGCGCCCACCCCTACACCTTGGTGTTGTAGCTATTAAAAAGGGAGCCTTCTGGACGCACTCTACTAAAGTCGCCAACTTAAAATAAAAATTATCACAAATCAGTGGTATTTACGACCCCCAAATTTAATGTATGCCACCCCTCTATGAAACTTTACATAGTTATAAAAAAAATGATAAGCAATGATGGATTTAAAGTTTTATTTAAACAATGAAAATAAAAATCACAAACGCCCATAATTTGCGTGTTTTTTACCAAATAAGTAATAGACAAAAATTCCGAGTAAAATTTTATTTAAGTTATATGTTTGATAAGAAAAATTTAATTAACGTATTTTATATAAATGAAATTAAATATTTATCCAATGTTTATAGAAATCAGTAAACATAAGATTTTGTTTCAAGTAAGAAAAAAAAAATTTCTCTCTAATATTGTCGTTTGAAATTGGAAACGTAGTCGGAGACTACAACTTGTCTCCTTTACTCTCCCACTTTCTCGTTTCTTTCTATCAACTCTCACTCCTTTCCCCTCTTGTAGTTCCACGTAACACGTGATCATGCTCATCCAATAAAATTCCTTATACTCCTATGATGTTAAATCTCTTTATCAAATGATGTGGCCATTTTGAAATTATCAATCGACCAAAAAGGAGTTAAGATTTTTTGTTCCTAATTTTAACTCGAACGAATTATCGAAAACAGTGAAACAAGAGCGGAAAAAGTTGTAAGTAAGAATTTTATCGATTTCGGAAAATTCTAATCTTCCTAAAGATTGATAGACATAATTTAATGTTGCTTTTATTCATCCACAAAAGATTTTCGGTCAGTTTATACATATTTCCGAATTTAGCTTCTACCCACCCCCACCAAAAAGAAAAAAAAAGTCGCAGAGTTTTTGAATTTGTTAAATTGTAGGGAAAAAAAAAGGATCGTTAAAATGTAAGTTATAAATAAGTCTTATTTATTTATTTTATTTTTTTTTTATTAATTGAATTATTTTAAAAACCACGATGTCGAAAAATAAAAGTAGGAAATAATAAAGTTAATAATTTTGTAAGACCATCAAATAAGCCTCGTTTTTTTTTGTGTCTCTGGCGAGGCTCCTCTATTTCATTAATGTGTGTATTGTGTCCGTTGTAGTTGTAATTTACGAAGTTCTTTGCTTCGATGTAGCACAAGGCAGAATGAATGGGGCGTCCAATGAAACGCTGACTCACTCGTGTAGGTTTGCTTGTCTAAGTAATAAAATCATTAACAGACCACAATTTTTTTTTTTTTTTTTTTTTTTGTTTAAGTCTACTTAAACACACTAATTTTTAAGTGACCTTGAATAAAGTAATTATAATTCTTATTACAAGAAAATGAACTTATCTTTAATCTCTTGATTTATTTATTTTTAATGAAACTTTATATTGACCATTTTTTTTCAAAGTATCAAAAATTAGAAAAGGAAGAAAAATCAAAGATTACTTTCTTCGTTACCTTACACAACCCGCAGAACGAAATACCTCCCCAATTTTGTTTGTAAAAAAAAAAAAAAAAAAAAAAATTACTAGCTTTTTCAAGTCTACCAGAGAAAGTGATAGCTTAACTTGCCTACCCCCCCCCCACATACACTTTTTAAGCGGTAGTACTAATCCTTAAATCGTCAACTTCCTGTTTCGCTCTCTTCCCCAAGATCTGAACGAAGCAACACGTGAATTTTGTCTTCTCAATATAAAACTTATAATACTGGGCAAAACGGTAAGACTCTTATTTATACATTAGCGTCATTTCGTTATGTAAATTTAACTTAAAATAAGCACCCACTTCCAGACCAGCAAGCATTATTGACAACCACAGATAGCAGCAAAGGGACCTGTAACCAATTTTTTTTTTTTTTTTTTTCTCCAAGTAAATTTTAAAGTGGGGGTGTGGAAATGATATTTGGATTTTTTTAAAATAAGCGATGAAAAGACTTGAACAAAAAAACGTTTCAACAGAAGAGAAAATAACACATCCCGTGTGGTGGCGGGCACTCACTTTAGCCTTTTTTTTTTTTTACTTTGTACTAACTTTTCTTACGGGCACAGCTTCAAAAGATTTTTTTTTCCGACGAAGCATCAGTTTCTACTGGTTGCGGCATAATGTGACTCTCGCAGTCTGAAAAAGACAGTGGGGGAGGGCACAATCTTGCGGCTTAGATTTTTAAAAAAATTGATACACCAGAATTGTTTCATCCGAAACTGAGGAAACAAATATCTTGCCAGGTACTATTGTATATATTCACACCTGGTCACTTAACCCATTCTTTCAGATTGCGATAAAATCTCTATTGTCAGTGAATGGATTTCTTCAGAAGTAACTAAATTTTCTGAGTGGTTGATGACAAAATGTTCGTAGCGTAAACCTAACGAACTGATGCTTTTGTAGGCCAGCCAAGCCTTTAAAGTCCAAAATGGTAACGTTGCACGTTGTTAGAGTTTAGGACAATAATCCTTATTTTGACAACACCATGTTTTCTAGTCTTTTCCATAAGTACTAAGGGAGCAGGTGACAGTCGTGGGTAAGACACCATGGAATGCAAAAATTCCATACTTATCATTTTCGAAAAAACTGGACAATTCAACTGTAATAATTAAAAGAGGGAAAAAAATTCTGATTTTTAGTTAAAATGCGATGGGTTGAAGGGTAAAGGTTTACCTTTCCACAGAAATTTGACAAAGAAAACCTCTTCACAATTGAATTAACGTAATTTTAATTTCATCGTCACAAATACTATTATTTAGAAAGTTCGGATAAAATGCACAGATAAAGTTTATTTGAAGAAAAGAGTTAAAATCATTTTTTTTTTCCGGGAGTAGCCCTCATGTAAAATTGTAACTAAAAATTAAAGTATGTTAGATGCTTGCATAGAATAACACACGCAAAATTTTGACTGAAAATCTTATTTACGCAGTAATGACTGGTTAAATAAAAAAAAATCGACGGTATATGGATTGATTTAAAAGAAAAAAACAAACTAAAAGGTGAAGTTTTAACCGATGAAATTAGCATAAATGAATAAATTATTAAACAGATATCTACTCGGGAAAGGGAATTGAAACACAAATACACATTCTTTCTGTCTCCTTCTTTCTTTCAAACAAAACACAAACACACTCTCTCTGTCTCACTCTGTCTCTCATATCGTTCTTTATTTCTCTTTCGAACTTAGTTTTTCATCGTTCTCTTTTTCTTTTTTCACTGACACCTCCCGTTTCGTTTATTTACATATATTTTCTCTTTATTACTAACCATCTCGGACGGCATGACAGATGTCACACCGAGTTTGAACATATGCAAAGGTACAGTGGGTGGACGAATATTTTGAAAAAAAAAAGCAGCAGTTGCTGCTCTATCCTCGCGTTGCTCAAGAAGAATCTTAAGGCAGCCATCTTGCACAATGAAAGAAAACTTCTAGATTTAAATAACCATTTTTTTTTCCATTGAACGATACCAAACCATTCTGCTTGCTGAAACATGTGAAATGCTATTCAGAAATGCGTTTTGTGTATTAAAAATATTAGAGCTGTTTAAGACCAATTTTCCAAGAAAAAGATGGAAAAAGCTTAGACGATCATTATTAACGGATGGACAAAGCAAAATTTTGGCTGCATTAAAATCCAAGTTGTGGTCAGTTTTAGATGTGTTGTAGAATTGGATTTTATGTCTTATAAGGAATGACATTAGAATTAAGTTTACTGTAAATCCACCAGTAAAAACGACCTCCATTTCTATTCACACTTTTAAACTTGATTATGGGGTCTTACAATTATTCTGTAATGGTCTAGTAGAAATTGTTACGTCTCCCAGAGGAGGCATTGAATTATATTAGACATTTTCGGTGCGTTATAAGTTTATCGTATGTTCAGCACTGGGTGCTGCTGACAGTCAACCTGCCGCTAAGCCAGGGGCTCATTAGACACATTCTCTTCCCACGTGCAGCAGAAAGAAAACTGGTCCATACAGTTATGGTGGTTAATGCATACAGAGGAAGAATTTGTCTGTGGTGCCAGAAAGTCCCTCATTTTAGGCATACTTTTTTTCCCCGCTTCCTGTCTTGAGGCCTCGTGGGAGACTTACTTTTGAATTATTTTTTTATCACTCACAATGGAAAACAAGAAGAATAAATCTATTTGGTAGATTTTTTTTATTAAAGCTATTAATATTTCTTGATAAAAAGTGTTATGCCCTTCAAAACAAATTATTTTTGCTTAATCTTTGTTTTTTTTTTTTTATGAAATGGTATGAAAAAAATTGCTATATTTATTGCATAATTCGTGGTATATTTTTATTCCATGAATATTTTAAAAAATATATTCAATTTTATTTTTCTCAATTTTCAGGTTGAATTTTTGAATAATGACAAGCAACGATGATCAAATGTACAAATGTTCCGATTGCAAAACCAGATTAAATATGGAATCTCGAACACTGACATGTCTCCATTCATTCTGTGAAACATGTGTAAATAAAAAAGTCAAAGGAGAGACAAGTGACAATATTCAGTGTCCACAATGCGACGAAATTGATAAATTTGAAAAACTGACACTGTCACCAATTTTGGCCAGTCATTTGAAAAGTCAGCGAATAGAAACTACTCAGTGGAAATGTGACTTGTGTTTGGAGAATAGGAATGGATCGATCGCTACAAATTGGTGCAAGGATTGTGATAAATTCTTCTGTAGCAGATGCAACAAATTCCACAGTAAACTCCCCGCAAAACTACATAATTCTATTGAATTAACTCTGATTGGTAAATTGGAAATTATAGAAGCGATGAAGACGGATATGTGTAAGATTCATAATAAAGTTGAAGATTTATATTGTGATCGATGTAACTTGTGTCTTTGTGGCACATGTTACACTAGACACGTAGAAGAGTCGCCTCAATGTTCATCTAGTCAAATCCCATTGAAGGAGGTGGCATTAATGAAGCAAAAATTGGAAGGCCCCACCCTTCTTAAAGAAATTAACGATTTGGAAAAGACTCTGCTGCAAAAAAAGAAAAAATCGCAGATTTACAGTGACGAATTAGAAAGACGATGCGGCATGAAATGCATGGATCTATGGCAAACTTATGAAAACGTCGTCAAAGAACTGAGAGAGAAAAAAAAACAACCCTGTGAGGAATTGCAAAGGGTAACAAAACAACAAGTTGAAAAATTGCAGAAATTCCGAGATGAAACTGAAAGTTTGTTGAGAAAATTAGAAGGTTGGCGTAATAATTTGTGCTATTTACTAAAAAAAGAGCAAAAAGACAAGGACATTGTTTTTGGTGTCGAATCTGTGGCAAGAGAATTTGGATCCTTATTTGCCGAAATCGATCAAAAAATAAGCGAACCGGTGAGGGGAATGCAAATGCAGCTGAAAAGTTCTCCATACTGGGTGCAATTCCTTCGAGGACTTCAAAATGGTAAGATAGGTTCGGGATCTTTGGATTATGTAGATGAATTCATTCAATTAGAAAACAAATGGAATCTGCCAAGATCGAACAAGCGTCGTTTAATTTCATCAATTCTCGTCAGTAATAAAGACAATCACATTTTTCTTGCTGACTATCTCAACTTTTCAATTATTGAGTTAAAAGAATCAGGAGAATTTGTTTCTGAATTGATTTTATCAGATGAAGGAGAGCAATTCCATCCACGGGAAATGTTTTTTAGTTTCTCGGAAGGGTTAGGAGTAAATTGTGGATTGTGGAAAAAAGAAAGGTTATTTTTTTTGGAAAGAGAAAAGTCTTTTCCTTTTTTAAGAACCAGAAAAATCATTAACAAAAAACCCCAAAATTTTTCTTCTTTTTCTGTTTGTCAAATAAAAAAATCAATTCTGTTTTCTAATAAACGGAAATTGCAAATTGATTTTTACACGGAAAAAGGAGAATACATGAAAACCATTGACACTGGGAGATCGAGTAATGATGGGTGGCCCCTAATTCGTGCTGATCACTCAACCGGAAGGTTTTGGGGGGCAATTCCAAATACTCGTAAAATATATTGTTTTAGTGAAAATGGACAAAAGCTTGAATCATTTGAAATCGAAGAAAAATTTTTGAATTTCTCTATAAATGAAAGTGGAGAAATTTTTTTTTGTAATTCGGAAGAAATTTTCGCATTTTTTCCTGATATAAAATTGCAAAAAAAATTACATAAATTTCAGCAAGAATCTGAAAACATTCCATCAATTTTTGTTACAAGTGAAAAAATTTACGTTTGTCTTGAAATTGATGAAAAATATTTTATTAAAATCTTTAAATTCATGGAGTAACAATAAAGACGTTTTTGTATTTAATTTTTTTAAATTTTTTTTTCAAAATTTTAGAAATAAACGAGAAAAATTTTGAATTATTTTTGTTTTATTTTCTGCTGTTGAATTTCTAAATATTTTCCTGTAATAATAAACATTTGTTGAAAAATACATGAAAAAAAAAGAATTGATTGTTTTCAATTTATTGATGAGTTATTTTTTATTTATACATTTTAACAAGTCTTGAAATAATAATCAGCATTTTGATTATTCATGAAATTTGAGAGAAAAAAAAAATCTTTATGAAATTATTAATGACAATCTTTTTAGTCAATGCATAATATTAAATTTTCAAAGTATAAGTGATACAAGGATGTTTTAATGATTCTGTAAAATGACATGCATATATATAAATTTTTTTTCCAAGTCCTGTTTACAGTTCGGGATGATTGTGGCCTTTTGATATCTTATATATATATATATCCAAAGGCCACAATTATCCCGAACTGTAAACGGGATTTGGATATAATTTTTTTCCCTCGGAAAAAGGTCCTTAGTTTGTGAGTGAGTTTTTTTTTTTTTTTTTTTTTTTTTTTTTTTTTTTTTTTTCCCTTGGTGTAGTCTCTTTGAATTCCAAATGTTGGTAGACTAAGACAAGTTTTCTTACCTAATGGTTATCGTGTAGTTTCTTTTATTTCGCATCGGACTAGGTTTCTTGTCATGTGTAGACTTTTCGATTTCTTAATGTTGATTACATCAGTCAAGCTTTCATTGCTTGTATTGCCAAGTGTAGTCTTTATGATTTAATAACTTGGGTTGCCTAAGACAAAATTTCTTAAATTGTTAATATACCTCTTCATTTCACCATATTGCTTGCCTCAGACAAGGTTTCTTTACTTGTTTTATGCCAAAAGTCCTCTTTTAAATTTTTCTTAATTTATGTTGCCTCTGACAAGGTTACTTTATATACTGTTCGATTTCTTTTTGTTTCCTCTCCCAAGCTTTCTTAACTTGCAGCTATGCTTCGTATAGCTCTTTCTCATTTCTTAATTTGGGTTGGCTAAGACAAGATTTCCTACATTGCGCTATTGCCTAGTGTAGTGTTTGTTTTGTTGTTGTTTTGTTTGTTTTTTTGTGGTTTCCCTCAGAAAAGGTCTTGTTAACTTGTGATTATATCTAGTTAATGTTTTATTTGGGTTGCCTTGTTATTGTTGCATATATATATATACTGGATACATACCGACGCATTGACAAAGATGCAGGGAGGAAGACTTCTTTACAACATATTTTTACCTCTCACTTTATTGCAAGGGTTGTTCAAGGTTTGCATGTGAGAGGGTGCTGGAGACCGAACATAAACTTCATATTTTGACCCCACTGTTATGACCGTCACGTTGTCTTTCTTGATCTCCTGATGCTGGAGTCCACCATCGGGGTTTCCGAGGGCCCCCTCGGTTGGGTGTGGCCTTCCCTACTACATCTGGTCTCTAGCTTTCTGTGTAGTGTACACAGAAGGCACATTCTACTGGCAACTGCTTTGGCTCGTCGAACTCAACTGAGTTAAATAATAATTCAACGCCCACTGGATCTTTGAAATCGAATGTTTAATCGTCATCGAGCGGAAATAACTGTCATGCAGTTCACAGGTCACTCTCTTCCGGTGCATCACTGTAGTGGCACCGTGTGACCTTCAGCTTGTCCCATATTATAAGCCTTAATCGGCCCACGCGATCTCTTTCGATTACTGGCCATTGGAATGTGTCACTTCCTTCCGGTGCATCACCTTGGAATAGCATTTTTGGGTCGGGTCGAAGGTCAAAAATATAACATTATGAGTGGTATTGTGTCTTTGTCTAAGGCCACCACTATGAGAAAATCAATGGACCTTACTTTGTTGTTAGGCCTAGAGGAGTTTTCTCGTGGTGTAATGGTTAAAGTTATGGACTGCGAAATCGTAGTAAGGGAGTTCGTACTCCAGTCACGTTATTACGTTCACTTTCGGACAAATACGCTTGGGAAAGGTATGAAACCACCCCCTTAACCCCCCAGCTATGGGTTAGATAGTACCACTACTGTTCTTCTATAAGAATAGATTTGGCATTAAATAACCTACAAAGGTTGATATGCATTAAACAAAGAAACCAACCCAAGTGGAGTTTTTTTTAAATTTTATTTCTTAATTTGGGTTGTCATAGAAATGTTTGTTTTACCTTGTTGATATGCCTAGTGGAGTATTTGATTTCCTCATGTGGTTTTTGCCAAAGACAAGTTTCCTTGTTATCCCGAGTGGAATCTTTTTGCCTCTGACAAGGTTTGTTTAGTGTAGCCGTTTTGATTTCTTAATTTGGGGTTGCCTCAGACAAGGCTCATTGTTATTCCTCCATCACCAAGCAAACGCCTGAATCGTCTAGTCCACGAGCGACAAGTCTGCTCGGACTAACATCTGCACTTCGGACCCGTATTGACACGCCCCGATTAACCGATCATCTAGTTATGTCATCAATCTTCCATAACTGTGAACCAATCACTAAGGTATTTCTCATCTTTGAGATGCGCTTTTGCCGAGAACAAAGGCTTTCTACAGCACCGACTTCGTGTCGGTGCTGTAGAAAGTCTAAAGCAGACTACACCGACATGATACCGCAATTTTTATTATTTTTCCCTGATTTTTTTTTTTTTTTTTTTTTTTTTAATATAATTAAAATTCTTTTAAGTGCTGAAAATAGGAGAAAATATTCAGTTTTCGATCATCATTCTATGTGGTTTACTATGAATGATTTCATCTTATTTTAACGATCTTAGGGTCGGGTATGCTTAGGCCAACATTAATACAAAACAAGATTTGACAATATTTAAGAATACATTAAACACACAGGGAAGGTTAGCGAGGGTACGGCAAAAAGATGTAAAACAAGATAATATAAAATAAAGATGTATATGAAGTAGTAAAGTTGGCGGGCGACCCGAAGACTCCCCTTTCAATAGCTACTACACCGAGGTTTTGGAGGGGTGCTACTCCTTCCTCTGGCTTGCTCCACTTTACCCTTGATACATACCTTTTAATGCTGAGTGTTAAGCAAGGAGGTATCAAGTACCATTATTGAGTCTTTGGTATGACTCGAACTGGGCCATAATTGTAGTTGCCATGATTAAAAAATCACGTGCAGATAAATTTAACCAAGGCATTTACTATAACGACCTTGTTTGCTACAATTACTAATGCTACTTCTTGTACTAATACTGTTGAATTTTTATGCCAATGGTTGCGGGTATGAGGGTCGGGCAGCTAAGGTAACTCGAGAGCTCAGGACCCGAAAAATTAACGTGGAAGGAGAAAAAGGGTTGAAACTTCTCCCACTGTGTAGCTCCCTCACTTTATTCCGGGTGTTGTATTTGAAGTTGAAAGATAATGCTTACTGGATTCGTGTTTGGACTTGAACCTGTTTGAGAAAGATGTTTTCCAGGCGTTTGCATAAAGATAACCGCAACTCATGTGTTGTGTCAACCATGACTTTATTTCTACTGAATGTTTACGGCTAAAAATCCAAGGGAGTTAACTCTACATTTGTTTATTGTTTATATACGCATACAACATCCCCCTCCCAAGTTCTTTGTCCTTCGGCTATGTTTTGGTCCGAACTTGTAAAGTGTATTCAGGTATCCTATGAGGTGGGTGCACTTTTCTTCCAACTCTAGTTCAGACCATTTGTTCAATTGTGGTTGCTTGGTGTTCTGCAATTTCTGGAGGTGATGTGTTTGTACGATTCAGGGATGGGGAAATCCTGAGCTCCTATTGTTATATAATTAAGGAATGATTTTTTTTATTTTAATAAAATATAATTAATGAAAAATCATTAATTATATTTTATTCAGTTTGGTTGGGCTTTGAACTATTCGAGTTAAGAGTTCAGGTGTGTTGTCAATTGGTGCAGTTTACGCATAATAAACCCCAGACAGAAAATGGGGCTGGAGTGTGGATGACGTCATACTCAGAAGAGATAGGCTGAGAATTTGGAAGATTTTGAAAAAAATTTCGTTAAGTTCCGACCATGGTGTGGAGAAGTTTTGTCCGACCATGGATTTGAAGGTTGACATTGGATCATGAAGGCAGACAGTTGAGTTCCCTGCCGTTGCGGCGGTGTTTAAGTTTTTTGGTTCCCGACCAGCAAAGATGAATTGAGATCCTAAACACCACGAGATGTGCCGAACATTGGGAGTGTTGTTAGCATAGTATGATTACGAAAGACTTTTAAGAATTGTGTCAAAGAACTGAACTCAGAAGTTAATAAAACCGTTCGTACCTGAACAACAGAGTCACCTTTGTATTTGTGCATTTGTATTTGACTGTATTTGTTGTACCGTTGTTATTGATATCATTTTGTTTGTGAGTATGCAACACTATGATTGTGGGATGGCTAAAAGATGTTATTTGTTGCGACGAAGTTTTTGGCTATTCTCTATTAGGGTGAGACATGACCTAGGTTGTTCATATCTCTTGATTACTTTCCCCTTTCTTGGCCAGGGTTTGCCATTATGTAAATGGACATGGTCACCGATGTTCAGGGATGAGGGTTTTTTGCGTTTTCTAGTTATCTGTTTAGAGGCTGTGTCCTGGTATGTGAGTTCCTTTATTCTAGATAGCAATGTCCATAACTCATGTTTCATCAGATTTTTTTGCTGGTGACGTAGTGTTCTTGCCTGGTGCCGTGTGCATTGCAAGCAGTGCTAGGTCTTTGTCATCTCCTGATTTCAATAGAGTTCTTTTAAGCGTTCGTATTGTTCTCTCTACCATACCATTAGACTGTGCAAATTCTGAGCTATAAGTGTCATGTTCAAAATCCGAGTTTGCAGAGAATTTTTTGAATTCTAGCGAGGCAAATTCTAGATCATTGTATGAAAAGACTAGTTTGGTAATTCAATGTCTTTTGAACATTGCTTTCATATGCTTTATTACTATTGGTGAGGAGTTTGCTGATTTCAAAATACTTTGAAGTAGGTTCTCCCCTGTATTTTGAACAGGTCCGTACCGACTTTTGCTCGAGGTTTGTCAGGGATCTCATGGTTCTTTAGCGGTTCAGTACCTTGACGGGTTTTGTATTGTTGGCATGTCTCACAGTTTGATATCGTATCTGTTATGTTAGCATTCATGTTTGTTCAGGAGAATGATCGTCTGGCTTGCGATTTTGATTTTTCAATTCCCAGGTGGCCTTGGTGTAGAATTTTCCGCATTTCCAATCGGGGTGTTGAGGGTACTATGATTTTCTGGCCTTTGATAAGAAGCCCATCTTGATATGTGACCTCTGAATAATGGTGATGGTATGATCTGAGACAGGGGTCAAGTTTGAGGTGAAGTTCCGACCATTTTGTTTCTGGTGACCTTTTTCACTGATTGAGAGAGATGACATCACAATGTGGACAAAGTAGTTTATTTCTTTGTCCGAGATTTCAGAAGTGTTGTCTTTTAATGCAGCCCAGCTTCGTGTGTTTGTAACCTTTATTAACTGGCCTTTTGTGTATTCCAAGTCGAAATCATATTTTTGGAGCCTTAAAAGGAAATGTATTCTAGGTGGAGCTTTGGCTATTTATTTGTTCATTATAGACTTGAGTGGTTTGTAATTATTGTGTACAATGAAACGTTCTCCATATATGTATTCATGGAAATACTGACAGGCAAACAGAATTAACAGTATTTCTAATTCCAGAGGACAGTACTTTGTTTCAGGGATTGGCTGGCATAAGCTATCGGATGCCATTCATTTTCATGCAGCTGTTTTAGCAGAACTTCTAATCCTTGGGCAGATGCAACGGATGATACTTTGATTGGGAGTTTGGGGGTCAAAATACTTGAGTGATGGGCTCTGAGGTCTTGAAGTGCATCCTTTTGATGCTTATCAAAGGACTAAATAGTGTCCTTCTCCAGGGTACTGTTTTGGTGGAGAGGTTTTGGACAAATTTTCCCAGCTGGCATCTGGTACTATTCTCTTGATGGATATCGTGTGTCCGAGGAATATCAATTGACGCTGATTGAATTGGCACTTGGCTCCATTCAATTTTAGTCCTGATCGTTTGACGGCTTGCAGAACTTCAATTGTTCTCTTTTCAAGCAGTTCAGGTGTATCTGCTCAGATGATGATGTCACCGTGGGCATTCCAACATCCTTCTATGCCTTCTATGATCGCGACTATACGAGCTTGATACAATTCACTGGTACTGTAAATCCCTTATGGAATGCGGAGAAATCTGAAACGGCCACAGGGAGGATTGAAGGTGAGGAGTTTGGAGCTTTCTTCATCCACCCTAATTTGCCTGAAGGCATTTGAGGCATCCAAATTGGTGAAGTACTGTGCTCCTGCCATTTCCCGAAATATGTCAGTTGTTGGTAGGTGGAGGTGCTCCTTTTTAATTGCCTTGTTTAGATTTCGAAGGTCTAAACAAACTTGCAAGTTGTCATTGGGTTTTTCTATCACTATTAGAGAGGAAACCCAGTCCGTGGTTTCATTGACAGGAACAACTATGTCAAGATGAGTCATTCGTTTCAGCTTCTGTTTTAGTTTTTGTTTGAGGGCAAATGGTTCTTTGCGTGGTGGGTTTATGATGGGTTTTATATTTGGGTCCATTGTAATGTGGTGATGCAATGCAAATGTCCCTAGTTCCCCAAAACAGTCTTTAAATTTCGAGAGGAAAGGTGCTCTCCCTTCGAGATGCAGAGAACTCTTTTTAATCAGTGCACGTCAGTACTGGTTTTTAGTCTGAGGATTGGAAAAGCGTCAGTTTCTGTGACAATTATTGGGATATTGTGTTGTTTTTGTGTGAAATTTGTACAGCACATTTTCCTAGTACCGGAATAAAGGTGCCGTTGTAGGCTGTAAACCTTGTGCAGATAGGCTTTAATCGAGGTTTATTTTCCAGTAGATAGTAGTCTTTCTTTGGAGTGATGTTCACTTGACTACCTGAATCAATTTTAGATGTGTTTTTTTTAGTATCAGTTACTTCTAATGTGACAAACCAATCTTCTGACGTTGAGTTAACCTCGTATTTTTTTCGCTTGTGTGTTGGTTACTGCGTTTTGGCCGTGATGTAGCCAACATAAGTTTCTTCATCTTCAGATACTGATGAGTCAGTCATTCTGCACGATTTCCTTATCGTGTTTGTTTGTGGGGCACAATTTTGCAATTTGGTTGTGTTTTTTTGCAGGTGTCGTAGATTTGGTTCTACGTGTGGCATTTGCCTCGAAAGTGTGAGTATAAACAGAATTTGCATTCTGTTAATTTTTTTTCTGACAAGGAGCTGTTTTTTGGGGGGGTCACTTTCAATTCGTTTAATTCACACTCGTGACTCTGCGTTTTTAACTTGTTTACGAAGTCGTGGAATTTTTCAGCCTTATCGAGTAATGTGACATTTTTTTTAGGTATGCAGTATTCCTTGAATTTTGTCATTACCAGATCGTAATTCATTTCATCATTCACTGACGAAAATTCAAAATTGTTATAAATCTGGCGGCCTTGTTTTCCTAAGTAATTGAGAAGAATGCTGGTTTTAACGTCGTTTGGTTTCTTTAATTTTTCCGTGGCTATTAAGTAAAACCTCAGTTCTTGTTTGAAAAGTTTCCAGTTTTTTTTAAATATTTCCGTTGGGAAAGTATAAGGGTTCCGGGAGATTAATTTGAGAGGCCATGTTGTCTCGTCCGACGACCAGAATGTGAGAGTGAGTGACAGTTTTACGTTGGAAAAAGGGTTTAAGATTGTGACACCATGTTGTATTTAATGAATAAAATGAGATAAGTCTTACCAGAGTCATGTTGGGACTTGGGCCTGTTAGAGAAAGATGATTTCCTGGCAACTGCATAAAGATAACTACAACGCTCGTGTTGTGTCAACCATGACTTTATTAGTAGTGAGTGTTAATCACTAAAACTCCAAGGGAGTTAACTCTACAATAATTTATTGTTTATATACACATACAACACGGCGTCGCATAATCTTATTTGCAACGAATTGGTCCGTTATTTACAACGTCCGTCCTTTTAATCGTAGCATTTCAACACATGTAACAATTAAGTGGAAAAACTATCACGATATATTTTGTACTTTTAATACATGAGTGTGGCACAAGGCCAAATGAAGAGGACTGATCGTCACTATACTAACTTTAACTTAACTTGTTCAATTACTGATCCCAAACATTGTCTAGTATTCTATTCACTACAACGACACGATTATGGTGTAAGTCTTTCACACTACAACCACCAAAATAAACCAGTCACTGTATGAGTGTCTAACTTAATCCTATATATACGTAAATACGAGGGAGGGGAGTTGATAAATATTTTAATTTCATTTACAAAATTCCTAACAAAAACAAATGAATACTATATATATATATATATATATATATATATATATATATATATATATATATATATATGAAGGTAGCAGAAAAAATATAATCCAAATACGTGAATATATTATGATGTAAAGTCGACGTTAACGTTTCGGTTTCAGTAAACATCTTCAGGACTTGGATATCAAAATAGTTCACATAGCGATGGATGCTTGCTGAGATGACAGAAGCAAATGAGAAATATACAACGAAAAGATACATAAACGTGCTCATAGCGTTCATAATTTAAAAGTCATTAGAACGTGTCTGGCAGTGGAAAAATATTTGAAAATATTGGATTTCCCAAAGAAACGAAACAAAACCTCCCGTTTATTGAGAGATGCGCAACAAGTAAATTTTCATGTATACATCGTCTGGAATCATCCATGTTAAATGTTATGTAAGATTGAATTTGGTATTTGTTTTTCAGAAAGACAGTATGAAAGTAAATATGGATAAAATCCTACAGAAAAAAAAAAACAGAATCCAAATAGGTGAATATAAAGTCGATGTTAACGTTTCGGTTTCAGTAACCATCATCAGGACTTAGACATCAAAATCGTTCACTTTTAACATGGATGATTAAAAGCACTTCGGAGCCTGTTCTGGACTTCGGTCCTGAGCGTGGCTCCACAAAAGGAACAATGGCAGACTTGAGGCCGCAAGGCTTCCAGGTTCGGCCGGGCTACCTCCGGGTGGGTGAGCTGCAACATTGACTCCTTTGTAACCTATGTATGGCACTAGACCTTGCTGTCTAGTTCAAGCCATAACCCGGCATACCTGCCCAGACCCGCATTTGGGTTCGTGAGACTACTCGGCTCATCAGGCTCACATTGCACTAAGTGAGCCGATGAGCAATATAGACCAGCAGGGTTCGAGTCTCTGCTCGTTCCTGACCACCCCTTCCCCTTTATCCCCATTTTAATCGGCTTTCGGGCTTTTGACCTTGTGTCAAGCCTAGTCTGGTGGGAGACATTGGTAAATATCAGCACCTTCGGCTGACAGACAGCCGTGGGTTGACAAAGATATACATATCTCCTTTAGTCATAGCACATCTGTAACGCCAATCCTCTCGCACGGTGTCAATTGCAACGCGATCTCTGGTCAAGGCATCCATGTGACACCGTATCCTAACCCCACTGGGCCGATGTCATCCACAAGACCGGTCGTTGGTCCTGTATGGTCCAGTATTACGGATTAGACCAAAGTTTTCGTTTTCAAATGTCGATTCGATTTCACTCACGTTATGATTTTTTATCCTGGCGGGTAGTTATCGGGTGGTAGAATTGTGAAAGCTCTCCGTTGGTCCACTTGCAAGTTTGTTGGGTGAGAAGAGGGTTAACAGAAAATAGATATGACCAAATCGATCAGATTTTAGAGGGACAAAAGTCTCTCTCTATATATATATACTTACCAACCCCTCCGCTCGGGCAGGATATGACACAAGGTCAATTTTTTAAGCGGAGTTTAACAGGTTTGAATTTAGCGTTTTCCTTTTCCTGGACTAGTTGCCTCACCAAGGCTGAAGAACCTAGTCTTCCCTACTATTTACCCATAGCTGGAGGGAGAATAATTAGTTTCATACCTTTCCCAAGGGTATTAGTGCTATGTGAAATGCAATTAAACTCATCTAGGATTTGAACTTGTGTTGCCGTGTCCATTTCCTACGACGATAACCATTACACCACGAGCACCAAAAGTTTATATATATATATATATATATATATATATATATATATATATAAGTAAATTTGGCGACCAAAGTCGAGGGTGACCCGAGGGCTCTCTTTTCGATAACTACTACACCAAGGTGCAGGGGAGGGCGCTACTCCTTTCCCTGGATTGCTTCACTTTACCCTTGATCTTTACCTTATAATGCTGAGTGTTAACAAGGAGGCATCAAGTACCATTTTTTGAGTCTCCCGGGCCATTGGCGAACACTTTAACCATTATGTCAATGTCCGGTGTATATATATATATATATATATATATAACATCAGCAATACATATAATAAATACAATCCTCGTGGCAAGAAGTTGAATTCTCTAGTATATGAACGATAATCAACAAAACATCGTGTAATTTCGTTAAAAGAGGAGAGGTGGATTCCTTTCAACCCTTTTTGATTACTGTAACTTTTCGACGTTTCAATTCTTCGTGATAGTAATAATAGTAACAATACCAGTCCTAGCTGATGAAAGAAGTAATTCGCTTCTTCGTACTTGTACGTATCAACAGCACATGTTAGCGGACGCTTTCTCCGACCCAACCTCTTAACTACCGCTTGCTCCTTTTATTAGGAACGGGGTCGACCCATTTCCCGACACACTTCTGAAATACAAAACCTTCACACTCGTTTCGTCTTTCGGTACCCTGACCGTATTGTCATTGTTCTAACTTTATCTATTGATAAATCTGAGCAAATTTGGTAAACTTTACATAGATTGATGTCTTGTTAATCGATAAAATTAACCTTTAGATCAAGACATTCTTAATTCTATTTTTTATTTATCATCTGATATCTTTTGTACGATTATAAAAGATTGTATTTTGTTTTCTAAATAAAATCTGTAACATTAATACTTCAATGTTTTGAATGTTTTTACGGCATATCAACATCTTAGTTATTCGAAGACGCCTCTCTTTCACTTGGCGTTTTCTGTTTTATGACAAATCTACCGTTAATAATAGTATTATCATTATCATTATTTCGGGGTAATATTTCCCCTGCCACATATCGACCAAAGGCCTTATTAGCAGCAGCTGCCGACGATGCAGAGCAACTCAGCAGCAGACGACGCAGAGTCCAACCAATCAAACAATCAAACAGTCCTTTTTAGAGCTAATTTATAAAAATTACAACCAGCTCTTTTAAGAGCTGTAGCAGAAAAAATACGAAATTCTTTCTACAGCAGAGCTATTTCAGAAACTCTTCGGAAGATCACCTCTGATCTCTTCACCTACACCCCATTGCCGATACTACGAGACGACGACGCAGCAACCAGCCATATTTGCAGCAAATCTGCAGCAGTTTTTCCAGTATCACCAAGCGACAGACACCTACACACCAGCTCCTGCATCACCGAGTAGCATACCAGTCACGCACGCTTAGACGGCATCCACCTGTAGACCAACTGTCATTTCTTTGTAATTGATTCACCAAATAAAAACTTGACACTTCGAACTAAATCACGTTTCTATCGACCTTGCAACAGCGTCTTGTGATGGAATCAAGCGAGATTTCTGACAATTTATGAACAATCCCAAATCCTGGAGGAGGTCCTGTATTAAAACTATTTCTGAAAATAGCTACTGCCACGTGATGTCCCAATCAACTGTATAATCTACACCATTTGATTTTTTCCAAGAGAAAAATAAACAGCACCAATATGAATGGAATAATATTGAGCATAATAAAAATTAAAAAAAAAAATTCCAGCTTAACAACAGAATGAAAAGGAGTAAAAGGCAGAATAATAGCTACTCACCAATTTCTCACATTCTTTTTTTGTACGGTAAAACGAATTTTTAAATGCATCTACCGTTTGGTACCGAGTACAAAAATGTGAGATATGTCTCTTAATTTGCTGAGAGCTAGCCGAGGGCAAGGGATATATTTCAATTTTTAAAAAAATCATTGTTGGTAACCGTATTCCGAGGACCTGAGACTCCCTCTTCAATAACTACTACACTGAGGAGTAGGGAAGAGTGCTTCTCCTTTCCCTAGATTGCTCCACTTTATCCTTTATCCATACCTTATAATGCTGACTGGTAAGCAAGTACCATTTTTTGAGTCTTTGGTATGACTCGAACTAGGATTGAACCCCAAGACTCCCGGGCCATTGGCGAACACTCTAACCGCAAGGCCAATGATCAACTCTCACGGTAAAGTAAATCCAGGATGATTCTATTAGTTATACAAGTAAGTATAGATATTTGTATAAACAGTAGTCCGAGCCGGTTTTAAAATTAAGTTGAATTTTTGCTTTAGTAGAGATTAAACAAATGTGGATTGTCTGCTTATTGCATTTGCGAACGGGGATAGATATTTATTACTTTCTGAATTTAGGCTGATAAGCAGATATGTGTTGTTTATATGACCCTCTGTTTGGCCCGTCTCTTTGAAGAGACTCCAAGACGTTAAAGCACTAAAATTGCTTTTCAGGGTAACAGATAAACAAATTCGAAACCCATGTAGAAACTCAGTCAATTGAGTGCATCGGAGGCGGGACATCGAAATAGAAGAAAAAATCACTGATTTAATAACTAAAAGAAAATCATAAATTGGACCCCTTTAAAGGAGCCGGTATCATTTAGAAATGAAGTCGCGATCTTAGTCGTCAGAGAATAACAACTAATTCCGCCCACAAAGAATAAGGTTTGTTATTGCTGACCAAATTTTAACCAAAGGACAAAATATCTCTCTCTCTCTCTCTATCTCTCTATCTCTCCATCTCTATCTCTCTATCTATCTCTCTATCTCTCCTACTAAAATAAACAGCAATGTGTTCGTGTTTGTTTACTCGAAAGGATTGAGTATCTTGTTTTAACTTTCAGACAAAACCAGAGACCGAAAAGGCAAAAAAAAAAAAAAAAAAAAAAAAAAAGACCCATAATCAAGCCCATAGTTGAAGATATTTCTCAATTGTGTTCTGGTTATATATGGCGTTGCAGTATCGGAGCAGTAAGTCATCAAATTTCCTTGTCTGTTATACTTCTAGTGGTATTTCATCAAGACCGGCAACTTAGCATCCCTATATAATAAAAGGAATCCTACCAATGCCAACGCTCAGAAACTTAACTAGGTACAAAGAGAAACAATTAACTCATACCAAAAAGAACAATTAGAATAAATTCAATGTCAGATCAATAAAATAAGAAATTCGGTAGAAGATCTGATAGCGTGGTTGATAGATAATAAAGTGAGTATAAAGAAGAACACCTCCAGAGTTAAATTAAAGCAGCCAGATAAGAACTAAGAACTAATACACATGTGGAAAGAACATTTTAAAAAATCTGCTAGAAAAATTACCTAAAGTTACGGTAAACCTATCATGAAAATCATTAATAATAACTAATAATAACCAGCTCGACATCAAACTAGGACAGTTTACTCAATAAAAACTTGATATAGTAATAACAATATATATATATATATATATATATATATATATATATATATATATATATATGTGTGTGTGTGTGTGTGTGTGTGTGTGTGTGTGTAATGATGCATGATTAATTTTTCTTGGTATGGGATTTGTCGCAGAAAGAAACTTGAATTTTTGTTTCGCGCGTAATTTAATTTGACCGTTAGAGTCGCCGAACATTTTCATCCAATCAGGATGAATTGTCCTATTCAGCCCGAACCATATTTCCTAGCAGCACCAAAAATTGAAGAAAGCCCGCGAATCTCTCTCTCGCTCAGAAATCCTCAAAGGGAACGGACGTCTATTCGTCTGTTCCTGAATAGCAGTAGCCGCATCAACCATGATGAGGAGAGCCATCTAGTTTATGGATCCCTTGGGTCTATTCTTCTAGACCAAGGGAATCTAGTTAAAAACAAATTAGATGATACACTCCAACAACTTCCTACCTTCTTTCTTTACTACCAGGCTCGCAGTATACCAGCGTAAACCCCTTACTTCATGCTGCCATTAAAACCTTGATACAAAACCTAACGACGTCTTCGTTCTTCTCCACTACCTTTATTTTCCATCAACATTCAGCGAGGGGATAACTACCAACGAAATACCAACGCAACCAACGAAATACCAACGCAACCAACGAAATACCAACGCAACCAAAGTAATACCAACAAAACCAACTTAAACACTAAACCAAAAAACCCAATGATAATAATAATAATGTTACCCCCATCGCTATAGATTTCATATTACGTTGGAGAAATAATTTTGAAAAAAATTATATAAAATGTAATTTCTTATTGTTATCCTTCTCTTCTAACAAATGATTTAGCCATTTGCAGAGAACAGCACCTCACATGAAAATCAATACGTATTCTGTTTTCTAAAACATATAGAGAAATCTAATACTTTGTAGTGATGAGAAAAAGATTAAAATAAAATAAATCCAATGTGTAGCAGTTCCCAGAAATCTCTGACAGGAAGTGGGAACTGCGCATGCATAAAAAACAAGACTTATCTGCGCTAAAGAAAGAAACCCGTTCTTAATCAGCAGTTACCACTTGGACTGAAAAGATCTATTTTTCTCCCGCTGCAGGAGGGGAAAACCACGAGTCCACTTTGCGGCACGCTGGCTCACTCTCCCACCAGTAGAACCTCAAACTCATTTCAGTCTCTGCGGTAGCCCTGAACTGATCCTCTTTCACACGGCCGCTAGTAGCGAATTCATGGTTGATTAGGTTTTGTAGCCTGATACCTACTTATGTCTGCTGCTAGCGAGCCGACACCATCGAAACAAACAATATAAAAGCGTCCACTAGACACAACCACTGCGACTTTTGACTGATCAACCACGAAAACGACTAGTGCATTTCAGCTCCTTATTTGGGAGACCTGACTTATTTTAATAGTCCAGGAAGACATCTCCTCGCTACCGAATAGCCGTATGAAACTCAAAATAAAGTTGAAATTTAAAAAGTATCTTAGTCTCTTTCTTTCTTCCCTTCAGTAATTCTTTTGTAGCTTTCTACAGACACAGAATCCAATGAATTAAAAAGGTTAGAGGGAAAAACTAATGGAGTCCGATATCTAAGCGCAAAACCGATTACTACCCACCAAACGAAACCCATAACCCCCCCAAAAAATTCTCCCGTAGCCATATAACTCAAACTTCCCATCAAGATAAGAGGAAGTATTTTTTCATGATAACGGCAATGTTTAAGCTAAAAAATTACGAGTCGGTGATTAGCCTCGACCCAACAAAATCTTAGTGATTAGCCGATGCAAAAATTAAATATGGCCGAGGGTTGAATTATTGATTATTGAAATATAATTTTTTATTTTATTTGTTTATTAAGAATCCGAATATATTCTCTATATTAAACTATTTTCTGGAAAATCGACAGCATCCAATAATTTTTTTTTTTTTACTAAGTTTAAATCAATACAATGAGATAGTCAGCATTTAATCACTTTTTACAAAACTTTAATCACAATCCCATGAATTATCAAAAGACGATTAATCGGTCAATTTGCTTATCGGTGCATCCCAACTTGCCTCTTCATCGAGGCGATTAGCCAGCATAACGGAATGCATAATCTGCTTTTTAAGTTACACTTATTCATTATATACACATATATATATATATATATATATATATATATATATATATATATATATATACGGGTGTGTAAATGTCTGTTTCCATCCCTTTATATCTGCAATTTCTAGTTCCACAAATATTTTCAGATCGTATGCGACAAAAAATTTAAAAAATGAGGTTGACTCATCTATTTATAAATTCTTTAGCCATGATAACAATTTAACTTTCAAATTCATTCTAACTATCTGGCAAATACCGCAACCCTTAAACGAACCTCTATTCACCAGAGGTCAGGTTATTGCCACACTGTCAAGTTCGCTTGTTTATTCATCTTTATTTATTTATACCAACCTCTTACCCCCAGTCCTCGATCACAGCGTTGATTATACCAATTATGGTATCTCTTTGCCACAACCTTGTCCGCCTCCCTCCAATCTCTCTGCTACAACGAAAAAACAGATCAAAAGTTCCTTCCAGGGAAAGTGACCATGCACAGCCCTGCCCCACGTTGTGATTCTTTAAAAGTAAGGCCGATGGCCCTGTCTGAAAGGAAGAGGGTTCACTGGCAGCTGAAGACTGGATTCCGAAGGGGTACATGTATTGCAGAACTCAACTAATAATAATAATAATAATAATAATAACTCCGATCTCTGCATGGAGATAAGAAAAGGGTTTATAAAACTTCAAAGTTACAGATGGCGACAAAAATCTGCGGGTGTGACGTATAATGGTCTAAGGCGGCGGTTTGAAGGGGTTAAGTTTTCTTAACGACAATTTATTCCAGCGGCGGGCTGGGGATATCTGAGTTGGCAGCGCGAAGCACAATTCCAATCTGTGGGTCCCTGCCTGGTCTTTGTCGGCTTCGTCTACTTCGTCTGGGACCGAACTGCTTCGCTCTCTGCCACCAACTTACAAGGGTCTAAGTTTTCTTAACGACAGTGTATTCCAGCGGCGGACTGGTGATATCTGAGTTGGCAGCGCGAAGCACAATTCCAATCTGTGGGTCCCTGCCTGGTCTTCGTCGGCTTCGTCTACTTCGTCTGGGACCGAACTGCTTCGCCCTCTCTCTCTGCCACCAACTTACAAGGGTCTAAGTTTTCTTAACGACAGTGTATTCCAGCGGCGGACTGGTGATACATGAGTTGGCAGCGCGAAGCACAATTCCAATCTGTGGGTCCCTTCCTGGTCTTCGTCTGTTACGCCTGGAACCGAACTTCTTCGCTCTCCTGCCACCAACTTACAAGGGTCTAAGTTTTCTTAACGACAGTGTATTCCAACGGCGGACTGGTGATATCTGAGTTGGCAGCGCGAAGCACAATTCCAATCTGTGGGTCCCTGTTTGATCTTCGTCTTTTACGCCTGGAACCGAACTGCTTCGCTCTCTGCCACCAACTGCTGAGTTCTAAAATCAGCCTGATTATATAATAATTGCCAATATTCTGGGGTAGGTTCTGACTGAGGCAAGGGTGATCTCCATAACGTCATCAGAAAGGGTCCAACCCTCTTTTCACTACTTCCACAGAGTCGTCCCTCTCACTACCCTCATAGTGAGGACTATGGGAGGATAGCTTTCCTCCTACCAACATAGTTTCTCTCATTTTACTGCTTATGACATCATCATGCCAGACAGCCTTCACACCATCAACAAAGATTCTCTTGTTTACCTTTCAACAGCTTTTTCTCCCTGTCACCGCAATCAGGTGAGAGACACAGGTCACGGGTTATCTTCCCTGATTGTCAAATTTCCAATTTTCATTTTTTTTTTCCTTCAGGCTTGGGAACCATTCATGATATCCTAAAACAACATATTTTTTTCTTTCTTCCTCTATTTTGCGATTTTATTTATAACCGACTTGGTCACCCCCCATTACCTGTCAACATCTTTCCATTTTCTGTTTTGACTATTGTCAAAAATTCTTTTTCAGAATTTTCAATTCTTTTTCCCAGACATTTTAATTTTTTACACTTCTTGGCAATTATATTTGGCTACTCAACTTTTTGGTTAACCCCTCATGTACCGCCACAGACAATATTGTTACAATTTATTCATATGAAAAAATATTTCTGTTGTTTGTTCTCAAGTGGATAGAGGAGGAGATAGGTATAATTTCGTCTTTTTTTGTGAATACCAAAGATCGATGTCAATAAGAATATATATTATTAAGACTATCATCAAACTGAACTCTTTCATCTTTCAATCTAGTTCCAACAATCCAATAAATACGATGACTTTAAACCTCACCTCTTTCCAAAGCAGAGTTCAGGTCATGGTAACACTGTCGTTAGGATTTTCTTTCTTTCTTTCTCCTACCTAAACTTATAAGATATCATTGACATAAATTTGAAGTAATATAAGTAAAGTTGTCTCCATTTAGTCGAGGGTGACCCGAAGGCTCCCTTTTTGATAGCTACTACACCAAGGTGTAAGGGAGGGCGCTACTCCTTTCCC
The DNA here is from genome assembly GCA_963585895.1 of Sepioteuthis lessoniana. Classification (NCBI taxonomy): domain Eukaryota; kingdom Metazoa; phylum Mollusca; class Cephalopoda; order Myopsida; family Loliginidae; genus Sepioteuthis; species Sepioteuthis lessoniana. Next base: position 21,456,075 of record OY757922.1, read on the forward strand.
TGGGTTGCTCCACTTTACCCTTGATCCATACCTTATAATGGTGAGTGTTAAGCAAGGCGGCATCAAGTACCATTTTTTGAAGCTTTGGTATGATTTGACCTGGGATTGAACTCAGGTCTCCAGGGCCACTGGCGACCGCTCTAACCGCTAGGCCAATGGACCGGTTTAAAATAATATAATTATTGACAAAAATAATTATATTGTGCCATGTATATCAATTTTTTAAACTAATCTCTGATAAAAACGTTCTAAATTTGAATATATCAATCTTGTTGCATTAAACTTTTATTTGCAAGAAAAAATGATTGGAAAAAGCTAAAGTCTGTGTTATTGTCAAACTGTCTATATGGAAATTTACTAAGCTTTTTGCTTAGATGTGGCACAAGGCTATATGAAAGGGGCACCCAATGAGACTCGAACTCACTCGTGTAGGTTTGCTAGTCTAGCTTGCTAACCATTACACCACCAGAGGCGCCCTTCAAACTGTCTATTTGGTGCTATAAATTATTCCTGGGATTGCTTGAGTTTATAAACTTGAGTTTATAAATATTAACTTAAGAATAGGAATTTGTATTTGTCGCTTGTTTGTAATTTCTTTTTTCTTATCTATTTGTTTAATTATATGCATTTAAGAATTGGAAATTGTACTTTGTATTTTGTAATTTTATTTAATAAAGCACAAAAAAAAGGCAAAAAGCCATAATAGCAGTCAGACATTTAACAAATGACAAGTTAAATTGGCAGTTACTGTGTTAAAGCTATCTGATGAGTCACTTGGTATTGATGAAATGGTTTGAATTTAATAAGAAAGAGAAAAGTAAATAATCGGTCATGCGACCGATTACCAATCCCTTGACCAAAAGGGTTGCCGATTATAAATAAAATTATAAATAACTCCTGCAGTCATGAATACAGTCTTACTCTACATCCCCCGGAAAATAACTTCCTTCCTCTTATCCGTTACTATGCAGTCACTAATTTTAAAAGGAAAAATAAATGATTTTTAATATGATTCTTAGTAAAACTAATGGGACGATTCCCTTTCACTTGCAACAAAACAGTCGGCTCCATTATATTACTGTGTCGCATGCCACCCGTGCATCGGCACATAATGCCCGTGGTGTAATGGTTATTGTCGCAGGATATGGACACGGCGACACGAGTTCAAATCCTCGACCTGACTGATTGCATTTCACATAGCGCTAATACCCTTGGGAAAGGTATGAATCCAAATATTCTCCCTCCAGCTATGGGTAAATAGTAGGACAGTCTAGGTTCTTCAGCCTTTGTGAGGCAACTAGTCTAGGAGAAGAAAAAACTCGGAATTCAAACCTGCTAAACTTCGCTTAAAAATTGATCTTGTGTAATATCCTGCCCAAGCGGAGGGGTTGGGTAAATATGATCTGCACATAATGCATAGCTTGTTGCGCTTCAATATCTGATGTCAACATGTTGTACTTTATACATGCATTCCCCTTTGCACACGGCCCTGTAAACGGTCGTGTTACAAGGACAAAAGAAAAGTAAAGACGATACAGGACTCGAAGGACTGGACCTACTCATAAACGGGTGGGAGGAACATACTAGGTCCTTTCCTACAATATGCTACAGACCATCTTTTCATCGGGTGGTTGAAACTTAGAGTACTTTTGCGGTCATGCCAAATTGCTAAAGAAAAATTACTTCCTCTCTTTGTTTTTTTTTCTATGGGTGTCATTCCAGGTCGAAAGGTCAATTCGTTGAAAGCCACGTTGACCTACTAACCTGCCAAACTGTGAGTCAGCGGATTACTTCTATCTCCTTCGTTTATCACATATCTCATAGATACATCCACACTCACACACACACATTCGCGGACTGACCATGGCTGAATATATATATATATATATATATATATATATATATATATTCAGCCATGGTCAGTCCGCGAATACACACATATACACACATAACTTTACGACTACACAAAAGATCCGTTAGTGTCACATTTATTTAATACTTCTTAGATGTTTAATATTTTTCTGATTTCAACGTTTCTTATATCTAATTAAAAGTATCATTTCTTGCTTTTTTAACAATTTAATTGTATTTAATTAATTTAGAATGCTTTTATAATGCGAAATAATAATTATTTGAGTCTAATTAATTTCAAAGTATAACTTCATCATCAGACACTTTTTTTTTTATAAATGAACACGATGTTGGATGTTCAAGAGTAAATTTTATCATTTGGTGGTATTTGCATTTTAAAATTTTGGAGTGATAGGGACCCAGTGTAATCTGGATGTTCTATCTTAAACTGAATTTGTCTATGGTTCTTTGCTGGATAATGTCTATGGTTCTTTGCTGGATAATGTCTACTTAAGTATATCGTCTATATATCTAGTGAAGTATAAGCTTAAAATGCCATAATTTTTTTTTTATATAAGAAGTACAATAAGACACACATCAGAATTAAAGAACACCTCAACATACGTACATCATCGTTCCATAACCATTTAATTAAATGCAAAAATAATAAGTTTTCCGTTAAAATAGAAGCAATTGTACGTAATGTTGGTAATCTCAGAATTAAGGAGGCTTTATTAATAGTAACCGGACATTTGCCTAGCGGTTAGAGTGTTCGCCAATGGCCCGGGAGACCTCGGTTCAATCCCAGGTCGAGTCATACCAAAGACTCAAAAAATGGTACTTGATGCCTCCTTGCTTAACACTCAGCATTATAAGGTACGGATCAAGGGTAAAGTAGAGCAATCCAGGGAAGGAGTAGCGTCCTCCCCTACACCTTGGTGTAGTAGCTATCGAAAAGGGAGCCTTCGGGTTACCCTCGACTATGGTCGCCAACTTATTAATAGCTAAGTTACACCCTCAGATTAACAATAAGTGAGAAATGAATACTGAATATATCATTAATTAACATGCATATTTGAAATGCAAATTTAAATTTAAAAATAAAATAGAATGAAATAAAAGTAAAATAAAAATTAAATTAAATTATTTTGGACAACTGAAGTCATGCCTATTTCGCATAGCGTTTAAACACCACGAGGCACCATGGTTATAATACCCAACATGGCGTTCTAACACCCCACATGACACCATGTTTACAATATTCAAAAAAAAAAATTTGATATCTAGCATCGTGTTCATCTATGAAAAAAAGTTGCTGCCGATGAAGTTTTACTTTGAAATTAATTACACTCAAAATAATAATTATTTCGTATAGCAATAGTCCTCTGAATTAATTCAATAAAATAAAACAGAATTATTTGAGCAATGTTTTAAGCAAATTACAAAATACTTTTTTAAGAATTTAATTATTATAACGTTTCATACATATTTAAGATATCTTTTATTTCAATATTAACATTCATATTATTTGTTGTTTGAATAAATAGATAAATAAATAAATAAATAAATAAATGAATAATATAAATTTGTAAAAAATTCTAGAAATATAAAAGGGAAAATATAATAAATTAAAAAAATAATTCAAAGTAGCATAATTATTTTAACGTATTAAAGACTCTTCCTGGATTTTCGACAACACGTGACACCGCTTGATTAAAAGATGCTAAATTTGAAACATATTTTAGACAATTTCTGGATATAAGGACTGTGAATATCCAAAGAAAGAGTGCTCAATACACAATATACCAGCAGATCAAAATATATATTTTTTTATTTAAAAAAAACAAGAAATTTAGAAATATTATTCCATTTCCATGATAGATCTATTTCGCATATTCAAGGAATTAAATCTGACGAGCTTGAATAAGCGAAATAGATCTCTAATGGAAATGGAATAAGTGAGTAAAAAGTAGTTGGCGACCGTAGGCCAATATTTCTTGATATATATATATATATATATATATATATATATATATATATATATATATAGAGAGAGAGAGAGAGAGAGAGAGAGAGAGAGAGTGTTCGCTAATAGTCCGGGAGACTGGGGTTCACTCTCAGGTCGAGTCATACCAAAGACTAAAAAAAAAAAAAAAAAAATGGTACTTGAAGGTACGTTTCAAGGGTAAAGTGGAACAATCCAGGGAAAGGAGTAGCACCCTCCTCTACACCTCGGTGTAGTAGCTATTGAAAAGGGAGCCTTCGGGTCACCCTCGACTGCAGTCGCTAACTTTACTTTTTTATCCCTCTAATATTGTCGATCTGAATTTGAAAGGAAGTCGTTGACGACAACCTGTCTGTGCCTTTATCTCTCACATTATCGTTGTTGATTCTTCTTCTCTCTCTCTCTCTCTCTCTCTCTTGTTTCTTTCATTTAACTCTCACGCCCTTTCTCTCTTTCAGTCCAACGTAGCTCGTGATCATGCTCATCCAATGAAATTCTTTATACTCCTCCTACGTCATATCTCTTCACAAGTGATGTGGCCAATTTGATATTATCAATCGACCAAATAAGATTTAAAATTTTTGTTCTTAAATTGTAACTAGACCGAAGTATCGAAATCAGTGAAACCAGAGCGGATAAAATTGTAAGTAAAAATCTTATCGATTTCGGAAAATTCTAATCTTTCTAAAGATTAATAGACATAATTTAATATTGCTTTTATTTATCTACAAATGATTTTTTTTTTTCTTTCAGTTAATTCCTTATTCCGAATAATACAATTTAACTTTTGTTAGATAAAAATTGAAAATAGGAAAGGTAAAGATTTTTAAACAGAGTTACTTTTGGAATTTCTTAAATTGTTAGGAAAAGGATTGTCAAAATGATTTACTAACATTTGTAAATTAAGAATAAGAAAAATGTATCGTGATAAAATGAAATTCATAATTGTCTTGAAATCACAAGATGTCGAAATCTTTTTTTTAGAATAAAATGTTTAAATGGTACCCTTTCAATTTAACTCTTTCAATGTGTCTATGTGTCCGTTATACCAGTAGGATTTGTAGAATTATGAATATAAAAGGTTACTTAAACATTTGTGTGTTTAATTAGTCTTGAATAAACTATTAATAAACTTTTTTTTAAACAAGAAAATGAAAATTGTACTTTAAAAAAAAAAAATAATTTGTTTTGAAGTTTGAACAAACTTCAAAACAAATTATTTTTGCTTAATTTCTTGATTTTATTGCTATTTTCATGAAACAAAAAATTGTCTGAAACAAGCGTATCGAAAAAGAAGTTTTCGTTCGTATTGTCGCCCGAAGTGATTTTTGCGTCGGCAGGTCGGAAGTCCTGTCTACTTTTCCCCTAGTATTCAAAAGAAATACCAACAGGATTTCGATTCTCAGTCTCGAAATCCACAAGAATCTCCCTTTCTATGGATCCCTGTAGGGAAAGGCAAAATGAATTATCTCGCGATTCTGTGTCTTGCTCGTAGATGTCCGTCCGAGAAGTTGTAATTTACTAAGCTTTTTGCTACGAGAACTGGGCCATTAGCCAAATATGTAGAGTGTTCGCCAATGGTTCTGGAGACCGGGGTTCAATCTCAGGTTGAGTCATACCAAAGACTCAAAAAGTGGTACTTGATACCTTCTTGCTTAACCCAACATTCAAGTTAAGGATAAAGTAGAGCAATCCAGGGAAAGGAATAGCACCCTCCTTATACCTCGGTGTAGTAGCTATTTAAAAGGGAGCCTTCGGGTCATCCTTGACAAAGGTCGGCAACTTTTACTTTGCTAAGATCTAGCCCAAGGCCTTATGAATGGAACACTGAATGAGACTACCCAATTTCGGACCCTGGGTTCATGTGAAAGAATGTCTCATGTGGCCGAGAATCTCTCCCAACGAGCATAAATACCAGGTTTACGAAGTGGGGAAACTAATTTATTCTTGGCTTTATGCTTTAAAGACGGAAAGAAGACTAGATGAGGGATAGGGTGGGAAAAAAAGGTAAAAAGTTTCCGTTAGTAAACGTTTGACTAGATTTTTGACCACCCACCTCTCGAAGAATTTAAAAAAGATTTTCCCTCTTCAATTTCGCGCCTTTAAATGTATCTACGGTAGAAATTGAGCACTAAAAAGAACCCGGTCCCCTTTTTTTCAGCTTTTTTAATGTAATTACTTTTCTCTTTTTTCTTTTGTCGTTATATTTCGTCTTCATTATGTGTCTATTGTAGGGTATGCACTCTCTTTATATGTGATGCATCCTTAGTTTTTTCTTGGTATAGGATTCCATGTTGCGTTAAAAAAAATATATAAAATAAAATTTCTTCAAAAAATGATTCAGTCATTTGTAGAGAATTAGTCCTCCCATGAAAATCAATACGTATGTTTGTTTGTTTTTTTTAAATATAGAGAAATAACACTTGAAACTTTTCCTTTAGATAAGTGTTTTTAATTGAACAGTTACAATTTAGCCAGAAAATTACCAATCAGCAATTAGCCTCAACCCGACAAAGACTTCGTGATTAGGCAAAGCAAAAATTGAAATATGGCCAATGGTTGAATTATTACTCCTCGAAATGTAATTTTGTAATCACTGAATAGAATCCGAATATATTCTTTAAATTGAAGTATTACCTGAAAAATCGACAGCATTCACTTTTTTTTTTTTACTAAGTTTGAATCAACACAAAGAGATAAGATGTTTTTTTTAGTTGATATACAGTGTAACCCCGATATAAAAGACCCTGATATGAGAGAGATTTTCTCTGGTCCCGACAACTCTCATATATCCGGGTTACACTGTACATGACACAATATAATTTTTTTTTTCAATAATTATATTACTTCAAATTTGCGTGTGAGAGAAGGAATTTGATGAATAGGAATTTCTTGCTCGGTAAAAATTTTCCGTGGTCAATATCTTAGTTTAGATAGAGAAAAGGTTGATTTGTAAAATAAAAGCAAAGTTGGTGACCACAGTGACCCGAAGGTACGATAACTACTACACAGAGGTGTAGGGTCGGGCACTACTCCTTTCTCTAGATTGTTCCACTTTACCCTTGATCTGTACCTTATAATACTGAGTATTAAGCAAGGCGGCGTCAAGTACTATTTTTTCTCGAGTCTTTGGTATGACTCGACCTGGGATTGAACTCAGTCTCCTGGGCCATTGGCGAACACTCTAACCATTATGCCAATATCCGGTGAACCTTTTTTCCTGAAAGAAAATCCTAATGACAGTGCGACGATGACCTGACCTCTGCTTTGGATAGAAGCACATGTTAGTCATCGTATTTGCCGGATAGTTGGAAGTATACCTTTTCCAGTTCAAAATGGGAGTAGTTCAATTCAAAACGGGAATAGTTAAGTTCAAAATGGAAAAATAATTATAAGTATAAATATAAAGAATATTTTATAAATTATTTTAGCAATAAAATTGTTAAAATAATTATAAGTATAAATATAAAGAATATTTTATAAATTATTTTAGCAATAAAATTGTTAACATTTTATAATACTTATATATACATAAATGTACGTATATATGTATATCTATATATAATTATTGTTCATTAGTTATATCTATATATTTACGGGCATAGTTAATACTATCAATTAGAGTAATTTTATATATATTAAATATGCTTAGTAGAATCATTAGTCCTCAGCAATTAGGATTGTAACATAGATGGTTTATTATATATCCCTAAAAGTAATGGTCCTCTTTGCTCTAGCATACAAAAGAGGATTATAAGGGCTTTTAAGTTTTTGGGATTTAAGATAAAAATCTCATCTAATATCAAAATAGTCAATTTCCTAGATGTGACTCTAGATCTATCAAATAATTCTTATAAACCTTTCATAATTAAACAAGTCCCAAAAGCAGTAAATTTAAGAATATGTAAGCTATCTGCAAATGATAAAATGTTCCAAGAGAGTAGTAAGAGGTATATAGATGCCCTTAAAAATAGTGGTTTTAAGGAGGATTTTAGGTATTTAAAAGAAGATATAACAAATGAGATTAATAAAGAAAATAATAATTACAATCAAAAAAATAAAAATAGAAAAAGGAAAATTATATGGTTTTACCCCCCTTTTTGTAAACTAGCAAATATAGATATAGGTAAATATTTTTTGAGACTGATAAATAAGCATTTTAAACAAGATAATATATTGCATAAAATATTTAATAGAAAAACCTTGAAAATAAGTTATTCTTGCACTAGGAATATTGCTCAAATAATAAATAAGTCACAATAATGAAATAATTAATGAATTTCATAACCGAGTAAATAATAATAATAATATTAATAGTAAAAAATAGAATGTAATTGGAAATCTCGAAGTGATTGTCCTATGAATGGTTTGTGTAATTTAGATAATGTTGTATATCAAGCTATTATTTATCCAAAAGAGGACATAAATGATAGGAAATCTTATAATGGCATTTCGTCCACTAATTGGAAAATTTGGTATGGAAATCATAAATTTTCCTTCTCCCATGAATCAAACTGCTCTATCTAAACATTGGGGATTGAAAAATAAAGACATTCAATGGTCCATATTAAAAAGATCTAATACCCCAAAGTCTTTCGATAGTAGGTGCAATCTGTGTCTTGAGGAAAAAATCCACATTTTACTTTTTCCAGAGCCAAAAAATTATTAAATAAGAGAAGTGAATTAATAGCAAGGTGTAGACATAGGGCTAAATTTAAACTATAGATAATTAACAAAAAATTTTTTTTTTTTTTTAATTGAGAATTAATGTAAATGAATAAATAAAATAATGTAAAATTAATGTAAATGAATAGATAAAATAAAATGTTAAAAATTTGTGAAAAAGCATATAATACATACGTACTACTCATAAAAAGTGTAACTGATTAATGGTTTCTAAATATTTTTGAAATTTTAAATAAATTAAATATTTGCTTGAGTTTAATATATCTATTACTGTATCATTACGTAAGGTTATTAATTAAAGTTTAAATCTAACTCAATATAAAATCTGTAATTTAGGTCAAAATGTAATTTAAAAATTAAAAATTTTTTTAAAATAAATTTACTACATTTCTAACCGAAATTAAAATTTAAAACAGAAGTGGGCTTAATGAGGAGATAACTCTTCACCCCACTTCTATCCCCTCCCACCTTTTTCTCTATTCTAGTTTTTTTTTATCTAAAAAATCTGAAGAAGTCCTGTTAATTTTTTTCGTGTTTTTGGAAATTTTAAAAATGCGTAACAGGATGGAAATAAATTTATAATCCTATGTGACCGGTTTTGTTGTTTTTCTTAAAGAATATATATATATATATATATATATATATATAAATATACATATAAATACATTTATACATATATCTATATATATATATATATTAATCTATATATATATATATATACATATACATATATATATATATATACATGTATATATATATACCTATATGTACCTCAATATAAACATATATATACACATAGATATATATATATATACATATATATATATATATATACATATATTTATACATGTGTATATATATATATACATATATATATACATACATATATATGTATACATATTCATGTATACATATATATACATATATTTATACATGTGTATATATATATATACATATATATATACATACATATATATGTATACATATTCATGTATACATATATTTATACATATATACATATATATATATATATATATATATATATATATATATATATATATATATAATGGATAGAAAAACATATATCGAAATTTCCTCCACGATATGGAAAGTGAGATACGCAAATCACAAATATTCTTTCTCCCACGAACATCTAAATATCTAAACAGCACTCGCTAAGCAATTTTGGAGTTTGAAAAATAAAGCGTTAACCCCTGATATTCAATGGTCTATATTGAAAAAGTCAAATACTCCAAAAATGTTTGACGGTTGATGTAACCTGTGCTTAGAAGAAAAGATACAAATAATGACTTATTTAGAGCCTTAAAAGTTATAAATAAGAGATGAATTAATAGAAAGATGTAGACATAAGGCTGAATTTAAACTATAGACTAATTATCTTAAAAAAAAACTTGTCCCAAAAAAACATAGAAATAAATTGAGAAATAAGATAAATGAACTAAAATAAAATAAAATAAAAATAACGAAAAGAAAAAACGTATCTGATAGACGTACACGACAAAAAAATAGGTAACTGAGGAAATAGACTCGAAATTAATATAGTGTAAGTAAAGTTAGCGACCATAGTCGAGGGTGACCCGAAGGCTCCCTTTTCGATAGCTACTACACCAAGGTGTAGGGGTGGGCGCTACTCCATTCCCAGGATTGCTCCACTTTACCCTTGAACCGTACCTTATAATGCTGAGTGTTAAGCAAGGTGGTATTAAGTTACATTTTTAAAGTCTTTGGTATGACCCGACCTGGGATTGAACCCAGGTCTCCCGGGCTATTGGCGAACACTCTAACCGCTGGGCCAATATACCGGAAATTAATATAAGTGTTAATATTTCCCTTACAAAAAAAGTTATTATATCAAAAAAAAAGCATAAAAAAGTTAATTATCGAACTTAACTAAAAAAGAAAATAAATAGCAGAAAAATAAAAAGTTAAATTACTATAATTCCAACCGAGAATTAAATTAAATAAATAAAAATAGATAAAATAAATAAACAAATAAAAAACGGAAGTGAAAAAAACGAGGAGATAATTCATCATTCCCCCCACCCCGTGTCTATTCTGATTTATTTTATCCATAAGATCTGAAGAAGTCCTGTTATATTTTTCTTCGTGTTTTTGGTTCACACCAGAAACGAAAAATAGGATGGAAATAAATTTATAATCCTAAAATAACCGATCTTTGTTTTTTCTTTAAAGAAAGTATTGCTCTGTAATATTAATTACATTGAGCTCTCTACGAGGAAAATTTAAATGTTCAGTTTTTGAATGATTTTCTTGTCCTGAAGAAATTACTCCCAACTCTGGTTTAACTGGACCGAATAATACTAATATACATACATATATATATATATATATATATATATATTATGAATCCATTGTTAATTCTCCTGGATGAAATAATATATTTTTATCTTTCAAAAAAAAAAGTACACTTAATAAATTCTAAGATATTTGGTAATTCAATTGCATTTAAAAATATTTTAATATTAAAAAATAAAAAAATATATAAAAATTAACTTTTTTATTTCATTTATGAAGTTAAACTGTTTGTAAATTATCATTTTTTTCCAAAGCTTTTTTAGTTTAATTTTTACTTATAAATTAATTTTTAAGGATTAAAAACCCTAAACTAACCATAAAAAATTTATTCATGAGTTAAAAATCTAATTTCTTTTATTTTCAATTTTTTCTACGGATTAATATTGATGATAAACTTTAAAATTATTAAGAAAGGAAAAAATGTTTAGAAAATATTTTTGAGTGTGTTAGCGTGTTCATTTTGTGCTAAATATTTTCTAAAAATTAAATATTTTTAAAATTCAAGTGTGGTGGTGTGATTTAAACCTTTATGTTTCAAATAAATTCAAAACTTATTCAGAAATAATAGGTTTAAACAAAGTTTAAGTCATCATTTTTAGATTTAAATTTTCGGCAATAGTGACTTGACTTTTCGTACAAATAATTTTACAGAGTTTTCAAATAAAAAAAACCTTAAAAATAAAACAAATTCTTTTAAAATTGACTAAAGAATAAATTTTGTAGTTTTTGGTCATTCAAGAATGAAAAAAAATTAATTCAGGAATATTTTTCCTGTTTAAAAATGATTCATTAAGTTTCAAGTATAGAAAAGTTTAAAGTTTTTACGATCATTTTCTAAGAATTTTTTTAATATTTCATTGAAAAGAAAACAGTTTTCTTAAATAAAATATCAATAGATATAATTAATTCAAATAATTTTAAGAAAATATAATGTTTAACAAGTTTTTTCGGCTTCAGTTTAAATTTTAAAACTGCTTTCTTGTGCTACGGCAAAACTAATCTTTTAACAAATTTTGATTTTAGCGCCCGTTGAAATAAATGGTGATTAAAATTTTAACTACTCACTTTGTTAAATGGACTTGAGGTAAAATTCTCCCTTTTAATGGCATATTTCCATTTATCAAATAAATGTTTACTTTTTGGAAACGAAAAACAATGAACTTTCGGACTATTTTTATTATTCCCTTTGCACTTTGGCACTACACAAGGGGAAGGCATGTTTGGTTCTGAAACTGAGTCAACGCTGAAAGACGCCATGTAGTGAATAAAACAATCCACCAGTAGTGACGTCAGCAAATTATCTTTAATCATATGACAGGCCTTGGTAATGTATATCGCGGAGGCCACGGTATCACTCTCCCATACATCTCTGTATATTAGCTATTGAAAAAAGAGCCTTCAGGTCGCCCTCGACAAGAACTGTTAACTTTATTTATCTACAAAAGATTTTTTCTTTTAGTTAATTCAGAATTCCAAATGATACAATTTAGCTTATGTTTAAAAGGTGGATGGTGGGGATTCAAAGATTTCATGCAAAGTTAGTTTTTGAATTTGTGGGGAAAGTTTTGTAAATTACGAATAAGAAAATTCTTCAGTAATTGAATAAAAATTCATTGTTTTAAAATCACAAATTTTTTTTAAAGAATAAAGATGAAAAATAAAAGTAGAAAATTAATCTGATCATTTTTTAGACAAATAAGCTTAATTGTTTTTTGTATGTCGATCAAATATTTCTATACATTGTGTATGATTTCCTGAATAATTAACAGGGCGTGGCTTCTATCTTTGTGAATTTCTCTCTCTCTCTCTAAATGGTAATCTTTCTATTTCATTAATGCGAGTGTCCGTAGTAGTAGTAGTAGTAGTAGTAGTAGTAGTAATGAAATTAACAGACAAGTTTACTTAAACATTAGTGTTTAAATACACTTGAATAAACTTGTAACAAACTTTTTTTTTAATAAGAAAAGGAAAGTTAAACTTCTTTCAAACTTCAAAATAAATTATTTTTCTCTAATCTCTTGATTTTATTGCTTTTTTTCTAATGAAGCAGTATGAAAAAAACTGCTTAAAACAAAACAATGAATTTTTTCTTATTTATTTTTAATTTTACTATTAATCATTTTCGAAAATATTTGAAATTAGAAAAATAAGATTAAGATTACTTCCCTTGGCAGGAGGACGAAATACGACTTCGATTTGCTGTAAAAAAAATATCATTACAAGCTTTTTCAAGTCTATCAAAAAGAAAAAGTGAATGCAAGATAGAAAGTAAGGCATTTAGAGATTGAAAGGGTATGGTATCGGGTATAATAAGTTTTATTCATGGTTGTCGGTTTATTGTTAGGAAATTCTGGGTTTTGTATCTGCAATTTATTCAAATTTATTTTTCTCTCTTTTCAGGTTGAATTTTTAAATGATGGCATGCAACGATGATCAAATGTTTAAATGTTCAAATTGCAAAAGCGGATTGGATATGGAATCTAAAACACTGGCATGTCTCCATTCATTTTGCGAAATATGCGTAGATAAGGAAGTCCAAGGACACACAAGTGAAAATAGTCAGTGTCCACAATGTGGCGAAATTGTTAAAAGTGACCAATTGACACTGTCACCAGTTTGGGTCGGTTTTTTGAAAAGTCGGCAAATAGAATCTAAGCGATGGAAATGTGATTTGTGTTGGGAGGATGGGGAAGACTCCATCGCCACAAATTGGTGCAAGGATTGTGATAAATTCTTCTGCTACAAATGCAATCGACTCCACAGTAAACTCCCCCCAAAACAACATAATTCTATTGAATTAACTTTAATTGGTGAACAGGAAATTAGAGAAGCGATGAAGACGGATATGTGTAAGATTCATAATAAAGTTGAAAATTCATATTGTGATCGATGTAACGTGTGTCTTTGTGACACATGTTACACTAGACACGTAAAAGATTCATGTCACTGTTCATCTCGTCCAATGTCAGTGAGGGCTGCGGCATTAAAAAAACAAAAATTACAAGGCCCCACCCTTCTTAAAGAAATTGAAGATTTAGAAAAGTTTCTGCGGGAAAAAAGAAAAAAATCGCAGATTCACAGCGACAAATTAGAAAGAGAATGCGTTTTAAAATGCGAGGAATTAGGAATGAATTTCGAACACATCATCCAGGAACTGAGAAAGAAAATACATAAACTGTGTGAGGAATTGGAATGGATAACAAAACAACAAATCGAAAAATCGCGCAAATTCCAATATGCAACCGAAAGAATGTTGAAAAAATTAGAAATTTGGCGCATTAATTTACGCCATTTACTGAAAAAAGAACGAAAAGAGAAGGACATTGTTTTTGGTATCGATATGGTGGAAAGGAAATTTGCGTCATTATCATCCCCCGAATTCCATTTGAAAATAAGAGAATCGGTGAGGGAAATACTATTGCAGGTGCAATATACTTCTTATTGGAAGCAATTCCTTCAAGGACTCCAAAAGGAAATGATTGGTTCAGGGATTTTGCATTACTCAGGTAATTTCGTTCAATTTGAAAATGAATTTTATCTGCAGGGATCGAACAAGTGTCGTTTAATTTCATCAATTCTCGTCAGTGACAAAGACAACCATATTTTTCTTGCTGACTATTCCAACCGTTCGATAATCGAATTAAAAGAATCGGGTGAATTTCTTTCCGAATTGATTTTAACACACGAAGGAGAGAATTTCTTGCCACGGGAAATGTTTTTCAATGCCCCTGAAATTTTGGGGGTAAATTGTGGGTTATGCGGGACAGGAGAAGAAAGGTTACTTTTTTTGGAAAGGGAAAATTTTTCTTCTTTAAAAATAAAACAAATCGTGAACAAAAAAAAAACTTTTACATCATATTCTGTTTGTCAATTTAAGAAAGCAATTATATTTTGTAATTATCAGAAACTTCAATTTGATTTCTACACCGAAAAAGGCGAATACATAAAAACAGTTGATACTGGGTTATTGAACGGACATTTTCCCCGAATTCGTGTTGATCACTCAACTGGGAATATTTGGGGTGCAGTACAAACGACTTCAAAAATATTTTGTTTTAATAAAATAGAAAACAAAATTCAATCGATAGAAATAGGAAGAATTTGGAATTTTTCTATAAATGAATCTGGAGAAATTTATTTTTGCAATTCGCTAGGAATTTTCGCATTTTTTCCAAAAAACCATTCGATAAAATATTTGTATAAATTTGAGAAAACGACTAAAAGAATTCCATCAATTTTTGTTTCAAGGGAAAAAATTTATGTTTGTCGGGAAATTGAAGACGACTTTTTAATTGAAATTCATAAATTTCTCGAGTTATGATAAAAAAATAAATAAATATTTTCTTAAAAAAATATTGGAAAAACATAAAAAAAATTTATATGGATTTTTGCGTTTAGTTTGATTTTTTTAAGTTTTTGGTCATGAAAGTTTTACAATTATTTTACTGTTGAATTTCTGAATATTTTTCTGAATGAAAATTTATCGAAAAAGGAATAAATCGTTTTTAATTTATTGATAAATGTTATTTTCTATTTATTATACATTTTATTTTTTTAAATTTTGATTGAAAAATCTTTAAATAATAATCATTTTATTAATGAAATTTAGAAAAAAATATCTTTATGAAATTGTTAATTACAATAGACTTATATCCTTATCTTTTATAAAAGAAGAAATTTTTTTTTAAAAATTTCAAAGTATAATTGAAATTTTGATCTGTGTAACAGAATCCTTTTTTGATCAATAAAGTTAAAATTACAAGAAAATAAGACATAAAAGATGTCTTAATAAGTCTGTAAAAGGAAATGCAGAGGATTATTTTTAATCCTGTTTACAGTTCAAAATTGTGATCTTATCTAAAAGTTATAAGAAATTATTGAAATATTAAAAATGTTACATTTTAAATATTTTTTTAACGGCAAAATCTGTGAAATAGCACATTCTAAATTCTTCATTAAATATGATTCTATAAAGAAAATAAACTCAAATATGATCATTTTCTTTCTTTGTTTAATGGTACATCAACCTTGGTAGGTTATTTAATGCCAAAGCCAGATAATTTTTCAGAATTAATCTTATATTTGTGAGTAAGTAAAGAAATTTTAAATCTTATTTAAAAACATGAAAAAAGTTAAATTTGCGACTGATTTTTTTTTTTTTTGGCCAGTCTGAATTTGTAATTTCTTACACTTAAAAGATTTTAGTTGACTTATAACGAGTCAAATGAATTAAGAGAGTCAGGTAGGTGTTCTTTGTACCTACTGCAAAATGTTCTTCAGGAGATGCATATTTGAAAAACTCAAACTCTCATTCTTCAATTCCAAATCTGATTTTAAAAATGAGTGAGAGATGTTTAAAATGATTATTTCAAGATCTTACATGTTTCTAGAAGTAATTAGTCAATGATTTTTGTGAAGATCTTGCCTTTTGTTGAGAATTGAAATAATTTACAAGAGAAAGAAAATAACTAAGAAATTTCTAGTTAGCAGATAATTTCTCAGAACTCCTCTTACATTTGTGATTAAGTAAGTAGAGAAATTTTTAATTTTTCGTTTAAAAACATGAAAAAGAAAAAGGTTCATAAATTTGCAACTAAGCTTATTTTTATTTTGACAAGTTAATATTAGAAATTTCTACACTTGAAAGATTTTAGTTGTCTTAGTTCGAGTCATACCAAAGACTCAAAAAATGGTACTTGATGCCACCTTGCTTAACACTCAGCATTATAAGGTACGTTTCAAGGGTAAAGTGGAGCAATGCAGGGAAAGGAGTAGCGTCTTCACCTACACCTTGGTGTAGTAGCTATCGAAAAGGGAGCCTTCGGGTCGCCTTTAACTACGTTCGCCAATTTTACTTACTTTAATATCTATTATTATAATAACAGTAGTAATTATTTTTGTAATTGTGCATTGATAGTACAAACAACATGACAGATATGAATCTTTGTGACTGGAAATTACTAAATCTTGAAAAAAAATCACAAAAAAAAAAATAAAATGAATTATCCGATTTTAATGATTTTTTTCGGTGTTTTATTCATGAAATTCCGAATCCTCAAGTCAAATTCTGGAAAAATCTTGCAGATCTTTTCCGGTTATTTGACTCCCTGCAACTACGAAGAAATATTTGATAATAAAAACAAACAACGAACCACTTTTAGATCTCTTATGTTGGAATTATTTTATTGTAATAGAACTACTTATTGGAAGGGCCTTTTGTGGTTGTCACCGCCGGAATGAAATGACAGGATTTTTTTTAACTGACACGGCCTGCTGAGAGAATAGCGCTTTTTCGTTCACAAGGCAGGCAAGACGTCAATTTTAGTAGTCCTGTGAATTTTAGCAGGGTATGCTGTTTTCTAAACCTTGCTGTTAAGGGAAAATTGGGTATAGGGAGTAAATCCCTCCAAGAATTTTGCTGTGCTGGACCTCTCCAAGCGAAATATGCTGTTACCTATATCTGTGAATTTGTGCCGTCTTGACTTTGTCTATGAGGTGTTCCAGAACTACTCTACTGTGCTGTATTCTTCCTGGCGAAATGTGCTGTTGCCTATATCTGGGACTTTGGGCTGTTTCGACTCACACCATGACAATTGAATTTCCTGTCCTATACAAGGGCTGAAGGAATTGGCGAATGAAACTCCATGTATCTGCATTATTCGTTGTATTCTTGACGGAAAAGTGAACAGGTTTTCCCAAGAGATTATTTTAGCCTATGAGATTCTTACAAATCTTTTTTCCATTCATACATCCCCCTTTTTTTTAGTTATAAGTACCAGCTCCTTTGATTGTTAGACATATCAGTTCCTTGCAATTCATGAGTGACCCAGTGTTTTTTCGAAACAATTTCTATCATTGTTACTCGCTGAAATAGCAATTAATTTTAGCAACTAGTGTTTTTCTTCAAAACTTTGTAACACTTATTTATTTTTATTTACTTGGTAATAAATAGTTCTTACTTGTACACACAAGACATGTTTGTCTTTTTATTTTTCCCTTTATTTTCTTATTTTTTTTTCAAAGTGCTGTTTTATTTACTGTGAAAGGATTCGTTTTTTTATAAAAATTAATCCTTTCACATAGACTAGAGCGGTTGCTAATAGGTGCTTCTATTTTACCGATACATATATATTGCTTTCGTCATTCCACGTTATCTTTGGCAAAAGATGTAAACCCTTCAAAATATTATAAATATTGATAATAACAGTTAAAAATAGGAAAAAATTCGATATCCCCAAGTTCCTTTTCTGAAGAAACTGAGAGAAACATCATATCTCACAACATCGAAAATTGTTCGTAACCATTTTTTTGGTTTACTATGTTTACAAACACGAGTTTTTGTTTTTGTTGTTGTTGTTGTTTATACTAATTGATGTCGCTAATATGTTTACTAGCTTCTCAACAAACATTGTCCGACCCAACTAAGTAAATATGAATAGACGTTTTTTGACGATTAAATCTTTTCTGGTGACCTTCCGTCAGTTTAACAAAACGTTAAAGGAAAATTATCACATAGACGAACGCTTTTCGTGATTCCACCTCGAAATATTACTGAAATTAAGACCTCATATAATTTGTACCAGGAAGCATTTTTTCCTTTTAGTGAAAGATTTAATTTGCTTAAAATAAAAATAAATTTTAA
Organism: Sepioteuthis lessoniana; assembly: GCA_963585895.1. Taxonomy (NCBI): domain Eukaryota; kingdom Metazoa; phylum Mollusca; class Cephalopoda; order Myopsida; family Loliginidae; genus Sepioteuthis; species Sepioteuthis lessoniana. The sequence continues at coordinate 21,474,596 of OY757922.1, forward strand.
GTCGTGTTTTTGTGAGTGAATACACAAATTCTACCGTGAATCGATGTAAACGAGAATACATATTGTTTATTCCATTTATTAATCAAACTCTTTCATCTTTCAATTCACTTCCTAAAATACGATGACTTTAACCTGCATCGCTCAATCCCAAGCAGAAGTCTGGTCATGGTAGCACAGTCATTAAGATTCTCTTTCTTTCCACTTCTTACACGTATAAGATATTGACACTCTATATTTCTGTATTTGTTTAGTCCATTTACTAATTAAACTCTTTCATCTTTCAATCCACTTCCTACAATCCGGCAAATACGATGATTTTAACCCACATCTCTTTCCAAATCGGAGGTCAGGTCAGGTCATGGTCGAAAAGTCATTAGGATTTACTTTCTTTCTTCCCCCTTCCAATACTTATAAAATATTGACACTCCAAATTACTCTATTTGTTCACTTCTGATTTACTTCCATATCATCACTCCTTTGTCCATTACACAAATAAATACGAATTACTTCTTGCAAATCCTCGTTGACCACCCACTCCTGGTAAACATGTGATCCTCCTCATTTCGAGATTTTATATTAATTGTTGTCAGACCAACACTCTCCCTACATATCGTCGAGCAAATCCTCTTTTAATCTTGTTAGTCTCTTTACAAAAGTTGTCAGGTCACCAAGATATACTGGACCCCTCGGTTAGCGATAAGCATTTTTATTCCCTTAAGTCTTAAACGTTTTGATTCATTTAAACCACCGATCAGGTGTAGGTCACCTTCATTCATTTATTCTTTTGTTAACATGAATATAGAAAAATGGATCAAATTTAAAAGTTTTTAATTTGTGAGTCCCGACAGTATCTGATAACTTTGTACTAATACTTTTGACTAAGGCAGATACTTACCTGGCTTTTGCTGGGCCGTCTGGCATTCGTGCCGGATGGGGTATCGAAATCAATGGTAGATACGAGGCCGAAAGGCCCCCAGCTTCGGTTGGGCCACCTTCGGGTGGGCGAACTGCAACCTTTGTCCCCTATGTATAGCACTAGACCTTGCTGTCTAGTTTAAGCTATAACCCGACATACATGCCCGGATCCAAATTTGGATTCGTGAAACTGCTTGCCTCATTAGACCCACATTGCACTTAGTGGGTCGATGAGCAGCACAGACCAGTAGGGTTCGAGTCTCGGCTCGTTCCCGACCTTCCCCTCCCCTTTATCCCCACTTTAATCGGCCTTCGGGCTTTTGACCTTGTGTCAAGTCCTGTCTGGTGTGAGGCAACGACAAATATACTTTTGAGAAAGGCATGAATCCACTTCCTCTTGTTTGCAAAGAATAAGTATTCAAACAGGTAGACTTAAACATCTTAAATTGTCTCAAACAACAAATATGAATGTACCTGTTAACCTTTGCCGAGATCATTTATGTTGTGAGATTGTGTTCAGAGTGAGGCTAGGTAAACGGTTACAATGAGTTTGACCCATAAGAAAATATGGGACAAGTTTCTCTTATGTTTAACTTTACCGATAAGAAGAAAAAAACTTTTTATCTACGTATTTAATTGCAAATGAAAGAAAAGGATACGTTTTGCTGCATTTCTACAAATAATTTGTACACAGCTGTGTCGTTTCAAATAGCTAAGATTAGTTCGGCATAAGACCAGAAGTACCCAGCACTCAGTGCAAATCAAACTCACTGACCATGGTCTATTAACCGGACTAATAAATCATTACTCTACGTAAGGTTGTTTTAAAAATAAACAATTGCTTAGATTTACCACAAAACTGCTAATAATTAGCATCTAGTGAGACTCGAACTCACAATCATTTGCTGGCAAAGCTCATTAACCATAACACTACGATGAGGTGCAACGAAAGTTTTAGAGTTTCCTGTTATGAAAACGGACTGGAGTACAGTCTTCCTTCATTTACTTGTTTACTAAGCTTAAATTTCTTTACCACAAGACCTGAAGTATGGGGCACCCAGTGAGAAACAAACTCATTAATAATATTCTACTTGCAAAACTAGCTAACTATTACGCTACACATAACTTAGTTCTGAGCTCCTTCCGTGGTGTAATGGTCAGCAAATAAATTATCAGATCATTGTTGGTGATTTCGATTCTAACTGGGTGCCTCATACTTCTGCCCCTGTGCCACAACTAAGTTAAGCTTTGTAAATAACTTTTTGAACACCTCATGGAGCTTGCTGGTTAGCAGACCACTGGTGATGTGTTCCATTCTCACTGGGTGCCCAATAATTCTTGCCTTATGCCATGACTAAGCTAAGCTTATAAACTAACTACAAGGCCACAAAATATGAGATTGAATTTGGAATAAACTCACGACTCAATCATAATTGATCTGTGAGACTTGCTTACTATTAAACTATAACGAGTTTGGTATAAGGCCAGTAATATTGGGCCCCTTGGAGTATCAAACTCATGACACAATAACCGGACTGTTTTTTTTTTTTTAAATCAAAATGGTAAGAATATACAAATCAAAAATTAAAGATATAATGACTGTAAATAAAAAAAGTTTTAAAGTCTTGAACAATTTTTCTATTTGCTTACTCTGATTTTATTTTCATATCATATATCGCCCAATTGAATTTATACAAATCAAAGATTAACGTGTGAGATTCACACTAAACAATAAAGAAATCATAATTAAGAAAAAAAAAATGACCTTAATTTAGTTTTTGCCGTGAATATATTATTGGAATAAATGTGATCCTAATCTATCACTTTTTTTAAATTGCAAATGTGTTTCTGAGTCATCCATTATACGATTCCTACTTCCTGTCTTTGTGAGTGGTCCGAATCAGACACAATGGTATGTCAAGTGGGATATGTTTAGTTAATTATACTAATTTCCGATATTGAACATAGTTTTGCACATGGACAAAGTATGAGCGATCTAGAATAAAGAAATTTTGTGAGATAAAATGAAATTTGCAATATTAATAAGAGATTTTTAAAAAGTAAAAAATATAAGGAAAGTTTCAGGGGGATTAAAATTTGATATGAATGTGAGTGATAAAGCCAAGTTTAGTATTTAACTGGGTAATATTTTTAGGGGTCTTTAGAGTGCCATTAACGGTATTTCAAACAAGCTTTCTTGTTCGGATATTGGTTCGAAAAGATAACACAGACAATAAAGTTTTTAAAAAGGATTTTTATACAAAGAAATAAAGAAAGGGATAGAAAAGATATAGTGTTCCAAATTTTAAGAACAATTTGCGGGCAACTTATCTGAGAGAATGTCCGGGAAACAAAGTTCTTTGAATTTTTTGTTTTCGTTTTATCGAAAAATTACAAAGTTCATTAAATTTCAAGTCTTCTTTAAGGTTCTTTTCCGCATAATTCTCAGTTTCGGTTTCTTTGTTTAATGGCATATCAACCTTTGTAGGTTATCTAATGCCAAAGCCATTCTCCGAGAAGAACAGTAGTGGTACTATTTAACCCATAGCTGGGAGGATAAGGGGGTTCATACCTTTCTCAAGGGTATTTGCCCGAAAGTGAACGTAATAGCGCGACTGGAGTACGAACTCGCGTACTACGATTCCGCAGTCCATCGCTTTAACCATTACACCACGAGGACACCCCCGCGTAATTCTCAGTTGAATTTTCTTGGTAAAACTTCCGTAGTCGACTTACATTTATTTTTATTTTTTGGGAATTTTTTAATTCAAAAAGCGAGTGACGAAATCAGTCTGCTAGCTCAAGTTTTTTTGTGCTATCAGTTCGGGTCACAGAGTTCGTACAGAGGGCCAGACTAGTAGTTCTTGACAAAAAAGAGGAAGTCACTTTTTGGTGCCGCACTGTCTGGGACTACTTCTCCCTTTTCCACTCCGCTCAAATCAAGCGCTGCACATGGTCAGCCGATTTTTTTTTTCTTAGAAATAAATTGTGGTAAAGAAATTTAAGCTTAGTAAACATGTAAATGAAGGAAGACTGTACTCCAGTCCGTTTTCATAACAGGAAACTAAAACTTTCGTTGCACCTCATCGTAGTGTTATGGTTAATGAGCTTTGCCAGCAAATGATTGTGAGTTCGAGTCTCACTAGGTGCTAATTATTAGCAGTTTTGTGGTAAATCTAAGCAATTGTTTATTTTTAGGACAACCTTACGTAGAGTAATGATTTATTAGTCCGGCTCATAGACCATGGTCAGTGAGTTTGATTTGCACTGAGTGCTCGGTACTTCTGGTCTTATGCCGAACATATCTTAGCTATTTGAAACGACACAGCTGTGTACAAATTATTTGTAGAAATGCAGCAAAACGTATCCTTTTCTTTCATTTGCAATTAAATACGTAGATAAAAAGTTTTTTCTTCTTATCGGTAAAGTTAAACATAAGAGAAACTTGTCCCTATGCTTGTGAATAAGGTTTTATTTTCTTTTATATTTTCTCTGGCCATTGAAAAAATAACAGTAATGTCCTGGAACATCATTTGCTTGCCTCATTCTTTTACTCATTAACTTTTTGATAATCCATTATATTTCTCTCATACAAATCTATTGTGATGTAAGTAAAGTAAAGTTTTCTCCCTTTAGTCGAGGGTGATCAGAAGGTTCCCTTTTCGATTGCTACTACAGCGAGGTGTAGGGGAGGACGCAACTCCTTTCCCTGGATTGCTCCACTTTACCCTTGATCCGTACCTTATAATGCTGAGTGTTGAGCAAGGAGGCATCAAGTACCATTTTTTGAGTCTTTGGTATGACTCGACTTGGAATTGAACTTAGGTCTCCCGGGCCATTGGCGATCACTCTAACCGCTAGGCCAATGTCCGGTATAATTGCAATGTATTACATTGCATTTCCACATATTTTGATAAAATTGGACACATCTGCTTGGTATGATGGGTAAATTGTCACCATTTTAAATTATTAATTTCGCACATGCGCTTTGCTTGTCTCAGGTTTTGTCTACTGTGTAGCAAACAAGCCAGTGGAATAATGTCCGAGATAAAAACAGCAATTTTCTCCCCCAGAAATTTGAAAGCAACACGCTGAACTGTTGGCTTTCATGCCGGAAGCCTTAATATGTGGATGTTAGAATGACTTGAGGAGTTAGAGCCAGGGGTGTACCGAGGCAAAGGGGCACCCAGGGTCGTATTCATTATGGCTCCCAGATTTATTGGAAGAAGAATATAAATTAAATACCCTTAATAGCGTTTATTGTACTTAATTTTTTTTTTTTTTAATTAAATATTAGCTGAACGAACGTTATCATATTTAACCTTTCAAGCTTTTGCAAAAGCAAAGTTTCTAATGACTTAGTTAAACAGTTTTATGTTCAATTCCACAGTTCTCCACGATTGCATGTTCAATTGAAATGAGGAAAAAATTCGATAAGCTATCTTGTGACATAATCGATCTCAAGTGACTGTTAATGAGCTTCTGTAGCAACAGAAACTGAAGGCGTTAAAAAAAACAGCCGGAGGGCAATGACATTATTTGACAGTGATATTTGAACTCACTTACCATCGATAAATCCATCTTAGCCATTCGATAGCCGATGATTTGGTCATCATTGTCATGTCACATGGTGTAATGATTATCGTCGTAGGAAATGGACACGGCGACACGAGTTCAAATCCTGGACGAGACTGATAGCATTTCACATAGCACTAATGCCCTTGGGAAAGGTATGAATCCAATTATTCTCCCTCCAGCTATGGATAAATAGTAGGGCAGACTAGGTTCTTCAGCCTTGGTGAGGCAACTAGTCTAGGAGAAGGAAAAACTCGGAATTCAAACCTGTTAAACTTCGCTTAAAAAATGACCTTGTGTCATATCCTGCCCGAGCGGAGGGGTTTGGTAAATATGATTGTCATGTCACATTTAACTTTGGAAGCTACCACAAAAAAAAAAAAATATCCCGAAATCGGAGCACATCCAAAGGCAGCCTAGATTCGTCTAAATCAGCACCGTATTCGCCACAGAGAATTCAAAATTTGCGCTCCAACTCGTGTTGTATTGTCATCTGCTGATTCATGCAGAAATATACATATATATACTGGATACATACCGACGCAATGATAAAAACGCACGCAGGAAGACTTCTTTAACAAAATATTTTCCTCTCACTTTATTGCAAAGTTTGAAAAGGGTTACTCAAGGTTTGCGTGTGAGAGGGAGCTGGAGACCGAACATAAACTGTAATATTTTGACCCCCAAACTTATGTTCGTCAACGTTGTGTCTTTCTCGTTCTCCTGATGCTCAACCGGAGGCCCTGGGGTCCACTCTGCTGGGTGCTGGCTTTCTTTACTGCATCTTATCAGCATCTTCTCTGGACCCCAATTCAGTCAGGGCTCCCGAGGGCCCCGTCGGCCGGGTGTGGCGTTCCCTACCACATCTCGTCTATCTCCGTCTCCAACTCTACTGATACTGGCCGTCGAACTCAACTGTCTTGACTTCCGTCTTGACTGAGCTATATAATAGTTCAACGCCCACTCGATCTTTGATATCGCATGTTTAATCGTCATCAAGCGGAAATAACTGTCATGCAGTTCACAGGTCACTCTCTTCCGGTGCATCAGTCCATGAGTGTACCATGGGAATTTTTTTAGCTCGTCCCATTTCATCAGCCTATTTCCGCCCACGCGATTTCCTCTCATGACTGCCATTAGAATGTGTCACCTCCTTCCGGTGCATCACCTTGGAATGGCATTTTTGGCCGGGTCGAAGGTCAAAATATAACACTCACCTTAAGTGTCTTCAAGGATTGCTTGCGATGATAATCCAACGAAGACAGTTTGCAGATGAGACATGGAGTCAAATTGTGCTTCCAATTCATTTACAAATCAATCATGACATTCGTAAAGATTTCTCTTTACTTCCTGCATAATTATTTGACATACATCATCTTCCTTTTCCCCTGGTAGCTTTCTCTTCAAATACGTTTTTCAATTGGAATTTCCAATTCCTCACACTTTTTTTTTTACTTTGATTGACCAATTCAGACACCAGCCTGTTCCTGTTTTGGTTAAAGAAAATTTTGTTCGTATCAATGTGGGTTACACACACATCCAAATCACTTACAAGTTCTTGAAGTTTCTTTTGGATTAGATTTTTTGTCTCAGAATTTCTTCCCAGTAAAACAAATGTGACATGAAGAAGTTTTCAATTGAAAGCAAAATGATTTGCGCCTTCCTTCCTGTTTGAAGATTTTCTTATGTCATATTTACCAACCCCTCCGCTCGGGCAGGATATGACACAAGGTCAATTTTTTAAGCGGAGTTTTACAGGTTTGAATTCAGAGTTTTTCCTTCTCCTAGACTAGTTGCCTAACCAAGGCTGAAGAACCTAGTCTGCCCAACTATTTACCCATAGCTGGAGGGAGAATAATTGGATTCATACCTTTCCCAAGGGTATTAGTGTTATGTGAAATGCAATCAGTCTCGTCCAGCATTTGAACTCGTCGTGTCCATTTCCTACGACGATAACCATTACACCACGGGCACCTCCACAAAGATTTTCTTATAAAATCGAGTGCCTGAATTACTCCTTGAAATCCGGTTTTCACTGCATGAATAGCTTCGTGACATGCACTGCAACGGTTGGTTACCAAATCCTTCACCATGACCTTCACATGCAAAAATAAAACTTCCCAATGGTGATTGGAAGAAGAGAAAAAATTATACTCTCTCAATCACTCCAAAAAATTAAATGGCTCTTGTGTTCACAAATGAGGCATGAATACCGCATAAATTTAGACTATGATTAGAACGCGGCACAAAGACGTTGAACACCATGAACTCCAGTCACATTGTCAAATTCTATCTCGCTACATTTTTTAAAATCAAGTTTCTTTCTCCAGTCGATCAAAAATCCCGTTAATATAAGCTTTCTTCCCATGCTCAGTGATAAAACCAGATACGATATTCGCCCCTCCACTTTGTCTTCAATAACAACATATCGACAAATGAAACGTATCTGATCAGTATGAAAAATGTCCAGCGTGCTATCGAGTATGATCTAAAAATAATTGGCTTTTCGAATTCACCGGTTATCACTTACTTTTTTCAAGTAATGTTTTCCAAGAACAGGATCATATTTGCTCATAAGTTCCAATTCTATCAAGTTACCTTTATTGGAAATACAGCCTCCCAATGACCTAAAAGGCAGGTTTGTTTTGTCAGAAACTTCACATCAAGTAACCTTATTAAAAATTGTCTTTCGTTCATATTTTGTTCTTGTAATTTACAGTGAAGGCTTTCACCTTTTATTTAGAGCCATTTCCAAAATCTTTAATTCCTTCAAAGCTCTTTGGTGGTCAGAGAAATTGTCAGGTTCATGCATTTTTTAATTAAGCATCCAGAACTTTTGAAATCTTAGATTTCTTGCTAGACTTGATTTGCGTTGCTCTGTCTTAAGGAAGAGGTGACAGCAGAAACAATAAAGAGATTTGATATCAAGACAGTTTCTCTATGGTTTTGTAAAACCAGTGTCGTAGCATTACCCTCGGACGATTTTCCCCTGGTGTTACAATCGGAGCAAACGGTTAATCTTTGTAGTGAAACTTTAGGTCTTTCATTCATATATTCAATATAATTTAAAGTTGAATTCATAGTAATGTTCCTTATGAAAAATAACTGAACATTAAAATTTTATAAGAAATGTTCACCTCTAGTACTTACATTAAATATTAACTTATTCTCCAAAGAACTGACTGACAATTTTTTAGGCAAAGTAATTACTACCTCATTATTTTGCCGTCATACTTTTTTAATCTTACGGCGGTAATGAAAGATGGTGATGAAACTAAACTAATAAGGACAGAACTATTCAATAAACATTCATCTAACTCCATCAGTTCAGCGAGTTATTTTAAAAATATTCGTGTTTTAAAATGAAGTTTTTAAAACAAACATTAAAAGTCAATATTAAATAATTTACACTTTTTTTTTAGAGAGAGAAACAGATCTTTAATCTTCTTTCGTGATTCTACTATTCAATGTAAAAAAAAAAAAAATTGGATCAATTGAAGAATCTCTTCCGCCCCCCCTCAGACGTGTTTGGGGTGGGGATTCTACGTTTCAGTTGGAACGGAAATTCTACACTTGAATATTTTAACAACCGTTCTGGAAGACTTTAAAGCGTTATATTTGAAGATTTTACATTTTAACTTGTTAATATACAAACTTAAGATTTTTATTTTGTAATTCTAATATAAAAAAGTTAATCTTTCCTGAAGATGTTTAATTTAAAAATCTGAAGAATTAAAAATTTTATGTAGAATGTTATTTTCATATAATTCTAAAATAGTGATTTTATGGAAAAGCTACTGAAATCTCCGAAGAGCGCGATATTTGTACAGTTAAACTTAAACATTGTAAGTTTAGTAAAAGCTTCCGAAATGTAAACAAAATTTAAATCGCGTATATTTCTGGTTCTACTTTACAATGAATGTATAGGACTTACACTCCTATGATTTAAAATGGGCGGTATGCCACTTGTTCCCGAAACAAAGATGGCGGACGCACGCAAATATTCAGTCTCGGGAAAAGCATTGGCCAGGAGAACCACGTAATCAGTGTTTAAAACTATGTCCTTATTTGAATTTCGTTCCGCGTTTTTGGAGCCGACTTCATGACACGTATTTTCTATAAATATTTCGTCTTCAAACACTTTCTTTTTTACAATTTCACATGCAGGGCTAACACACTCTCTCCAGTGTGACTTCCAAAGAGAATACTATCGCCCTCTCATATTCACCAACAACCGTCAAACGCCACAAAATGTATAAGCAATGCAAACATTTCTTTCCTCAGTATGCCTTGTCTATGAGACTTTTTCCCCGCCTCGAAAACAGCAATTGCGTCGGACCACAGAAAGAAACGAACATTTAGAAATACGTAGTTAATATGCATAGGACACTGTGTCATTTAGTCCTTTTTGTAGTTTTTAGTTGTGTTAGTCACACACACAGAGAATATTTTCACGAACAGTAATAGAACCATAGTAATGTTTTAAATGTTTTCATTGTATTGTTAAGATATAAATTCTTTTTATTTATGCCGCTTGTTTTGAATGTTCCTTTTGTCCGCGCCGTTTCATATCGTTTATACATCTTTCATATCATTGCATCTTTACTATATTTGTCTCCATGTGCCTTTTTCCAAACATAACATACCACTAAACATATACTAAACTCTAACATAAATTTTGGGGGACCAAACATATCTACCAAATAACAAGTTTCCACTACAAATGTTTAAAAAATCTCTAATCTTTTTCTACGAAAAAAAAAAAAAATCATTTGAAAAAGTATTTTTAATTTTCCGCCCAAAAGACCTCTGGTTTGGGAAGGAACGCAACTAAAAAAAGGGCCAATTTCATTTCTCATTATATAATCTTAAGACTTCAAAGACAATTTTTCATTATTTCTTCAAGCAACTTTACTCTGAATGAAAAATCTTTTGTAAATTTTAAATATATTAGAATCGTGGAAAATATGCTATCCTATATTTGAAATTTCTAAATCATACATTTAGATTAAATAAAGATTTATTTAACGATGAATATTTCATCTTAGGTTCGACGGTTTTTAGAATTCACTGTAAAATTTTTAAGTAAATAAAATGTAGGTAAATTGCATCAGAGGAAATTTGGTTTTGGATCAACCCAGAGAAAGAAAAACTACTGGAAAAAAAACTTATGAAAATTGAGTTTCTTTTAAAACAATTTAAATTTTCAAAAAATTTTTTTCAAGATGTTCAACATCGTAAATTCAATTTTTTTAATATGTGGTCTTCTCGTTTTTGAGCTTGCTGGAAATGTAAAAATAGCGATATGATTTTTTTTATTTTATTCTAATGACCAAGCATCTGACATTTTATTTTTATTACAAATAACTTAAAAACGGTCCCAAAATATCTAGGTCGATTATCGCAATACAAGACATGGGGACATTATATATCGGTTGTAGAAAATATACAATATTGTTGGTGGGGGATGTCTCTTGGAATGTCCCGGCATTGTCTTGTAGTCTCAGCAAGCGGTCGCTTACCGCAGAACCAACGACACGGTAGCATATATGTAATATTCCAAACAAAAAGGAATGAATGCGAAAAAAAATTTGAAATTTAGAAAAAAAAAATTGAAAACACGATCGTTTTCATTTTTTTTTTTTTCGTTCTCAAAATGCCGCCTTACCCGCTTCCCCCGAAGTGCTACCCGAGGCCCGTCCCACCCCTGGTTTGTGCATCCCTGGATTAAAAGGGTGGCTGCAGTAGGACCCTGCTCCATACCACATACTCAAGAGAACCCAGTGCTGGCTGTCAGAAAATTTGTATTTTTCATTTATGCGTAATTTAGACAATTTGTCCATCGCACCCTGAATGTTCAGTTCAAGAATTGTATCCAATAGCTAATGAGTATATAAGACTAATCACCTTGCCAATATTTCAACCTAAAATGGCGGTTTATTCCTTTAGGTTTCTGGAAATTTATATATATATATATAATCTCATCACAAACAATCAAAAAATGAAAAGTTAACGAGTTATATGCTAATGTCTGAATACTCAAATTGAACGGTTATAAAGAAAATGCATGTGTGGCATCCATAGAAACGGAGTTTACATATCTACCTCATGAATTTTTTTGACCGAGAATGTAAGTTCCGTTTGTAGTTCTTTGAGATTTTATCGGAGACGTAAAAGCTCTATTACCAATCATAATCCTTGCCTACAATTGTTTACTTTTCACCTGGTATCTAAAACTTTTGTACGTTAACATTTAGCTTTTGTTTTATCAACTCACTATAGAAGACTTGGTCATTAAAAAAAATTCCAAAAATTTCTGACAGAATAACGTGCTTTATATGATGATATCCAGATTGATTGCTTTTTATATTATCATTAGTCCTACTTACTAGTTGTCATTGCATAATAGTTTTTACACCTCTTCCTCAGCGAAGATTATGTCACATGGAGAAGTTTGTGAAATTACTAAAGGCACCCAGTGGGGATCAAACTCACAACTCTAATGATATTAGTTTGCTTCTTCCCTAGATAATGTGCTGCTCTAACTGCCATATTAGGTTTAAGCGAATCCAAAAGATGATCCGGACATTAAATGGTGTCGTTAACAGGGATACATGACCGAGCAAATATCAGCAAATGAGAATAAGTCTTTTTCCGGGAACATTAAGTTAGGGTTACATAAAGCAATTGTTCAGCGCCATTATCTTTTGAGATAGGTCAAAAAATTTTCATTGAAAAAAGAGGAATTTGAGTGAAATGGCAATAAAAGGGAACTCTTCAGAATTGAAGTCTCAATATCAGAAGTAGTTTAGTGTCATATCTAGGACACGTGATTGTAGTAACCTTTTCCTTCTGTACGAAAAAACGATTAAAAGTCATTTGACTAAGTGGAGACGTTAGGTTCAACAGCAGAAAGTATCATAAGTATTTCGTAATTTGCTTGAAGCATTGCTCAAATTATTTAATTGTATTGAATTAATTTAGAGGGCTAGTGCAATGCGAAATAATTATTTGAGTCTAATTTCAAATTAAAACTTCATCGTTAGAGACTTTATAAATGAACACGATGTTGGAGGTTCAAATTTTTTTTAACGTTGTTTATATGGTGTCACGTGGTGTGTTAGAATGCTCTGTTGAGTATTGTAACCATGGTGCCACGTCGTGTTTAAATACCGAGAGGAATAGACGTGACTTCAATTGTCATAATCAATTTCGTTTTATTTTATTTTCATTCATTGTGGGTAGAGTGTTTGCCAATGGCCCGGGAGATCGAGGACTTTAAAAATGGTGCTTGATACCTCTTTGCTTAACACTCAGCATTATAAAAGGTACGTATCAAGGGTAAAGTGGAGCAATCCAAGGAAAGGAGTAGCGCCCTCCCCTACACCTTGGTGTTGTAGGTATTGAAAAGGGAGCCTTTTGGTCACCCTCGACTAAAGGGAGACAACTTTACTTACTACTTTATGTATTTAAAATGTGCATGTTAATGATATATTCAGTATTTAATTCCAACCTACTCTTATTCAGAGGGTGTGACTTAGCTATTGATAAAGTCTCCTTAATTCTGAGATTCCCAACATTACGTATTTTTTGCTTCTATTTTAATGGGAAAATTATTATTTTTGCATTTAATTAAATGGTTATGGAAAGAGGATGCACGTGTGTTGAGGTGTTCTTTAATTCTGATGTGGAGGAGTCTAATTGTACTTCCTATATTAAAATTATGGTATTTTAAGCAAATTAAACAATAAATACTAAGTTTTTTTGGCATATATTTCGATCTCTTATTGGCCAGAGTACATGTGATACTATTGTTATTTTTCTTCGTTAGGTATTGGCCTAGTGAGGGTCCGGAGTGGGCCAGTTGTATATCTAGCCCTTCCTAATATATATATATATATATATATATATATATATATATATATAAGTACAGCATTTCTTGATTGATACATATTTGATTGAACATTATAGACATTTTCGTCTACATATTTTTTGTTAATCATTTCGAATTGCCGTATCGATCTCATGATATTCGGCGGGAATCGATTGATAAACCTTCCATGATTATAAAGTTAACACTACACTATACACCAATATAAACCCTCATTCTTACAAAGTATTAATGTACGTACAAAAGTTTTGTAATACACCCTCCCCTGACGATGGATCAAGGTCGGGCAGAAAGTATTTGGGAAACATGGAAGGTTTATCAACCAATTCCCGCCGAATATCATAAGATCGATACGGCAATTCGAAAGTATTAACAAACAAACAAACAAAAAAAAAATGTCTATAATATTGAGTTGTATAACTGAACATTATAGACATTTTTTGTCTACCTATTTGAGTGTCAATGTGAGCATGTCAATGACCTTCGTCACAGCCTCTTTCATCACCTCAATTCTCTCATAACGACAGCCTCTGAGCTTTGGGAATAACCAAAAGTCCCAGGGAGCAAGGTCTGGACTATCGGGAGGCTGAGGAACTGTCTTGATGCCCATCTTGGTTAAATAGTCTGTGACAAGGATGGAGTTGTGGACTGGAGCATTGTTCTGGTGGAAATGCCACTGACCCGATTTGAAAAGTGCTGGCCTCTTCCGACGGAATCTCTTCCTGAACTCCCTTAAAACCTCAATATAGTAACCCTAACCCTTTGGCCAATCAACTCTGGTGTATTGACTCCTTACTCCTCCCACACCTCTCATCATCCCTCACAGATTCCCTGCCTTCTTTGAATCTCTTATGCCACTCAAAAACTGATACTCGATTCATGCAAGATGCTCCAAAAGCAGTCTGAAGTATTCCATACGTTTCTGTGGAATTTTTTCCAAGTTTTAAACAGAATTTTATTTCATATCGTTCTTCTAAAGTGTCCTCACGTCCAGATTGCATTTTTGAACTTCACCAGCTGTGACAATCAGGCTTTAGTAGGGTGTATTCCAATTGCTGCTGTAGCCGTTCATTTGAACGTGAAATAATGAAAATTGGTCAGCAATCTTATAAGATGTATAACAATACTATACTGAATTTTCAAGAGTCTACGACAATTTTAAATGGCAGTGCAAAAAATCTGGAAATTTATTCAAGGCACCAAGTATATATCTATATATATATATATATACACTGCCTACTGACGGTGGTTCGTCCATTCTCTTCTACACTGTTGTTCATCGAGATTTAATTGTAATTTATTTTCAGGACAAACGCAGAACGGATACAGGCGGCCTTGGAAAAGAAAAGTATAGGTAACGAACTTGTTAGTCTAAAGCAACATATTTGAATTATACAGATATGATCGAGATTCGCTTAAGGCACTTGAATAATTTTTGTTTTATTCGGTTAAAAGACTCCTGCATGCTCCGTAAACAACCTAAGTTTTCATTGAAAACGGTACTAACATCCGCATCCAAAATATTAATGAAAGTGACTAGTAGTAAATGGGGAACATCAACTTGAATGGCAAAGTAAAGTTTTGTTTCATTCTCGTACCGCGCCTAAAATTTAAAAAAATTTCTACTCATCCGAAAAAGATTTAAGGAAAAAGATTTTTTAAATTACTACCCTCCGGAGACCTTCGTCTCCAATATTTATTTTTTCGACAAATGCGAAGCAGTTTCATGCAGATTTGGAATAGGATCGTAGAAACTGACAAGTTTGTCAAAAGCAATGTCTTTAAATGCTAAAGATATGGTCAATATTCTTTTAAGATACTAAAGGGTATTTCATTCGGTTATAGAACTGCAGTTACTCTGCATGTGGGCTGAAATCGGTGCCAATATCCGCCGTATCCAAACTATGAGTGGAAATGACACCGATATCGTTTTTTATCGATCGATGATTTTTTAAAGTATCTAGTAATAAAAAGGGCCAATATCAGCTTGGTTGATAACGGAGGAAATTCAATGTTAATGATCTGTGAAAATTTGCCAAAAATGAAACTTTTTCCACTCAGCCGTGAAAATGCTGACATCAAATTAAAAACCTGTTAGAAGGGATACAGTTAATGTATACCAAGTTCTGCTGGCAGATCCAATCGCAATGAATTTTTTTTATTGAAAATAGAAAGCAGGTTTAGCAAGGATTAGAAAAAAAAAATGGGTGTCGAAATCAGTTATGTTACGGTACCATTTTCTTCTAGCATCAAATAATTTAATCGATATTTAGAACACTGGAAAATACTAAGGATCAACAAAAATTATCCCAGCCAAATATTCCCAAAATGTAGATAATAAAAATATTGAGCAAAATATTGGAGAGAATGCAAAAAATGACTGGTCAACTATTTGCCAGTATCGCTATGTCATCGGCGTAGTCGGCATCGGTAATTGTTTTATCGGTTAGGTCTGATTTCCATATAGTCGATAGCCTATTGATAGCTGTCCATGCTTTCGTTAACCTCGTTTCGATGTCCTTTTCGGTTGATTCGACGCTGCTTCCTAGGTACGTGAATTGGTCTACTAGTTTAAGAGGGGTTCCTTCTAGAGTGGAGATGTCCCCCGTTTGGTTATAGCACATATATTCCGTTTTGTGTGCATTAACATGGAGGCCTATGCTTGCTGCTGCTCGTTCCAAACTATGCAGAAGTGTTTCGGCTTGGTCAGGTGTATTTGCCAGTATCGCTATGTCATCGGCGTAGTCGGCGTCGGTAATTGTTGTTGCGGGGTATCTTCTGCTTCTTTTCTTCGTCAGTTCGAAGCCATTCTCTTTGATTTTGTCAATCGATGTTCTAAGTACGTAGTCTAGACAAATGATAAAGAGATACGGAGCCAGCGTGTCCCCTTGTAGTACTCCTGCTACAATGTCGAAGTATTCTGTGTCTCCATCCGGTGATCGTACTTTTACTTTAGTGTTTCTATAGAAAATCGTTATTGCCGCTACGGTTTCTTTAGGTATGCCGTACGCTAGTAGGATTTGTTCCATCTTTCCTCTGTGAATGGAGTCGAAAGCCTTGGTAAAGTCGACAAATATTAATGTCGCTTGTAGGTTCTTTGCCCGTACACCTTCGAGGATTCTGCGGATGGTTAATATTTGTGAGGTCGTGGATCTATTTCTTCGGAAGCCATTTTGGTTTTTTCTAAGTATGTTGTCGATTTTGGGTTCTATTCGGTTTCGTAGTAGGGCATTGTAGATTTTGGCAGCTATGGATGTAAGTGTTATGCCTCGGTAGTTTTTGGCTAATCCGAGGTCCCCCTTTTTAGGGAAGGGGGGTATGCATCCCTTCATCCATCTATCTATCGGATTTTGATTGTATACTGCGTTGCAGTGTCGGAGCAGTATGTCGTCGAATTGTCTGGTCTTCCATACTTCCGGGGGAATTTCGTCCAGCCCTGCAGCTTTCCTATTTTTAATTTTTCTGTGAACCGAGTCGAGTTCTTCTTGTGTGAACGGTCCTAGTTTAATGTCTAATTGTTTGCTAATTATTCTGGTGATTGGTTCATGCGTTATTTTTGGTGGGTTTCCAAGTAAGTTTTCGAAGTGCTGATTCTTTCTTGTTGGTTTGCTGCTTTAAGTTTTGCTTTGGCTGTGTTCTTTCTTCTGCTCACTTCGTTTATTGTTTGCCAGGCTATTCTAGATTGTCTATCTTCCACCGAGTCTCTAATCTTATCTATCTGATTTTGAATGTATTCTGTCTGTTCCTTTATATATATGCCTGCTAATTGATATTGTGCCGTTTTTAGTTTTAAGGCATTTGTGTTTGTTGGGTTTTTTTCGATAGTTTTTGGATGCTGTTTTCACTAGTGCACGTTTTTCTCTCACCGCTAAAGTTTCCCATGGGACTCTATATTTAGTTTTAATTTTTGTTGGAATGTATTTTGCTGTTGCCTCGAGGTGTGCATTGACGAAATTTTCGTATTCGTCGTTTGGTGTACTTTTTTCCGTCTTTTCTTGTAGTGTTTCGAATCTGTTTCTTAATTCTAATACGTAATTATCTCTTATATCTTTGTTGTTTAATAGGGCCCAGTCATAGTGTTTGGTGGTCGCTGTTCGTTTGGCGTTTTTGCGTAAGCTTAACCGTATTTTCGCCGTGACTATTCGGTGATCGGTGGACACACCCTCAAAAGAGGAGTATGCCTCGCAATTCAGTGCACTCATACATATATATATATATATATAAGATGTGGCAGAAAGCCGGAATATTGGTTTTAAATCCTATCTTACCAAAAAAGAGGTAAATAAACATAATAATTTGATTCACTTGCTCATAACTATTTTCCTTTCGCGAAAAGGTCCAGTGTTACCAAAAAAGTTTGTCCAACTATTAACTAAAATACGCCAGTTATTGAGGTCCTAAACGAATCCCATGTGTACATGTATAGTAAACGGTGGGAAAAAAACTGAAATTCATTCGAAGGTAACACCCCCCCTCCGAATATAAAGGCAAATATTTACAATTTAATAACAATAATCATTAGTACGACTTAATATGCCAGAGGAAACTATTTTACCAGGCGAAGTATGAATTTAGGGGGGGGGCGAAAGAAGCAAAAGAAAACAATGTAACTTACTTTTAGAATAAAAGCACTTCTTCATTTTTATTTCTAGCTGGGTAGAGTGTTCGCAAATGGTCCGGGAGACCTGGGTTCAATCCCAGGTCGAGTCATACCAAAAACTTTAAAAATGGTACTTGATACCACCTTGCTTAACACTCAGAAATATAAGGTACGTATCAAGGGTAAAGTGGAGCAATCTAGGGAAAGGAGTAGCGCCCTCCCTAACACCTCGGTGTAGTAGCTATTATAAAAGGAGCCTTCTAATCGCCCTCGACTACGGTCACCAACTTCACTTATTAAGATGACAAGAGACAGAATTCATCAGACGAGAGGTGTATAGGGAGGTGGAGAAGAAATGAAAGAAAATCTCCTATCGTTTTTAAATCTAAAATAAAATTCTAATGTCGATTTTTTACATCTTTAATTACAATTGGCCGAAGTGATTTGCATATGCGGCAAGTTAATTACTTGTGGAAGTTTCAGATCATATCAAATACCACAACCATCGTTTCTCGGCCTTTTGGCTCGGCCGTCTGGCATTCGTGCCGGATGGGCGATCGAAACCAAGAGTAGACTCGGGGCCGAATAGGCCCCCAACTTCGGCTGGGCAACCTTCGGCTGGGCGAGCTGCTTTTTAGATCCTTATGCACGCCTTGTATAACACTAGACCTCACGGTCTAGTTCAAGCTATATTCTGGCATACGTGCCCGGACCTAGATTTAGGTCCGTAATACGGCTTGACTCATTAGATCCACATTGCACTTAGTGGGTCAATGACTAGCAGGGTTCGAGTCTCAGCTCGTTCCCGACCTTCCCCTCCCCTTTATCCCCACTTTAATCGGCCTTCGGGCTTTTGACCTTGTGTCAAGTCCTGTCTGGTGGGAGGCAGTGACAAATATTATCAAATACCACAACCAGAGGAAGTGTTCGGTTCGCACCGGTCGGTAGAGTGGGTAACTAAGCAGGGAGATTTTTTTTTTTTTTTTTTTTTTTTAGGTGGGTGCGTTTTTGCTCCCTTCCGCCATGTTTCATATTTTCATTGTATAAATCATAAATAGTACATATTATTATAATAGTCTTTTTTAAGTTGGTTTTCATAACGAGAAAGGGGTATCTTAGTGATTCCAGCGCGCCTGATGAGGATGGATGATCTTATTGTACTGGATGAATGGGTCGGTAACTGTGGCTAGCTAGGGCTCTTTAGAACAGCATGACCATTCGCCTCCCCTAGACTCTTTGAGACTTAATGCTTCAAAACACTGTTATACAGTTGTTTTTTTTAAAAAAAAAATTTTAATTGATATTAGATTTGAAAAATATGATTGAAGTGAAAGAATCTGATGTACAAAACGTTGAAATTGAAAATGTTTCTAATTTAGATAAATCATTAAAATCTCTTATACATCACACAATGGTGAAAATATTTTTTTTATTGGATACTAATTTCTTGAAAGCATATTTGCCGGAAATGTAAATAAAATCTATGAAGTTAATTTTTAATTTATTCTAAAATTAAAATGAAAGAAAATGAATGTGAAAAGTTGATGAGAAATAATTTTTACAAAACTTTTTCCCCCATTTTTTTTTCATTCCGCAAACCAATTAAAAAAAAAACCAAAAGAATTTTTAATTTATTCTAAAATTAAAATGAAAGAAAATGAATGTAAAAAGTTGATGAGAAATAATTTTTACAAAACTTTTTCCCATTTTTTTTTTTCATTCCGCAAACCAATTAAAAAAAAACTAAAAAAAATTTAAGAGAAAACAGAATTATCCAGATTAGATGAATTTTTTTTTTTTATGTAAAGCCAACGTTAATTGTTGAAATGTTTCGTTACTCCGTTGCTCTCTTGTGATTGGTTGATACAACTGTGACGTCATCTCTGACGTCGAACATAGTGGGATGGAAGTTCAGTGACACTGAGTGGAAGGAAAACCCAACATTTCAACATTGATATTTCAAGTTATAAATTATTATCAGAAAAAAATTATTTCATGTTTTTACTTTATTCTTTAATTCAATAAAAAACTCTGCAGAAATTTCTACTGAAATAAGATTGTGTGTTCGTTAATATATTCTTTAAAATAAGATAAAATCAAAAACTCTACGTTATAAAAGTAAAGATTTTACCTCCATTCAAATAAACACCGACAACCAGAAACAATACAATAATGAATAAACAAAAAAATAATGAGCTCATTCTATAGAATTATAATAGTATTATTATCAGCACTAGTAGTTGCATTAGTAGTAGTAGTAGTTGTAGTAGTAGTAGTAGCAGCAACAAAGTTTTAGCGTGTCTTTACTAAATTTACTTGAACGTAATATTTTGATCATGGCAACTACTATAACTACTAGTATTAAAAAATAACGATCTTATTCTGTTTTTGTTAGATCACGTGGTACGTCTCCTAATTTTAGAAGTCAGAAAATTTTTAATGATTCGACGTCGTTTATTGGATTAATTTTATCGTTTTTATCGTCCCAGTAGGAGAACGCCGACGGGGCCAAGAATCTTGATCTGAAGGAGCATACCACCCACTTTTCCCATCACTGTTGGACCGAAGGTACGCGGCACAAACATTGTTAAAATAAAATAAAATGACAAAAATTATTCTGTCAAAGGCACATACAACGCTGATCGAAAATCAAGAATTGAATATTTTCTTTAGTTTTTTACGATTGAAAATAATTGATTTTGAAACACCAGACACAAATAAAAATATGAGGTGAGGAAATCTTATAAACAAATTAATTCAAAATAAACGACAAACAAATGAACAATAAACGTTAATATTCAAATGTAAAAAACAAAAAAAAAAAACAAAACGAAACTGACTCGTATTGAAAATTAAAATCAATATTTATTTCTGGAGAAAAAAAAAATATGTTCATCGTTTCAAAATATTTATTATTTGATTCAGTGGTTATCACTTGTGTCTATTTTATGAATTGGTTGTAGTGATACGATATCCACCAATAGATTTTTTAATCGGCCTTCGGGCTTTTGACCTTGTGTCAAGTCGTGTCTGGTGGGAGACAGCGACAAATAACTATCCACCAATAGATTTTATGTTGAATCTATTATAGTTCTTGTACAACCTTTTTTTTTTTTTTTTAAGTCAGAAGAAACATACCCATGTTTAAAAAGAATAAGGACTTTCCTGAAATGGTTGATGTATGCAGATCTAAAAAGACCGTGTAAATTTTTTTATTAATATATTTTGGTTAATTTTATTCATTATCAAAGAATTCACCGGGTTGAAGTAATTCTTTTACTATGAATTATCTTAATTTTATTGTACGAGCTTGGAATTAAATGGGAGTGAAAACAAAGTTTTGATTTTTGTCGGTTTTTTTTTTTATCACGGTTACCCGAAAAGCTCAATATTTAGTTACATTTTGTTACATTAACTTGTTACAGTAATTTGCTAAACACAGTACTCTCGTAACAAGACTTTAGAAAATAATATTTTGAAAATATTATCAGATGGAAATTAAATATAAAAATGGCTGACTATATTCACAATAAACAAACAAAATACTTTATTTTCTTGATTATCCCTATTTTTTTCTTTTTAAATCGTTTTCGTTTATTTCTCCCTTTTGTTTTTCCCCTTTCTATCTATTTTTCTAAAACTTAAACTTTTAAATATTAAATCAATGTCAACCCACTAACGTGGATTAGCGATTATTTATTGCAGAAATTCATACAATTGGACACAAGGCCCGAAGGCTAACGTAGATTCGTGGACATAATAATTTGTAGTGATGGATAATATATTTTCGATTTCTTTTTTTTAACTTATAAACGTTTTGACCGGGGTTTTCATTGGAACACCCCCTATTCATAGTTTAAGCTCTTCTTAACATTCACTCTTTCTTCTTCTCAATCGTTTACAATCGAATCAAATTTCAGCGTCAAATAACCGATAAGGAATTGGTATACAGCTAAAAAATATTCCTCCACGCATTCTTGATATCTCGAAAATTAGTTATTACACGTGTCCTTTTAAACAGATACAATTAAAGGCAAGTGAACATTATAATTTGTAGTAATGGCGAATATTTTTCTATTCTAATATGGCGGTGACTTTTTCAAAAGATTTCATACTGATGCAACTAACCATAGATTAACCCTTTCTTAACCTTCTTCTTTTATTTCCTGTTAATTACAGGAAGGCACAAGGCCTTAAGTTTTGGGGTGAAGGGGAAGGGTGCGGTCTTAGATTGACTGTGTTTTTACTAAGGGGACCTAGCTAGCCACATTCTTTATTTCCTGTAAAATACAGGTAGGCACAAGGCCTTAAGTTTTGTGGGGGAGGGGAAGGGTGCGGTCTTGCAGTAACTATGTTTTAACTAGTGGGACCTAGCTAGCCACATTCGCCGACCCATTCAACAATACAATATATAGTCATTCATCCGTCGCCATGCGCGCTGCTACCACCAAAATACCACATTTGCTCGATGAAGAAAGACCTACTTAAAACCCCTTAAATTTACAAATTGTGATTTTTACAAATGAATTCATATGATGGGGATGGGAGAAAAAACCCCGAAATATATACAGAAACAAAGGAAAAATCCCCCGTTTGGTTGAACTCCCATCCCCCCCGTCTATAAAATTGGAGGCCGACTGTTTTCCGGGGCGAAAGAACCGAAAACAAGCCGGACCTACCTTATTCTTAACCTTCTTCTTCTTGCATTCAGAACGGTGCACTCTTATAGTGTTTTAAACATGCATGATCATTAAAGTGATCGATATTGGACGCCGGGGATCGATGCGACGATCAGATCGATCGATACTTAGGGATTACAAGACGGAAGAAATACAGGCTTACTACTTTATAACAAATGACAGCATGGGTACTTGTCTTTTTTTTTTTTTTTTTTAATTGGAATCATTTTGAGATGAGTCTTCTTAATCTGAGAATTAATTTTTATTTATTGCGGACTTTTTGTCCTCATCTTGGTAGTTTTTTGTGTTGTTTCTTCTTTCACTACGTTTCGGCCAAATTTCACCTCTGGCCTTCTTCAGGTGATTCTCAGCATGGGTATTTATATATATTGCATAAACTCTCTCTCATTTATATATATATATATATTCATAAAGTTCTAAGCCTCACCCATATTTTAGATTTGTCGTATACTTCTCCTCCTTTGCATGGGCCCTGCCTGCATAGAAATTAACACCAGAATCTGAATTAATTTTACTTAATTTCGGTATCTTTTGCAGTTTATAGGTTTGATGAGGATGGCTTGGGAAAGTTTATTGTGTGTTTTAACTTTAACACATCGGAGAAAAGGGTGTTTCGATAGTTCTTCTACACGTTAATACTCAAACGCATTCAATTATTCACTATCTACCTTACTCAATTTCCTGGTCAGTGTCGTCTTCGCCATTACTAAGAATCTATGCATTCAAATAGTGAAATTCAGTTATTTTGAATTTGACAATATAAAACAAAACTATTTTTGAAGATTTATAGAAAAATATGCACAATAAATATGTTGACAATTTAGTTGAATTTTGTAGCTGTTCTTATATTCAACGAAACGAATTCCCACATTTGTCTTTACACAACTCTTTCAAGACGTCTTACTATGCGCCTGAACGATTCTGGCTCCATAAGGTTACATCTTAAAACCCACTATCCCCCAAATCTAAATTTCGAAATTTATATTATATAAATATAAATTAGTTGTCAAAATTTCTGAGACGAAGCTTAATGATTTTTTTATCATTAAATTTTTTCGGATTATTGTCTTCATCTTTATTGTTATTTCCACAATGTTTCAGCTGATATGTCCTCCGGCCTTCTTCAGGTGTTTGTCGAACTCGGGAACTTTTACGGAACTTCGAACTACGTTTTTTATTGAATCCACGGGGGTCGCCTGTTCTGATTCCGTTAGCCATAACCGGGTACAAGTGTTAAGTATTCCTGTATTGTTACTCGCCTGGTAGTCGGGGAAAAAAATCTGAATATGAGCTCAGGTAAAAAAAATCATACGTAATTGTAGTAATTCTAGTCAAGTAAAAGCATTAAGTTTATAAGTCCCAAAAATTCACTCTGAATAGTCGAGCAGGACACATCGCGTAACGTTGGTTCCCTAAGCTTCTAAGGAGACAATCATCTGGAGGTCGTAGGTTCAATCCTAACTGCAGGCGAGTAACAATAAGCGAGAGAAGGGTACAAAGTCGTAGCACTCCTTTTGAAACCAAGCCTGGGTCTCTTTGGACTTGTAGGCCGGCGCCGAGTCCTACTGCCACACTCAGGATCTGCCATCGGCCACCTGATTGCACCAGGGGATCACCACACTCTTCAGCACATCCAGGTACACTTTGGTGCTGACTTTCAAGCCGACTTCGAAGATGTGAGGTGGCATGATGTGGCCCACCAAAGATCATAACCGTATCCGGAAACTTTGTTTTCATCACCCTGGGTACGTCCCTGTTATTCATTGTACAGCGGCACATCTCCGATCTCGCTCCTTGAACATTGTGTCACTTTCAGACATGATAAAAGGCTCCTATCGCACTTGGGATTTGTACACAGTTGGCCAACTAGTAGATGGTCTGCAACAACAAAAAAAAACAAAAAAAAAAAAACGGTTTTCATTAAACAGAAATGAAATCATGTCGTCTTTTCTAGGGCGACAATTTTATCGTTCCACCCTGTAGTTCATTCTCTTTCTCGTAAAATCTTACATCAGCATATATACTTTGTTTTTATGTATCTTCCATGTAAACTAGATGCATTTGTACTTTCATAGGAACTCGGCGCCGCATCGTAAACTTTATTATGATGGGTTAAATGTTTTATAAGATGGTGAGATTTTTGAAATCGACTTTACTTAGCGCCAAGTAGCTGTTTTTATTTTCATTGAAATCGGAGGTATTTTCACCAGCGGCGTTTGCCCTCTTTTAAACACCCCTAATCGAACTGGAAGATACATTTCAACTAGTCCATTGTGCTTTCTTGTAAAATTTTACACAAGAATATTTACTTTGTTTTTACATATCTCCTTCTTGCTTTTGTCATATGTACACATACACATAGACGTTGAGCTTTGTTATATAGATATACGAGATTTTATTAAAAAGTTTATTCTCATTCTTTTGTTTTATCTATTTCAGAATTTATCATGAGTTTAGAAATTGCCAAAAGAATTGTTCATCTTATCCCGTCAGATTCCATCAATGAAATAAAACGACTATTGAGTCCATATTCCTTTGAGCAGAGAAGGTTCATCATGTCTACAGATGTTAGCGGTTCGTCGTTTCTCTTCTATACTATTATTCATCTCTCTTCTTCAGTTTTAATATATTTACTTGACGAATGCGGTGCCGATCCAAACAGCTTTGGAACAGTAAAGTGTAGAAAACAAACTTGTCTCTCAAAAGCAGTGTGTTTAAATTCTAAAGTTATGGTGGAGATTCTTTTAAGACGTGGTGCGGATATCAACAGCGTTTCATTTGGTTCTAAAACTGCGGTTACTTCTGCATGCTTTTTAAACAACTTAGAAATGACCAAATTTTTGGTTGAAAACGGCGCCAATATCAGTATCGAAGATAATCAAGGAAAAAACATGCTAATGCCATCTTATTCCAACTGTAACGTTTTTAAGTATATAATAGTTAATGGCGCCAACGTCAACTTGGAGAATGTGGACGGAAATTCAATGTTAATGCAAGCTATCACAATGAACCACGTGGAAACTATTTCTTTTCTGCTCAGTCGTCACGATATTAACGTAAGAATAAAAAACCAATACAACGAAGATGCCCTTAGTTTGGCTGTGATCTTTTCTTCAGATGTTATTATTGGGATGATTATCAGACGCGGTGGTTACACTAAAGAAGAAGTAATTAGAAAATATTAATTGGAAAGCTGTTTTGCATATCTTTATAGGAGACCTGGCAAATCAAATGCGTTATGGAAGGAATCTTTGTGGTTGCGAAATTTACCAATAGACACGCCAATATTTAATAACATCTTACTTAATCAAGATTCTGGTAATGATATCAGCTTGTTTAGAGAATATGATAGACAGGCTTTGTTGTATATGAGAACGTTATATGGCCCTAGACATGTGCTTACATTGCGAGCAACGGCAATTGCGTTAAGCGTTGTGAACATCCGTCAACATTTCCTTGAAATATATAAACCATTTTCTAAAATTCTGCATTCTCTTAACTGTCAGGAGTTTTTACAAATCCATCCACATATTAGACATCTTTTCAGAGAATATATCTCCAATTTCTCAAAGCAACCATCATCATTAGATGGATTTTTTAAAATTCTAAATGAGTTCACCTTAATATTTCGCGCGAAACATCAACAACATATGTCTCCTTCGACAAGAAACTTTTATGCCGCGAAATTCGAACAATTTCTTTATTATCTTATAGAAATAATGCAATTTCTCATTAAAAAATACAAGGATGGAATCCTTGTAATTTCTGAGGAAATTGAACATTTTATAAAGATACATTTTAAAAATTCACCCAGTACGTCACTTGCTCGGATGTGTTTGGAAAGAAATAACATAAGAATGTTTGAATTATTTCTTTTTTGCGGAGATGATATTAATAAAACAGATAAGAATAATGAAACAATTCTCCATTATTTGCTTGATTCTAAGATTTTTTGCAAAAGAAGGCTTATAAAATTGGTTGTTGACGCTGGATTTGATTTTAGCCGAGTTACATCCATAAAATATTGCCTCCCTTGTAGAATGAAAAAAGAAGGGTTTCTTTTCGATCCAGAAGAATGTAAAACTCTACAATGTCTGGCGGCAACCGTTATTTGTCAAAAGACGGTATTTAGGGGGACTGATATACCTCCAATTTTAAGGACAATAATCAAAACACACATGCATATTCCGTATAGGAGGCACTTGTGGATTACGAGACTCGGTCCTGTTGATATTTCCTTTGAATCCTAGCCGTGATGTAGACAAGACTTCCAATATGCTGACAAAAATCAACTCTGGGAACAAGATGACAAATCGAATTTTAGATACCGCTTTTCATCTGGTTTGAAGATGTAAATATAGAAATATTAAATTATTGAAAAAGAAAGATAATGTAAAAATCACATACCTGTCACGTGGATTTTTCGACATATTGTGACGTGATACTACCTCCACTCCCACCCACCCATAGCAACTGAGGGTTAATGCACTCTGGAAAAAGGTTCAGTCAGTGTTTCATGTCGCATATCAGAAAGTTGGTTAAGATGTCTACACAAGATTCTCCTCCTACAAACCCGGTTGTCTGCACGCAAAGAGCAACGTCGTTATAGTTTGAAAAATAGAAGTCGCTGATTGGATGGAAGATGGCACGTGTTAAGATTAGATTTTCGTGGGCCAGAAATACAAATCCATTGTAAAGTCATTTGGAGAAAATCTTTTGAAAGAATAATTGAAAGAACGCCAGTCAACTAACTGGATGCGAAGGATGCCTCGAAACGTAGATGATTGAAATCTTATGAAAAAAGAAAAGAAAGAACTACGAAGACTTATCGTGGAGGCACACATTATTGTAACGGTGATTTTATATATATATATATATATATATATATATATATATATATATATATATATATAAAACTCTCTAAACGGCGACACGAGTTCACATCCCGGACGAGACTTACTGTATTTCACATTGCACTAATACCCTTGGGAAATGTATGAATCCTATTATTCTCCCCCTACTATGGGTAAAATAGTAGGGCAGACTAGGTTCTGCAGCCTTGATGAGGCAACTAATATAGGAGAAGGAAAATTCTGATTTCAGACCTGTTAAACTCCGCTTAAAAAATTTACCTTGTCATATCCTGCCCAAGCAGAGGGGTAGGTAAATACAGTAGCGTTCAAAACTAAGGGACAAAATTTTAAAACCTAATATTTGTTAGAAATAACAGCTGTGAAAAGCTGAAATTTTGACAACTGGTAGTCGTTATCATTCATAATAACATACTAAAATTTGAATCATTTGCAAAGGATAGAAAAAGACTTATAACAATTATTTATTTATTTTTAAAATAGGATAGTCCAAAAGTAAGGGAAAAAATTGAGAAAAACAATGTAAACAGTATGCTATATTAAAATTTTTTGATTTCCTCTAGGAATAAGTCTTACTTAGTCATTTGTAAACGTTGCATCAGCCGGCACCATGGCGAAACGCCAAAAACTTGATTACTCTCTGAGACAAGCTATTGTGAAGCTACACAAGGAAAAGCACACCATTAGAGAGATTTCAGAGAAAGTGAAACGTTCCAAGAGTGTTGTAGGCAGGGTTGTTAAATCCTACAACGATACTGGCAAAATAGTTAGTGCTTTTAAAACCGGCAGACCCCGCAAAACTTCGGCAAGAAAAGATCGAATAAGGCAGCGTATGTCATTAAAGGACCATTTTAAGTCTTGCACAGAAATTAAAAGGGTTATGAATAGTACCTCATGTGTTAATGAGTCAAGACAGACTGTTTCTAGACGACTGCAAGAAATAGGGCTGTTTAATGGAACCCCAAGGAAGAAACCACTTGTTAGTTCGAAGAAGAGGTTAGAGTTTGCAAACAGGTATGTAATTTGGACATATGAAAATTGGGCAAAAGTATTTTTCAGTGATGAAAGCGAGTTTAATTTATTTGGAAATGATGGAAAAAATCAATTTAAAGAGACGTATTGGTGAAAGATTAAGTGCAAAGTGTACTAAGAAAACTGTCAAGTTTGGGGGCGGAAGCGTCATGGTATTTGGAATGTTTTCTAGCCAAGGTACAACGCCTCTTGTCCGGTTACAAACTCGTGTAAACGCGCAGATCTATAAAAACATTGTTCAAGATCATGTTGTGCCAATCATATAGAATTCAGGTTTCGATAGGGCTACCTTAATGCAAGATAATGCCCCATGTCACAAGGCAAACGCGGTAATGAGTTACCTTAGCGAGCAAGATTTCGAAATTATGGATTGGCCACCGCAAAGTCCTGACTTAAATCCAATAGAAAATCTTTGGAAGACCTTAGGAGTGAAAGTTAATGAAAGAAATCCCACTAACACGGAGGATTTGTGGGTGAAGCTTCAAGAAGAATGGTCTAAAATTAGTATCGAAGATTGTCAAGAACTGATTAGTTCTTGTAGTCGAAGATGTGCAGCTGTCATTGAGAGCAAGGGCTCATTTACTAAATATTGATTGTACATGTATTTTTATTGTTTTTTGGCTGTTTACATTGTTTTTCTCAATTTTATCCCTTACTTTTGGACGTTCCAAATTTGAAAATAAATAAATAATTGTTATAATTCTTTTTCTATCCTTTGCAAATGATTCAAATTTTAGTATGTTATTATGGATGATAACGACTACCAGTTGTCAAAATTTCAGCTTTTCACAGTTGTTATTTCTAACAAATATTAGGTTTTAAAATTTTGTCCCTTAGTTTTGGACGCTACTGTATGTATGCTCTTTAAACTGATACATATTTGCTCGCATACACCATTCCACAGACGTTTGATTTGTTATGTTTTTATTTTTTTTACTCCTATTTGTTATTCTACTGTTTGTTCGCTGTTGGTGAATAAATATTGTTATATGATTCCACTAAATCGTTGTCGATTCGTCACTGAAGAAAAGTTTGAAGAGAAGAAATCATTTGTAAAATTGTTTCATAAAAATTCAAGTAATTAGGAGGAATTATGGGAACCTATAACCCGGCTGATTGGCTCAGTGGGTAGAGTGTTCGCCGATGATTCGGGAGACCTGGGTTCAATCCCAAGTCGCGTCATACCAAAGACTTTAAAAATGGTACTTGATATCTCCTTGCTTAACACTCAGCAATATAAGGTACGTATCGAGGGTAAAGTGGAGCAATCCAGGGGAAAGAAGTAGCGCCCTCCCCTACACCTCGGTGTAGGAGCTATTGAAAAGGGAGTCTTCGGGTCACCCTCGACTACGGTCGCTGACTTTACTTACTTACTATGGGAACCTATAACCAAGAAATTTCTCAGGCATTCTTTTTAAGGATACTTTGAGTTACTGAAGCCCTTAGAGAAGATAAATTTTGATCAGTTGAAAGAAAAGTTAAATGCCATAAAGAACCGCACACGATGTGGAAAAATAACACAGAAACCATTGTAAATTGATTTGCTATGCTAGGAACTATAGTTGTTATAGAAGTAGTAATATTATACCTATAGGTGCTGAAGGGACGAATAAGAAAATTACAAGTTAAACACAAACGTACAGGTGGTTGTAAATGGAGAGATGAATAAATTAAATGAACTTCATTAGAACCTGTTGAATTTGACTAAATTGGACTCTATGAAAGAAGTTTCTTCCCCCCGACCCAAGCGGAGCTTCCCAGAAATAAAAACAGACTTTAACTTGATCTCAGTTATAAGTAATATGGAAGGGGTGTTGCATACCCCCAAATGTGCGAAAAATATCCATCTGCATTTTTGTATCTTCTTCTTTTTTTTTTTTTTTTTTTTTGCATGATATAACTTGATAGTTTATTAGTAAAAGGAATTACGACCTACTGGAAAACCGGCTCAGTGATCTAGTGGGTAGAGTGTTCACCAATGGCCCAGGAGATCATGGTTCAATCCCAGGTTGAGTCATACCAAAGACTTAAAAAATGTTAATTAATACCTCCTTGCTTAACAGCATTATAAGGTGCCTATCAAGGGTAAAATAGAGCAATCGAGAGAATGGACTAGCGCCCTCCCCTACACCTCGTTGTAGTAGCTACAGAAAAGGTAACCTTCGGCTCGCCCTCGATTACAGTCGCCAACTTTACTATAAAAGAAAGGAAAGACTTTTTGTTCAATGGAACTGTGGGTTTTAATCCATGCTTAATGGAATCGTATTTTATTTATTTTTATTCATTTTTTTTTTTCTTTTGACAGACTTTCTTTTAAAAAAGGGGTTTTCGGCGTGTTATTTATTACCAAATGACTAGAAAAGAGTGATGTAACCCTATGGAAGTCAGACTGTTCAGAGGCGTTTTATTACACAGAGGGAAAAGAAATTGATGTGGATTTTAGAAGAATAGAGAAATACATTATAAACGGCAAAATGGATTTTCCAAACGTAGTATAGGAAAAGTTATGTTTTGTTTTAATGAAAAAGGACTTCTATCGTTGGGCTTGTTTTTATGAAAAGTAATTTACGAGGTTTTTTTTTTTTTATGAAAAGGCAAATTGCCATGGGAACCGAGTTATTTTGATGACAAAGGGAATTATGAAAACAAAGCGTTGACACCAGTAAGTTATAGTCATGAGTTCAAAAGCAGCCTGTCATCTGATGTTAGAATTGATATTCGGTTTAGAATTTAGTAGAAGGTTGACAGCTTATAGAAGTCGACCCACCATCTCGCCTCTGGCCTGGTTGAGAGTGAGCATAAATTGACTGAAATAGTACTAAGCAAACAGAACTGCAGATGTAGTAAGAATTGAACAGACCGGGTGATAAAGCGTAGTAAACTGAAGGCAAGGCGGTGTGGCACCTCCCCAAAGCACTAAGTCTTTAATTATCTTGTATCAAACTGCCCTGAATAGAGAAAGTGAAGGAAGCCGTCTAAACTACGACGCCGTGGGAAAAATATATATAACCGCCATTTAAGATTGCCTTAAATCACCCTGCCATGAGTCTAGAAAGTGAAAGATAGTCTAAGCCTTATATGAGTAACTGCCGGTCTCTGACAGAACTTACTACTTATGTAAGAACTTTGAACGACATTTTTATATATACTGAATATTGTTATTTTTGAAAAGCTGTGTGTTGTCCCCTGTTTCAAGGTGTCGACATTTCTCCACTGACTTACACGTCCACATATTTTTTTACTTTCTTAATAGTGCAGTATAATTCGTTCATTTGCTGACCGGCAACTCTTATTAGCGTCTGATTCGTTGTCTGGATCTTAAAAACACAACGCGGATCATTTCGTGTTATCCAAAGATATTTTCGACTAGTAGAACATTCAGCGGATTGAATGTTTGGCAAGAGGCGACTGCCTCATCACATGTGTGCGTATATATATGTACATAGAGAAAATTTGATAACAAGGTAATCCAAGTAGGAGAAATTTATTTAGAAACAAAGTCGATTCTATAGCGTTTTGGTTCTAATGAACCATCATCCTGACTATCAGGGATAATATTATGGATATCAAATCAATGATTGATGTTTGAAAATACAAAAACTTAGGGGAAATCTGTATATCAAGAAAGAGTTGACCGTTTAGTTAGTGAATCGGCGTTTATTTTCTAAATTATGTCATTTGACTTATTAGGAATATTGTATTGTATTTATATTCCGTTTGTTTATCAAGAAAGATTTCGAATCAAAAGGAGGAAGAAAAAGAAAGCGTAAAAATATGATATATGCGGAAAATATTAACTAAAGATGGAATACATTGAAGCCCTTTAAAATGGATTTGCTCAAATATGGAGAAATATTATAAAAATCCGGACGAGTATTTAAGGAATTACAAAGTGAAATAGCACCGGCCTAGAAAATTCCTCTTTGTCTTTTATTGTGAATGTAAATGAACATCTTTGCAGAATTGAAATCAAAGTTAGGAATTGATTGAAAAATGTGTGGAAGAAATACATTGTTTAGATTACCAATTCTAATGTCTCTTTTGTGTTCTTTCAAACAAACGGGAAGGTTCCTAGACCTTTCACCAATACATCTTAATTTACGCTTCTTACAAGGGATACAATAAACACCGGTGTCTGAAACTATTGCGTTCAGGTCTAGAGTGTACTAAATCGCGAATGGTTTTTGAGGTTAAAGAGGCAATTTTAATATCGACTTTATTTAAGTTATTTATGATGTTTGTAAAAGAACTGTAAGACAAAGTTATGAATGATTGTGTATATTCTAAACCCTCAATGCATAAGTTTCAGACGCCGGTGTTTATTGCATCCCTTTTAATAACTGAAAACTCAAACACAAATAAAAATTAATTAGATGCAAAAGCGCAGTACATATAGCGATACTTAACGTTAGAACTTTAAATAGAAAGGCAAGCTACCGGAGCTGAAAACGTCTGCGTCAGAACATTATATAGACATAGTACGCATACAAGAACACAGATATTATCATAGTGAAGTAAAATACAGTAGCACGATACTGGCAATAAATGGACATTTAGCTCAGCGTCTGCATGGAAAAAACTCTGACAATGCCGTCATTGGAGGGTTAGGAATGTTTCTCAGTCCTCATGCGCTAAAATCACAGAATAGAATCGAGAAAATACAACATAGAATGATAGTAGCTACATTCAACGGCAACCCCAGCACAACAATCATCTCAAGCTACAGTCCCACCATTGCAAGTGATGAAACAGACCTCATCACCTTCTACAATGACATATCCTTATTTTCCGTAGCATTCCCAAACACATGTTCTAATCATCAATGAAGACACATATGCTCAAATAGGTAAAGAATAAAAACAAATTCTGCTTACACAACTCGTCAAATAGAAATAGGGGAAAATCTAACAGGATTCCCACTTGAAAACAGACAAACGTGACTTAATACTAATTTTTTTTAAAAAGTGGAAAACCATAGACTTAAACACTACGCAAATAATGTTAAAGCACACATAGATTACATACTCATAAATAAGAAATGGGTTAATAGGTGCCCGTGGTGTAATGGTTATCGTCGTAGGAAATGGACACGACGACACGAGTTCAAATCCTGGACGCGACTGATTGCATTTCACATTGCACTAATACTCTTGGGAAAGGTATGAATCCAATTATTCTCCCTCCAGCTATGGGACTTATAAACTTAATGTTCTTACTTGACTAGAATTACTTCTATTATGTATGATTTATTACCTGTGCTCATATTCAGATTTTTTTTCATCTAGCCTTCTTAATTATCGGTTCCCATATTATATTCAACTCTATACTTGGTCTACTCAGCAAGTCATTGTTGCCCAACATATGTGCTGATTCCTTAAGGCGTCTAATCCTCCAATGTTTAGCCATATTAATTATTTCAACTTTATCCCATATGAGCAGATGGTTTCCCTTTTCCTTCAATATATGGTCCGCAATACTCGACTTTTTAATCTCACCTCGTACTACTGCCTTTCGATGTTCTTCTAGCCTTACTTTTAGTGGGCAACCTATCTCACCTTTGTATATTTTAACACAACTGCAAGGGATGGAGTAACTAGTCTAGGAAAAGGAAAACACTGAATTCAAACCTGTCAAATTCCGCTTAAAAATTGACCTTGGGTTGTATCCTTCCCGAGCGGAGGGGTTGGTAAATATGAATAGGGCTCGAAACTGTGAGGCCTATTCCTCCTTTGGAAACAGGATCTTCCGATCACTCGAAACTGTGAGGCCTATTCCTCCTTTGGAAAGAGGATCTTCCGATCACAGAAAGGCTTTATTTATTTAAGGCTATACTTCTAGAACACCAGTGGTACTACTTAACACATAGCTGAGAGGATAAGGGGACTAATACCTTTCCCAATGGTATTTGTCCGAAAGTAAACGTAATAGCGAGACTGGAGTTCGAATTGCCTTACTTCGATTCCGCAGTCCATATATATATATATATATATATGTGTGTGTATATAATCACATTTCTTCATAAAAATATTTCATTTCCGGAAAGGTTCGAAATTAGCTGTTAGTTTGAGACAGAGACGAAGGACTCAGACACAGGGCTCTTATCTTTGCCCCATATGGAGACACACATTCAGAGCCTTATTTCTTCGACTTCTCGGCTGAGGGTTGGGAGACCTGGCCACCTCCCTCCTCTAGGCTCTTGCTGACTGCTCTCCGAATCTCCTGACTGGTCGCCTCTCTGTGGGGGTTGAAACTATGGGATTATATAATATTCCGATTGCCACTTGTTTTTACACATGTACATCCCGTGTAAGGCCCAGAATATGGAATCACAACGTTGGTTAAGAAAGGGGTCAATATAGCAGTCCTCCGTCAGTCTGTGTCTGCGTCCTTCGTCTCTGTCTCATGCTTACAGCCAGTTTCAGCCTTTATATATATATATATATATATATATATATATATATATGTATTCAAATATTGTTTTGCAAAGCGAGTGCATGGTATCAAGAACGTTTTAAAATCATAAACGTTCTTAATACCATGCACTCGCTTTTTAAAGCAATATTTAAATTCTGTACGTACCACAGGATCTATATATATATATATATATATAGTGAGAGAGAGAGTGAAACGATAAAATTGTCGTCCTAAAGAAAACGACATATTTTGCATTTTGAGGTAGTTGGCAATTGTCCTGTTGTCATAACTTGGATCGGTAGAGAGCATGAGTTGTACAGCGGCGCATCTCCGATCTCGCTTGTTGAACATTGTGTCACTTTCAGACATGATAGAAGGCTCCTATCGCTCTTGGTATTTGTACACACTGGCCAACCAGTAGATGGTCTGCAACCCCCCCCCCAAAAAAAAGAAAGAAAACCGGTTTTCATTAAACAGAAATGAAATCATGTCGTCTTTTCTAGGGCGACAATTTTATCGTTCCACCCTGTATATATATATATATATATATAGTTAAGGTCGAAAATTAATTATATTAGTTAATGATTTTATCTGTGGTAATAAATTGTTAGTTTGCTAAGCTATTTGGGTTGAAATATAAGTCGTATTCGAAAGTCAATTACGTGAAGTTATTGAGTGCTTGGTTGTAGGCTTCTATTTTCAGAGGTCAAGACTCATGAATGTGTACATGTCATACACACCTCAGTCATTTCAAAATGAGGTTTCGTTTTGAACTCAGGTTTATTGAGAGGATGTTTAAAATAAACACTTCGTATGCAGTAGATTGAGTAATGAGCATGGGAGGAAGGTTTCAGTAATGATGTCACACTAAGAGTAATGGCACGTGTTCTTATCATCATAAGTTTATGAGAAAATTAATATATTCTATAAGTGGTTAGGTTTTTTTTCAAGTCAGTTGAGTTCAATCGAGAGCACAGAATCGAAAGCAGTTGGTCGAAGTCAGACGAACGGCTCTTGGGGAGCAGGGGTTGTCGCGCAAAGAAGGCGAAGTCGGTGTTTTTAAATATTATTGCGTTTCTATGTAACAACTAACAACTTTTACTCTAAGTTTTCTTTCTTGTGAATTGAATTACCATGACCAGAAAATCCTGGGTGCAAAAATGTATATATATATATATGCGTGGGTGTGTATGTGTGTGCTTGTGTGTGTATAATGAATAAATCATCTTTCTTAATGAAGTACTTTGAGACAAAGTAATCATCTCAGTGAAACAAATAAGCACAAGCATTGGAAATGGATAGGATTACTACAGCGATTCTTAAATGTGGTGGAGACAAGATGATTACTTCTGGGGACAAAACGATAACACTTCTTTGGTACGCTTTTTTCATCTTGATGGAAGATTTAAGGTAAGAAATATTAAAATATTAGAATCACTGAAAGTGTAAGAAAGATTAAGAGAGTACAATTGATGAAAAAAAATAAATAAATATAAAGTGAAATTATAAATAATTTGATAGGAGCTGAGATTATTACATTGCTACTATGTGGATTTTCATATATGGAACTCCGTAAGAAAAAGTAAGATAGCGTTTATATAAGAGTATATATTAATTTTTAGACGACTAAATAGTCCTATTTTTCGTGACAGAATTTAAATGTTGTAGAATTCTTTGATAAATAATACCTAACAATATCCGTTTTGAATTTGTACTTTTAAAACTAAAATTGATAGTATCTCTGTTTAACTGGATATAAATGCAGCAGTTTTATAATATACAGAGAGGAAAAAACAAGTTCTTTAGAAGATGATTTTATTTGGAGAAATCTTTCCCAGCGTTAAACTTTTATGGAATTAGACTTTCATTTAGACGTGAAAGTTAGTAAATAAAAGATTTAAGATATTATACTTTCGTTAGTAAGGTTCTGTTTAAAACTTGTGTAAAGCAATTAGCGTTCCAAAATTTATCTTTTTTTAAAAGATTCATTTATATTCTATCTATGTAATAAAAAATTGATGACATATACAAAGTGTAAAAAAGGGGTTTACTCTTGCTAAGTTTATATCATAAATAATTTTTATCAAATTAATACGTGTGTTCTTAGAATAAATTGTGGACGTTAACTAAGCCTCGACTCTAACTGTGAACTGAGATAGATGTCAGCCGAAGTTGTGGATAAGAGAAAGAAGGGTAAAGGAAAAAAAGGAAGTAGACTATTTACTCTATCATTAACCTGTAAAAAAGTGACGACTATATTTCTTGAAATAAAGCAACTGTTTGCCACGAAAAGGAAGAAATAAATTTAACACCCGCATTGTATATGTTTCGTTATGCAGGTTGAGTTACACGCTCAACTCTTTTAGAACACAAAGCTAAAAGATAAACGTAGCATAAAACAACACAAATGAGTATAACAAAATAAAAAAATAAAGGAGAAGCATTGGAACAGGCAAAGAATTATTCGCCGTTGGACCGCAAAGTTACAGAAGTTATTAAAAATAGTTTATAACCGAAATACCCTCACGTTGTATTTGAATCCAAAATTCTTTTTCATTTTCTTTTCTGGTCTGCTTCTGTCTACAGAAAGTGCGCTAATCAGCCGGGAAAATGCCCTGTATTTAGAATAGAATATTTCCTTTTCTCTTTAGCTGGTCTCGACAATTCCGTGGGCTGATCTTCGTTGGAATTCAAATTTCGCGTAGAATTTCGTCCATATTCCTTCTCCTTCAAATGTCATCAAAAAATTACTCTCTCAAGTAAGCTGGTAGGATGAAACCGTTCTTTACTTTCTGCGTAGAGAATACCCACACTCGGTTTCTCCATAACTTTTAACTTCTTTAGGTCGTAGAAGTCTAAGGGATAGCAAATCTAGATTTTCGATCCGGCTCGACTTCCTTGCGTCGGCTGAATGGTCGATTACGCTGCCTGGCAAACTTTCCTCTCAGGCGTATTCTTGACAAATTCCAGCTAAGACCAAACTGCCTGTGAGAAGCACAAGAGCCAAAACAAGGCTCGAGGCAAAGGAGCCTAAAACGAGGCTGATTGCCTCAGGTGAAGCCTCAAGAGACCAGTAGCGGTCCAACTTTAAAATAAGCCAATGGCATTCGAGCAGTTATTAACTGCCGAATTTACAAATTCCACTATATATATATATATATATATGCGTGTGTTAAAAATCCATATGTTAAAACAATATCTACGAATGTTTAAAAAATACGATTAACACCAGTCTATCGATCAATATCTCTCTCCCTCTCTCTCTCTCTCTCTCTGTGAGGGATGGTGCGTGTTGATAGTGAAGCTTTTTTAGATCATATTTAAGTTATATTGATGCTTTTTTTATTCTCATATATATTCTCTTTTGTTTTATTTATTTTAGAATTCATCATGAATTTAGAAATCGCTTCAAGAATTGTTGATCTTGTTATAGAAAAATACATCAAATCTCTTCTGATTCACTCTCTTAAATTTTCACACACCTAACTCCTAAAACACACAAAACACAGACCGACAGACATCAATACTGCAAAAGAAAATGACAGCTACCGGATGTTGACCCAACAACGGCCAGTGTTAAAAATCATGGCTTCTGCTTATAGGCTCCGCGCATAGTCTATCCAAAATCCCCAGAAAATTCCCAGATATAAAAAAAGGTCTATTTTTCAACCAATCATTTTTTTCCTCCAGTATTATTTTCTGGATCCGGTGTTTGAAGTCGGGAACATATAAATAGGCCAAGCAGAGGTCACACTGACAGTTAAATAGCCGCTGTGCTAAGGGCGTCACTCGATAACACCGTCAGACCAGACCAAGGCAACTGTTTGTCGCCGAACAGATACCCACCTCCCAATAAACAAAATAAACCAAATCTTCTTGTTAGTCTTAAATTCTTGTATATAATCTTATCTCGATTAATGAATTAAGAGACATGAAACAGTTTTTGGATCCGTATTCGTTAGAACAAAGAAGATTCATCATGTTTATAGACGTTGGTGGTTCGTCTATTCTCTACTAACATCGTTTTTGGTTTGGTTTGGTTTCTTTGTTTAATGGCATATCAACTCTTTTTAGATTATTTAATGCCAAAGCCATTCTCCTACAAGAACAGTAGTGCTACTATTTAACCCATAGCTGGGAGGATAAGGGGGTTCGTACCTTTCCCAAGGGTATTTGCCCGAAAGTAAAAGTAATAGCGCGACTGGAGTTCGAACTCGCGTACTATGATTCCGCAGTCCATCGCTTTAACCATTACACCAGGAGGACATCCCCAACATTGTTTTTCATCGTTGGCCTTTCAATTGTTATTTATCTATTAGATGAATACGGAGTGGATCCAAACAGATTTGGAAAAAATGACTGTAGAAAAAAGACTTGTCTGTTGAAAACAACGTATATAGATGCTCTGGATAGAGATTATATTACAGCGTATATAGAGGCTAAGGATATTGTCGAGATTCTCGCAAGACGAGGTGCTGATACCAACGCCGTTTTAGACCATGATAAAACTGCGGTTACTATTGCCGTCTTACTAAGAAATGAAGAAGTGGCCAAATTTTTGGTGAAAAACAGTGCCAATATCAATATCCAAAATAGTAATAGAAATGACACTAATGGAATCCTTAAATAATTTAAAGTTTTTTGAGTATCTTGAAGTAAAAGAGGCCAACATCAATTTAGTGGATGCAGAAGACAATACAGTGTTGATAGGCCCCCTCATCGGGTGCCGAAAGGAAATTGTTTCTTTTTTGCTAACACATAAAGATATTAACGTCAACCTGAAGAATGAATAGTTTAGAAAAAGGCAATGGAAAAATTTCTATACAATACAAAAAAGTGAAAATTTGCGTTTGCTTTTTATCCACAAATAATATATATATATATATATATATATATATATATATATATATATATATATATATATATATATATATGCGTTTGTGTGTGTGTGTGTGTGGATGTATATTTATGTAGCGTAATTGAACGACGGCTAATAGAGAACTGAATTGAAGAAAAAAGAAAAAGCAGGTAGGCTATGAATGGCTAGTTGACCCCTGAGTGAGATAGGCCAAAGCACTTTTTGTAGGTCAGTCAGTCACGGATGAAGGACTACGGTAATTAAAAATGACTAGAAAAAATAGGGATTCCAAATCTACTTCGCAGGTGTAAAACCACCGAAAGCTGATATGTTCCTTCTCCCTGACACGAAAAGCAGAAGTAAGAGGTTGATTCAGGTTTGAATGTCAAAATAAAAGCGGCCGGTGAAGAGGGAAGAGAAGCCTATGTTTTGTCCCAAGATAAGCCGTGCCCTTTTTAATAAAAGATATCAACCAGTCTTTCTCTCTCTTATCGGACAACTCACGGTGACGAGCCAGCTATAAACCCAAAAGAAAAATACTGGAGTGTTTGTGTATTTTTTCTGTATCAATCTTCGTACCTTCCGACATATGCCTGAGTGGCTACGTGGTATACCTGTCCCTACTCACTACTTATGCTTATGCCTACGCTACATATATATATATATATATTGTAGTGAATATTTCACCCCACCTGCCTTTTGCTGTAAAAGGGACTGCTCATGCTTACAAGTAAGTCCTGTTTATACTATCTGCTCATATACGCAAAATAAAGCATACCCCATCCCCCCGTATTGGGGTACGCAGTTTGGTCAAGTGCGGTTTTGGTCTTGGTGGTTGAGGTCGGTTGAGACTACCTGACGCTGGTGCTGGGGGCGCCCAGCATTTGTGTCGCACAGGCGAGACCGACAACTCCTCGAGCCTCAAGGGGCTGTCCCCTCAGGCTCTAACTCACCCTTGGTGGGGCTAGGTTTATCGCCTGAAGCGCATATTTTTAGGCGAATGCCGACGGGTCCCGAGACATTTTTGGAACAATCGGGCATGTGAGGAGTACTGTCCTGGACCTGGTTCTCACACTAAAAAAGGCCTTGTGTACGTGGAGCAACAAGAAATAACTATATACTGAATAAAGTAGACTAGACGTGTTCTGGTTAAGTCGGTTCAGCTCGTCGGTCAAAGCCGCTTGAAATAGATGATGGGAGAGCCCAACATTCTTGTCATGTGGCTAAGACCGTCACACTTTGGCCCTCAGAGGTCCCCACCTTGTTCTCACCTTGGGGCTTGAGGTGCCCTTTTTTTTAGGTGAATGCTGACAGACACTAAGGTATTTTTGAGATTTTTTAAAGACCGACATTCCTTGGGCCTCATGGGGTTGTCTTCCCAGGCTCTCACCTGCTTTGACAGGGCTTGGTTTATCGCCTGGCGCCTCTTTTCAGAGGAATGCTGACGGGGCAGAAGGCATTTTTGGAGCTGCAGAGTGTGTCTTGACTATGGTTCGGCGTCTGGCTCCCACGTTAAAATACCCATATGCGGTATTTTGATACTTGTGGCGTACTAGATAAATATCAATATACTGAATAATGCCAAAATAAGATTTCTCTGCTTCGCATCTTTTGTTCATTCTATATATATATATATATATATATTAAAATAAGTAGGTCCTCGAAGAGATTTGTATTTTTTTAATTTGATTATTTTGTTCTTACATACGTGTTATATATATGTATGGTTCCTGCTGTGTGTGTGTGTGTGTGTGTGTGCATTTATTTCCGTTTAGGTGCGTATACGGTTCATGTCTTATTTAACTTAGGTTTGAATTTTTCTATAAAGTTTCTTTCCTTTATTTGAAGTAGCGTGTAGTCGTTGTTTTGATAAATTGGCATAATATTAAATTTACCCCTGTTACATTGTTGTAGGTGTTTCGTAACATTTAATTTTCTGTTTTCTTCTATTTTGATATTACTCTTATGTGGTGATGTCCTTGTATTGAGTGCCTGTGTTGACCCTATGTTAGGGTAGGTCGATTATGGAACTGTAAAAAGAATAATGCGGTGAAAGTTGCAAAATAACATCAGAAATTACCCCAAGTAACATTTTTTTCTAAAATTTTGTATTTTTTGCGAAATCGCATTTAAAGACATAATATTTTGTGATTTTAATCGTGATATCGGTTACGCTGGAAACCTGTATCCATAAAATTATAACTGAGACTAAAAGAAAATTAAATGATAAAATTTATGAAATAATTGATATTTTTAAGTTTATTATCCATTTTCATATTATGTTTAATTAAATGACCAAAAACAAAAATAAAATACATTAAAATATATAGTTTAAAATACAAATAACGACTTACTAAACCTCGTTTTATTTACTGGATATTTTTTCGGCCTTCACCGGTGGTAAATATCTCTCCGGAGTACTTCGGTTTGTTTATGTTTTTTACCCTTATAATTAACGCAAATATATATATTTCGCAAAGTAGACATACTATTAAAATATTTAAACATTTTATAATTATTGTAATTTATTTATATTTTAAAATTTAGTGTTTTTTTAAGTGAAAAGTCGGTTTACAAGTTAATTTTGGAACTAAACAGTACAAAACTGTTGTTTGGTGAGTAAACATTATTACTTTTTTTAATGAATTTCGAAATTTATTTACAATTTCTTTAAAACATCTTCGTGTATTTTCAGACAATATATATATATATTCTTTTTACAGATGTATTGATTAAAAAATGTCAGGAAAAAACACTGGAGTTTCCACTCGAAGTAAAGGTGCAATTAAATTTTCCGGTTTACCATTACCATTGGATAAAACTGAGCCACGAAACCGTCGAAAAATAATTCCAATACAGCTATTTTTTTAATGAACACTTATCCCCACCTTTCTTGTTTAGGTATTTCTAAATTAATAGCAAAGGACGTGATAGATATTTGGAAGGCTGTCAACCCTCGTTTCCCTTTGTCAAAGGAAATTAGTGTTGTCAAGAAGGGGAAAATTCTATGCTTTCAGAAGGCAAAGCAAATAAGTAGGAAACATCTACCAGCTGCCCAAACAAAATTCTGGAAGGAAAAGTTGGATACATTTTTTGATATATCATCATGTTCGTGCAACCTGCCAATTTTAAGCTGTGACAATATTAATGTCAAATGCACCAAAGAAAATTGCCAGACTAAGCACATCATCTGCACTTGTCCTCTGACAAAAAAGCCAACAAAAAGGTATGAAGATATTCTCACCAATAGCTTCAACATTATATGTTCAGGGTGATTTTTCCCATTCTTACTCATCTTCTCCAAGTGATGAAACAGAGGATTATAAACAGCTAGATAGTCCTCTCCAAGTGCCTTATAACCTCACAAAAATTCCAAGGTATGCTCTTGAGTTAGTTAGGGGTGATATATTTTCTAATCTTGGAGCCAGCCTTGCTCTTGGATTTGAGGACTATTGGCCTTTTATCCCTAATATAGATATAAAGAATATCTATATGGATAAATGTAAAATAGAGCAAAGGCTAAAGTGAAAACAAATGCCTATGAAAAGCATAATGAAAATGTGAAGAATCTTCTTTGTATAGGAGTTGATGGGAGGAAAAAGACACACTACACTACAAGGAATCAATGGAGGAAAATGGAAGTAAAATTCTGAAAAAAGCCAAAGGACCTTAATGCCACTTGATAATCACAAAGGAGACACCAAATGAGAGTATATATTTGACTCACAGGGTTCTTCCTGATATTGGTGCAACTGGTACACTATTAAGGCTGTCCTTGTTGACAACACGAATACAAATACAGGCTGTGAAGGTGGACTTGTTACACTTTTAGAAAAAAAAAATCTTCACGCAATCGGTTACTCCTTACATCAAAATGAACTTCCATTTAGAGCTCTATTCAAACATATAGATGGCACCACAAAAAGCCACACTACATTCAATGGTCCATTGCGTAAATTAGGTGCAAATGATTGCCATAATTTACCCCCAAAATCTTTTTCAGCTGTTGAGAATCCCCCGGAGTTTCATTTTGGAATGAAAGATATGGATAGCCTTAGTAGTGACCAAAGACTACTCTATGAATATACAGTTGGTATTTCTAGAGGTAAGGTGAACCCTAGATTTGCATCGTGGAAAATTGGTCCATTAAACCAGGCAAGGTGGTTAACTTTGGCCATCAGGCTCATGTGCCTATGGACTTGTGGGGCATATCCACAGAATCTTTCGACCAAACTATATAGTTTGATAAATTTTATTGTGAATGTTTATGCTATTTGTTGGTTTGATATAAAAAAAAGTAGCAAGTTCCATCACCAGCAAATTTATATTTACAATATGATTGACAGGATACGAAAGAAACCAATTGAGGTTCAAAGGATTACATTAAAGAACCTCCAGTATAATGCCTTGGCATTACTTCTGAAGAATCTTTTATTTTCAGTGGTGAAATTTGATGAACCTGAAGTGAGAGAAGAGGGTATAAAAAGAATTTGGGCCATTAGGTACGTTTATATTTATTCATACAAAACTGGTTGAAGTACTTGTGCCAATTTATTGAAACATTTTTAAGATTACATCTGATTTCACCAAATATTATTAAAGCAGAACAAATTGCATTTAAAAATTAAACTCAAATTATTTTTTTATATTCTTTCAGAAGAGGGAAGCCAGTCAAGAAAAGATTTTAAAAGATCCCAATGATCAACTTTAAAGCTGTTCACTGGACTGATTT
Organism: Sepioteuthis lessoniana; assembly: GCA_963585895.1. Lineage (NCBI taxonomy): Eukaryota > Metazoa > Mollusca > Cephalopoda > Myopsida > Loliginidae > Sepioteuthis > Sepioteuthis lessoniana. The sequence continues at coordinate 21,519,184 of OY757922.1, forward strand.
AATTGATTTGTCAGTAAATGGAGTCTGTGAGCCACCACTCACACTAGACTTTTCTGACGATGAATTACAGAATTCATTGTTAACTGTTATAAAAATTAACTTGCCAGATTTCCCTTCACATTCCCAAGGTGTGGAACGGGCAGTTAAGTTAGTAACGGAGGCTCATATATGGAACTATTTGATTCCATATATTAAAAATTATTAAACAATTATTTGTTTTTCCATATTTGTTTATTTGTTGTATTTCAATTCATATCAGGAAAAAGTTGTTTTTTTTTTCAATATATTCGAATATTACGGCTTGAATAATAGCATTTTAGATTCGACAGAGGTAAAGCAGGGTGGGGAAACATTTAATTTTCTGTTTTCTATTTTGATATTACTCTTGTGTATTGATGTCCTTGTTTTAAGTGGCTGTGTTGACCCTATGTATATTTCTTTGCATTCGCTACATTCAGTTTTATAGACTACGTTTTTGGAGTTGCCGTTTAAATTTTTATCTATTTTGAATTTGGTTTCCGGGTTTTTAAAGGTATAGGATTTACCTTCTATAATTATATCACATATTTTGCATCGTTTATTTTTGCATTTGGTAACTCCTTGTGTTGTGTTTTCTCCGAATGTAGAAGAGGTGAGTATTCTTTTCAGATTTTTGGGTTGTCTTTGGCTTTTAATTATTTTTGTCTAGTTTTTCTTTGATTTTGTCTTTGATTGCAATTTCTTCCAGATTTTTCATTTTTTCTTTGAATAGTTCTGGATTATTTTTGTTGTAGGTTGCGACGTATACTAGGGGTTTTTCGTTGTTGTGTTTTTTCGGGTTCCTTAATTCTCTTTAGGGTATTTTTTCTGCTAATTCCAACCCTTTTTTTTGTGTTGTTGGATATACATATTTACCCAACCCCTCCACTCGGTCAGGATATGACACAAGGTCATTCTTTAAGCGGTGCTTAACAGGTTTGAATTCAGAGTTTTCCTTCTCCTAGACTAGTTGCCTCACCAAGGCTGAAGAACCTAGTCTGCCCTACTATTTTACCCATAGCTGGAGGGAGAATAATTGGATTTATACCTTTCTCAAGTGCAATGTGAAATGCAATCAGTCTCGTCCAGGATTTGAACTCGTGTCGCCGTGTCCATTTCCTACGACGATAACCATTACACCATGGGCACCTCCTAGAGATATATAATTGAAAGTTTTAGTGTACTACAAAAGGAAGATGTAGCTTTTTTATTTGTAGCATTATTATCTGTTCTGATTGATTATATTTGAAAGTCTATCTCTTCTAAACTAATTATTGTACGTTTAACTCTGTCAAATAAATTCTCAGCTTGAAGACATTTATTAGGCATAATATCCATATATTGTTAGAATACACTGCTAAACATAAAGGCAGAAACATTTGTTGTTGCCTCATTACTATTTTCAGATAAGCCAACAACATTTCTATACAAAATAGGTTTTCAGTTGAATTCCACGAACAAGTAAAGATACTGTTGTGTCTTTCTGTACTAGTAAGTTAAATTCATTTTTAATATACATAAGAAAAATGTTATGTTGCTCAATGATGAAGTATTGACCACTTTTCTTCTCGTTTGATTCAGTCTATATAATAAAATGCATAAGAAATAATTACATTGATCAAAGAGATGCAAGCAAATACATGCTTTTCCAACAATTTTGTCATCATGGAAATTATGAATTAGATAGTATTCAAAGTGCCTCATTTTATACTTTAAAGACAAATATATAAACATATTTCATATTTGGTGGACAATAGTAAATAGAAAAACGCCATATAGAAGTTAGAGGCTTAGAAATAAATGCTGTAATCCACTGTAAATAAAGAAGATGTTTCGTTCCTCTGTATTTTTGATAGATTAGAATCTTGGAATAGCATATCTGGAAGAAATGCCAAATTAACAAAGGAAACCTTCACTACTTTACATCATACAACCAATACAGTTCTCGAACTGGCCAAGTATTGCTTAGAAGAATTGAAAATACTATTCATATTAACTGGCAAATTCGAAACTGATCACTTTCAGGCAAAGTCAATCAGCAGGGATCAGTATAAGATCTCAATACAGCATGTGTTTGAGAATGAAAAAAAAAATCAAAACTCTGTCAGTTTTATGGGATACACATTTTTCTAGTCTTAAAATAAGCAATAAAAACATACTTAAGAACATTCTAGAAATTTAGGATCAAAACCGTATTAGCATTTAAGTCACATTTTCATATTTTTCAACCAATCAGCTAAAAACATAGAATAGAACATTCTAGAATGTTCTTAAGTATGTTTTTATTGCTTATTTTAAGACTAGAAAAAATGTGTATCCCATAATTTTAAAATTAAACTCACCACTTAATCAACAATACATTGAAATTTATTTAAAAAATATACAAAATGCAAACTGTGATGAAGTGACAGAAGAGAAAAAGTTTGGTGTACATAAATTTAGAATCGATGCAAAAAAAGATGTTCATAAATGCAGTTTTTACTGTTATATTACACTTATAACCCATATAAGAGTGGCGCCTCGGGTAGTGTAGTGGTTAGCAAGCTTGTCAAGCAAACCTGCAAGAGTGAGTTCGAGTCTCATTGGGTGCCCCATTCATGCGGCCTTGTGCTACGTCTAAGCAAAAAGCTTAGTAAATTACTATAACCCATATAAGGATGTCGTTAAATTTCTCACATTTTGCTAAAGCATAGTATCAAAAATTTTGTTGTTGAATTTTGCTAAAGCGTAATAACCCCGAAAATTTTCAAACCTCATTTGTGGCGTTTTGGTAAATTACTAAGCTTTTTGCTTAGATGTAGCACAAGGCCGCATGAACTGGGCACCCAATGAGAATCGAACTCACTCGTGTAGGTTTGCTAGTCTACCTTACTAACCATTACACCACCCGAGGTGCCCGTGGCGTTTTGCTAAAGTATCTGTCCCAAAATTTGGCCAAGTATTTAAATGTCTTCTGCTTTAAAAAAAATTATCCTCTAGTCAGATAAAATATTAAAAGTAAAACCACGTGTTCTATTTTTAAAAAATACCGCAACAGTTTAAAAATAATATATTGAAAATTCTAAACGTCTTCTGCTTTAAAAAATTATTCTTTTGTAAAATAAATATTAAAAGTAAAACTGCGTGTTCAATATTCTCTTGTTAAAATGAAAATTAGAAGTAAAACTACCCGTTCTATTTAAAAATAAATAAATAAATAATGTCAACGGTTTATAAATAGTAGATTGGAAAATTCTTAACGTCTTCTGCATAAAAAAAATTATTCCTTTTCAAGATAAATATTAAAAGTAAAATCACGTGTTCTATTCAAAAAAAAAAAAAAATACCTTAACGGTTTAAAAATATGTTGGAAAATTCTTAACGTCTTTGCTTTAAAAAATTATTTTCTTGTCAAAATGAATATTAAAAGTAAAACTACGTGTTGTATTTTGAATAAAAATCCATTAACGGTTAAAAAATGATATATTAGAAATTTTTAACGTGTTCTGCTTAAAAAAATCGTTCTCTAGTAAAAATGATTATTAATAGTAAAACCACGTGCTCTATTAAAAAAAATACCTTAACTTTAAAAAAATATATATATATTGGAAAATTCTTAACTTCTGCTTTAAAAATAAGTATCCTCTTGTCAATATGTATATTAAAAGTAAAACCACATGTATTTTTTTTAAAAAAATAACATTACGGTTTAAAAATAATAAATTAGAAAATATTTTTTAACGGTTTAAAAATAATATATTAGAAAATTATTAACATCTTTTTAAAAAGAATTATTTTCTTGTAAATCTGAAAAACCACGTATTCTATTTAAAAACAAAAATATCTTATCGGTTTAAAAAAATATATATATTAGAAAATTCTTAACGTCTTCTACTTTAAAAAATCATTCTCTTTTAAAAATGAATATTAAAAGTAAAACCACCTGTTGTATCTTTTTTAAATACATAAACTTAAAAATACCATAACTGTTTAAAAATAATATATTGAAAATTCTTAACGTCTTCTGCTTAAAAAAAAACATTATTCTCTTGTCAATTTTAATATTAAAAGTAAACCACATATCTTATTTTTTAAAATAATTTTAACGTTTGAAAAAATCATATATTGAAAAATTAACGTCTTCTGCTTTAAAAAAATTATTCTCTTTTCAAAATGAACCACGTGTTGTATTTTTTAAAAGAAATAATCGAACGGTTTAAAAATAATATATTGGAAAATTATTTACGTCTTCTGCTTTAAAAAAACATTATTCTCTTGTCAAATTGAATATTAATAATAAAACCACATATTTCATTTTTTTAAAATAATTTTAACGTTTTAAAAATCATATATTGGAACATTATTTACGTCTTCTGCTTTTAAAAAATTATTCTCTTGTCAATATGAATATTAAAACTAAAACCACGGGTTGTATTTTAAATAAAAATCCTATAACGGTTTAAAAATGATATATTTGAAAAATCTTAACGTCATCTGCTTAAAAAAAATCGTTCTCTAGTAAAAATCGTTCTCTAGTAAAAATGATTAAGCACGTGTTCTATTAAAAATACCTTAACGTTTTAAAATATATATATTGGAAAATTATTTACGTCTTCTGCTTTAAAAAATTATTCTCTTTTCACATTGAATATTTAAAGTAAAACCATGTGTTCAATTTAAAAAAAATACCTTAACTGTTAAAAATAATATACAAGAAAATTCTTAACTTCAGCTTTAAAAAGATTATTTTATTGTCAAAATGAAAATTTAAAGTAAAACCACGTGTTCTATTTAAAAAGAAAAATACCTTAAAAGTTTAAAAATGATATATTAGGAAATTCTTAACGCAATCTCGTAAAAAAATATTCTTTTGTCAAAATGAATATTAAAAGTAAAACCTTAAATGTTAAAAACTAATGTATTGGAAAATTATTAACATATTCTGGTTTTAAAAAATTATCATCTGGTCATATTGAATATTAACAGTAAAACCACGTGTTCTATTTAAAAAAAAAACCTTATATGTTGAAAAATAATGTATTGGAAAATTATTAACATATTTTGGTTTTAAAAAATTATCATCTGGTCATATTGAATATTAACAGTAAAACCACGTGTTCTATTTAAAAAAAAACCTTATATGTTAAAAAATAATGTATTGGAAAATTATTAACATATTCTGGTTTTAAAAAATTATCATCTGGTCATATTGAATATTAACAGTAAAACCACGTGTTCTATTTAAAAAAAAAAAAAAAACCTTAAGTGTTAAAAAATAATGTATTGGAAAATTATTAACATATTCTCTTTCATCTCCTTAATTGTCTCATAACGACAGCCTCTGAGTTTAGGGAATAACCAAAAGTCACAGGGAGCAAGGTCTAGACAATACGGACGTTGAGGAACTGTCTTGATGCCCATCTTGGTCAAATAGTCTGTGACAAGGATGGAGTTGTGGACTGGTGTATTGTCCTGGTGGAAATGCCACTGACCCGATTTGAAGAGTGCCAGCCTCTTCCGACGGAATCTCTTCCTGAACTCCCTTAAAACCTCAACATAGTAACCCTAACCCTAACCCTTTAGCCAATCAACTCTGGCGTATTGACTTCCTTACTCCTGCCACACCCATCATCATCCCTCACAGACTCCCTGCCTTCCTTGAATCTCTTATGCCACTCAAAAACTGATGTTCGATTCATGCAAGATGATCGAAAAGCAGTCTGAAGCATTCCATACGTTTCTGTGGCATTTTTTCCAAGTTTAAAACAGAATTATATTGCATATCGTTCTTCTAAAGTCCAGATTGCATTTTTGAAATCCACCATCCATGAAAATAAGGCTTTAGTAGGGTGTATTCCAATTGCTGCTGTAGCTGTTCATTTGAAATCGGTCAGTCATCTCATAAGATGTATAGCAATAACATACTGAATTTTCAAGGGTCTACGACAATTTTAAATGCCTGTACAAAAAAACATCTGGAAATTTATTGAAGGTACCACGCATGTATTGAAAATGTAAAAGTTATCAATCTCAAATATAAAGTATGGAATGTGCTGATCAAAAGTATTTGAACAATATATATATATATATATATATATATATATATATATATATATATATATATATATATGTGTGTGTGTGTGTGTGTGTGAGAGAGAGAGTAAATACATATATAGATATATATAGATTTATTTTTGAGTAATTTTTCTTTGCTGTTAAATCAAATATCTTTTCCAAGGAAAGTCTTAAAACAACGTATTTTTTAAAATAATTTTTATCGCTCTTAAATTAACTATTTTTCTAAAGAAAGTTCATAGACAAAATATTTTCTAGGCACAATGACATTTAACTCTGTGTATTACGCAGTTGGCTGGGGCTGCAGAATACACTGATTGTTTCTCTGCAGAGGAATGAGACCTCAACAGCGAGTGGCCTGGATATGACACTAAACAATCTGATGGTGAGGTTCCAGTAATGCTGGAGATTTGCGGAATGCAGAGTACCCCTTCATTGCCATTGCTCCCAAGTCCACTCTGACCCGGAGTGGTAGCACCTGAGAATCCTATCTTTGGGTCGAATAGACCTAAAATGTGTATTTATGCTAAACTAAATTGCTTGAAATAGAACTGTTTATATGTATAAAAATTGATTGGGCATTAATGACGTACAATGGTTGATGTGCCATAAAACCAAACCGAAAACAAACCAAACCAAAATAAATACACCATATTTTACTTTTTTCAGGAAATCACATTTATCAATGGAACGTAATCCGTCCTTTAGCTGTTTGCTTTAGTTCTACCAACGATGTTGATCAGTAAGCAGTAGGGAGTAGCAGTGACCGAGGTTCTTAAGGCTTTTTTTTTTCGCGGATTGTAGTGATTTCATTCTCATCGACAGAGAACTTAATTTCTTTGCAGATTTCTTTAATTATAGATAAACTGTGGCGTTTTGAAGACTTTATTTTAATCGCAGCTCATTTGAAAAGCCCATGTAACCGAGTCACCAGTTGTTCCATGTGTGATCTGAATTCTGAGACAAGAGTTACATCATCCATAAAAGCATTCATAGATGGAGCGAATATTTTGACTAACGAAAAAATAATAGAAGGAACATTGAATTCGTACGGTGAAAACGTACAGTTCTTTCTCCAGTTTTTCATGAGTCGAAAAATCGAAATTCAAATATTTATAAAGTGATGATCTTAACTTTAATCATAACTTTTATCATAACTTTTATACATGATAATTTATGCATTAAGAAAATTCTGTTGTAATTTGAACCAGCAAATTCATTTAAAAAGAGAGTGGCACTCTCGATTTGAATAGCTCCTTTTAATACGTAAGCAACATACGTATTTTTTATATTGTTTATTTTTCTTGTGTTTCTGAAATTCGTAGAGAGCAAGTTTCATTTTAAAACGAAAATCTATAATAAGTTTTGTTAAAGATTATTGTTTGAGGTTAATTTACTTTTAACAGTCGAAATTGAAAAGATAGTTGCTTTATTCCCGTAACATTTGTTGTATAGGTTGATCTAAAATTATTTATCACTATATTTTCGAGTTTTTTCTAATTGCGTATAAGTAAAAATAAACGAAAGGGGAAAAACTCTTATAGAATTGTTTTTTATTTCTTCAAAAATCTTATAAACATTTCAATTTTGTCTTTTTTTTTTTGATACTGTAAAACTGTTAATTGTTTATCTTTAAGATATCGCTTGAGAACTTTTCCGCTAATATCTTTTTATATTTTTTGTGTTATATAAAATTTCTTGGGTCGGATTTCTGGATTTTTTAATTTTTCTTTTTTTTTTTATTTATTTTGAAAACCTTCAACGAAATCGTCAGAATTTGCAGATGATCTTCATTTTTATCAATATCAAAATTTATCTTTTATCTACCTGATAACTGTTAACAGTTAAATCACATCTTTTTCTACTCAGAAACTGTTTACTATCTTTCTAGAAAAATTAGAATAGAATTTATTAAATTTTGATTTCAAAAAAGAATTAATAAATTTTGCTTGAATATAAAAAAAGTATCCCCTTTTCCTTAAAGATTATTAAATTACCTTAAGATACGACTATCTTACGCCATATTTGCTGGAAGTGGATTGAAAGATGAAAGAGTTCACCATAGTAGAATTTGTGTATTTACAAAGACACGAAGTTATATCTCTCCTAGGAGGTGCCCGTGGTGTAATGGTTATCGTCGTAGGAAATGGACACGACGACACGAGTTCAAATCCTGGACGATACTGATTGCATTTCACATAGCACTAATACCTTCAGGAAAAGGTATGAATTCAATTATTCTCCCTCCAGCTATGGGTAAATAGTAGGGCAGACTGGTTCTTCATCCTTGGTGAGGCAACTAGTCTAGGAGAAGGAAAACTCTGAATTAAAGCCTATTAAACTACTCTTAAAAAATGACCTTGTGTCATATCCTGCCCTTGCGGAGGGGTTGGTATATATATATATATATATATATATATATATATATATATATATATATATATATATATATATATATCCTCCACCCACTTCAGTTTTTGAATGTATCTACTTTTATTCTTTTGCTTCGTCAATTTATGTTATTTTCAGTTGTGTGTGTGTAATAGTGTTTAATTTGTAACTGGGCTAAACAATTTAATCAATGTAAATTTATGTCCCCATTTTTTAAAAGTCAAACGGCCTGGTTGAAAAACCAAGAGCTACAAGTACGTGTACCTGGCACAAGTTCGTGTACCTGGTTGCTTTCGTCTCTGACGGCTGTGTTTTTATAAAAGTAACAGACTGTTTATTTTATGATTTGAGTGAGTGAAATTCTGTGTTACCAAAGACAAAAAGTCTCTCCTTTAAATTTAAGTAATGATTCGATAACTTATAATAACTAGAGGAGCTTTTAAATACCACGTATTTTATCTTGTGATAGGAAACTATCTTTAAGGTAGTTGGAAGGATTAATTTATCTCGAAAAATAGTCCACGTGTTTGCGACAAAACTCCACTCGATATGTAGGCGTGACATTTTTGTTAGCTGACATCACGGATGACTTACCGTTTTTTCTAAAAAGACGATTTTTAGGTTTGAGTAGCTGGCAGGGCATGATATTTCAATTAATTTGTTTTTGGCCGGTAGTATAAAAGAAAATGGATTTCGACAGAAAATCTTTTGAATTAAAAAGACGAGAAATAAAATATACAGGCAAAAAAGAATATGATTTAAAAATATAATGAAATGTAAAAACTTGGGTATTCATCCATAAAACATTGAATTTATTTACGGAAATATTCCATGGTAAATATGAATATATATGCATATATATATATATATATATATATATATAAGTAAAGTCGGCGACCTGAGTCGAGGGTGACCCGAACGCTCCTTTTTCAAAAGCTACAACACCAAGGTGTAGGGGAGGGCGCTATTCCTTTCCCTGAATTGCTCCACTTTACCCTTGATCCGTACCTTATAATGCTGAGTGTTAATCAAGGTGGCATCAAGTACCATTTTTTGAGTCTTTGGTATAACTCGACCGAGGATTGAACCGAGGTCTCTCGGGCCATTGGTGAACACTCTAACCATTTTGCCAATGATATCACATAAAAACCTAGGAAAAACTCGCTTTAAAGAGCTTCGTACAACCCTCGACCAGCGAGGATATCCAAAAACACAGATAAAAATTCGTATAAGTAGAAAAAAAAATGCCATTAAAAGAATTACGAACCCCCAAAAAGCAACCACAAAAATCCCTTAGTATATGTTGCAATCTACGGTAAAAAAAACAACCCTGATCTATTCACAGAAATAATTTTAAAAATCTCGAAGAACTGAGAAGAAAATTCCACGTTGTTGTTTGTTGTTTTTTTTTTTTTTTTATTTCACCGAGGATTTTAGGTTTCGAGAAGTCGGAAGGCTAGGATATATTTAATTACTGAAGGAGTGGGAGGATTCGTTGTGAATAAACAAATTCTCCCGTAATTTGATGTAAATGAAGAAAGGGCACGCGCGAGACTTTTAGACAGCGTGTGTGTATATATATATATATATATTACCACATGGATTTGGAGATAGTGATTGGCTAGCTAAACTAGCAAACCGCCACGTGCGAGTTCGAGTCTCATTGGGTGCTCCATTCAAGCAAAAAGCTTTGTAAATTTCTATTTGTCTTGAATCCTTGCGGAAAGGTTGACAGAAATTCCCACGTGCTGACACAAAAATCATTTCTGGAGAGAAGACGATAAAACGTTTTATTATTATTATTATTATTATTATTATTATTATTATTATTATTATTATTCATGCTTTAAGGTAAGTAATATTAAAATACTATAATTATTGAAAGAATAAGAAATTTGAGAATTACACAATTATTGAAAATGTAAGACATACGTGAAACTAAATAATTTGAGAGAAGTGGATTTTTAGACACACACACACACACACACACATACTGAGAGAGAGAGAGAGAGAGAGAGAGAGAGAGAGAGAGAGAGAGAGAGAGAGAGAGAGAGCAGAAACCGTGTTTAGAATACATACATAACACAGGATAAATACTATGAAACTAAGAAAAAATGAAATTGCGTCGATATAAGGGAGTATAATTATTTTTAGATAACTACTTATTCATATTTTTTGTTACAGAATTTCAATGCAGTAGAATTTGTTTATAACTAATGCCTAATAATATCCGTTTTAATTATATACTTTTCCATTAAAATTAATAAAAATCCAGATGACTTTGGTTTTGAAGAAAATTACGTTTTTATGAAAAATATCAACGATGTACTTTTTTATGTTTTATTCACCAGGCACATTTTACACACACACACACACACACACACACACACACACACACACACACACACATATATATATATATATATATATATATATATATATATATATTGATTTATTCATTTGAAGATAAAAAGAGACAATGCAAATGTTTTAACTCGTTATATTATATAGTTTGTTTTTTTTTTTTTTGCAATGCATCTTTCATAAATATTTCATTTGTTTATACGTGCATATATATGTGTATGTATAATACATATTGAAAATACTGCTGTCTTTAGTTAAGAAAAGCTGCTTTGTAGCTCAAGGCAGTACTGCCACCCCTGGCGCTACCAAGCAGCTTTTGGAAACTTATGTTATCACCCCTTGATGGCGGCTGATGAGGAGATGGTATCGCACGTGCTTTCACACGTTATATGATGAAAAAAAAATGTGTATGTATAATATATATTGAAAATACTGCTGTCTTTAGTTTAGAAGAAAATTACTTTTTTAGGAAAAATATTTACAATGTACTTTTTTATGTTTTATCCACTTGGTTTAGTTTACACACACACACACATACACACACACACACACCACACACACACCAAAATCGGTTCAAAGAAAGAAAAACGCAACAATCGTTTGGGTCCAAATAGTTTATTTCGAGGAAAGAAAAAAAAAGCGAAAATGCAATAGTTTTTGCAGACAACGTGTATCTGTAAAATTAGCTCATTTGAAGATTCGTCCTCACACGACGACACGAGTTCAAATCCTGGACGAGACTGATGGCATTTCATATAGCACTAATACCCTTGGGAAAGGTATGAATCCAATAATTCTCCCTCCAGCTATGAGTAAATAGTAGGGCAGACTAGGTTCTTCAGCCTTGGTGAGGTAACTAGTCTAGGAGAAGGAAAACTCTGAATTCAAACCTGCTAAACTCCGTTTTGTATTTGTATTTGACGTGTTGTGGAGGCTGTTAGCATGCCTCAATACAAACTACCAAAAAAGAGAGGGCAAACTATGGACATACACGTACGCAAACAACACTAAAGCTCAGATAGACTACGTCCTTATAAACAAGAAATGGAAGAATAGTGCATTGAATTGCGAGGCATACTCCTCTTTTGAGGGTGTGTCCACCGATCACCGAATAGTCACAGCGAAAATACGGTTAAGCCTACGAAAAAACGACAAACGAACAGCGACCACCAAACACTATGACTGGGCCCTATTAAACAACAAAGATGTCAGAGATAAATACGTATTAGAATTGAGAAACAGATTCGAAACACTACAAGAAAAGACGGAAAAAAGTACACCAAACGACGAATACGAAAATTTTGTCAATGCACACCTTGAGGCAGCAGCAAAATGCATTCCAACAAAAATTAAAACTAAATATAGAGTCCCATGGGAAACCTTAGCGGTGAGAGAAAAACGTGCACTAGTGAAAACAGCCTCCAAAAACTATCGAAAAAACCCAACAAACACAAATGCCTTAAAACTAAAAACGGCACAATATCAATTAGCAGGCATATATATAAAGGAACAGACAGAATACATTCAAAATCAGATAGATAAGATCAGAGACTCGGTAGAAGATAGACAATCTAGAATTGCCTGGCAAACAATAAACGAAGTGAGCAGAAGAAAGAACACAACCAAAGCAAAACTTAAAGCAGCAAACCAACAAGAAAGAATAAAACTGTGGAAACAGCACTTCGAAAACTTACTTGGAAACCCACCAAAAATAACGCATGAACCAATCACCAGAATAATTAGCAAACAATTAGACATTAAACTTGGACCGTTCACACAAGGAGAACTCGACTCGGTTCTCAGAAAAATTAAAAATAGGAAAGCTGCAGGACTGGACGAAATTCCCCCGGAAGTATGGAAGACCAGACAATTCGACGACATACTGCTCCGACACTGCAACGCAGTATACAATCAAAATCCGATAGATAGATGGACGAAGGGATGCATACTCCCCTTCCCTAAAAAGGGAGACCTCGGATTAGCCAAAAACTACCGAGGCATAACACTTACATCCATAGCTGCCAAAATCTACAATGCCCTACTACGAAACCGCATAGAACCCAAAATCGACAACATACTTAGAAAAAACCAAAATGGCTTCCGAAGAAATAGATCTACGACCTCACAAATACTAACCATCCGCAGAATCCTTGAGGGTGTACGGGCAAAGAACCTACAAGCGACATTAATATTTGTCGACTTTACCAAGGCTTTCGACTCCATTCACAGAGGAAAGATGGAACAAATCCTACTAGCGTACGGCATACCTAAAGAAACCGTAGCGGCAATAACGATTCTCTATAGAAACACTAAAGTAAAAGTACGATCACCAGATGGAGACACAGAATACTTCGACATTGTAGCAGGAGTACTACAAGGGGACACGCTGGCTCCGTATCTCTTTATCATTTGTCTAGACTACGTACTTAGAACATCGATTGACAAAATCAAAGAGAATGGCTTCGAACTGACGAAGAAAAGAAGCAGAAGATATCCCGCAACAACAATTACCGACGCCGACTACGCCGATGACATAGCGATACTGGCAAATACACCTGACCAAGCCGAAACACTTCTGCATAGCCTGGAACGAGCAGCAGCAAGCATAGGCCTCCATGTTAATGCACACAAAACGGAATATATGTGCTATAACCAAACAGGGGACATCTCCACTCTAGAAGGAACCCCTCTTAAACTAGTAGACAAATTCACGTACCTAGGAAGCAGCGTCGAATCAACCGAAAAGGACATCGAAACGAGGTTAACGAAAGCATGGACAGCTATCAATAGGCTATCGACTATATGGAAATCAGACCTAACCGATAAAATGAAACGCAGTTTCTTCCAGGCAGCGGTCACATCGATACTGCTATATGGATGCACTACATGGACGCTAACAAAACGGCTGGAGAAGAAACTAGATGGCAATTACACAAGAATGCTGCGTGCAATCCTCAACAAGTCCTGGCAGCAACACCCCACAAGACACCAACTGTACGGACACCTGCCCCCTATCACGAAATCTATTCAAGTTAGGCGAACCAGACATGCAGGACATTGCTGGAGAAGCAGAGATGAACTCATAAGAGATGTACTCTTATGGATCCCCACACACGGCCGCGCAAAAGCAGGACGACCAGCACGAACGTACATTCAGCAGCTATGTGAGGATACAGGTTGTTGTCCTGAAGACCTACCTAGGGCGATGAACGATAGGGAGGAGTGGCGAGAGAGGGTCAGGGATATCCGTGCTGCCAGCACGATATGATGATGATGATGATGAAACTCCGTTTAAAATTTGACCTTGTATCATATCCTGCCCGAGCGGAGGGTTTGATAAATATGAGGAATTTTCGTTTTTTTATATTTTTGAATTTAAAAAAAAATTATAAAAACGCTTATACCTAACTTAGATATTTTTTTAAGCGTTTATTGAATTTAATTGTTTCCTCGAAGTAGAGAAATTTCTAGATACAAAATTTACCGGGTTAGAGGAATGATTGGAATACGAGAGTTTCAGTATCTACTTAAGGGAATCAATCAAATCCACGTGGAATATGTATTGGACAACACAGAACATTGATGATCAATAGACAGAACATCGATAATCAATACTTTAATGAAATGTGTTGATTAAATTTGTGTAATTGTTTTCTCAAGTTTTACATTTTCTTCCTCTTTCCCCTTCTTTTTTTTTTTTTTGTTATTTTTAATGTGTTTTATAACTTTATTACTTTTTTTTGTTATAACATTTGTCTGGAAAGTTTATAAATTTTTTTTAATTTAATAAATTTTGCCGTTATTCATTATACTTAATAGTATATTTATGGATGGGCAGAGTTTTCTTATCATTTTTTTTTTTCGGCTGGTTGTTCTCTTAAGACGCAATTATATTGGGTTGCTTATAACCGTTAAATTTGAAACGTTATTTGTGATAGGCAATTTTGGAGGAAAGCCAGAGATATTTATTTTCCCCACATGGACTTAATGACACACATATTGACATGACTCCTTATTTTTGAATTAAATGATAGTAGCAGACGTACAATCTACCGATTAACGGAAACGCCTTTCCTTGGTCTTTCCTACCCTCTACTTTGATTTCTTATCTCGCTGAAAAGATGTCTAGAGAAAGTATGGATTATCTATAAACCCACCCAGATGACCACTTAAAGGAATAAGTACAGGTCAGTTACCCAAGACCCCGTGAAATATACAGACAAAGGCAATTTTGCTATTTATTTTCAGTTGCTGACAAAATCTCTAAGTGAAGTCGTGAATAAACTGACTCCCATTTCGGTCTTATTAGAAATCTCTCCAACTTCATCTTAATAGATTTATTAATTGTTCGATGTGCACTGAATAAGAATACAATCACTGACGAAATCTGGTTGCCTCATCATAATAGATCTATTTGTCGCTAGAAGTATATCAACATGTAATTTAATCTTATTAGAGAAATTTATCATTTGTATAAATATTATTTCACATTAGACTTGAAAATTAGACTTTACAACAAACCACTGCTGGTATTTGGACGTTAAAAACAATTGGTGGTTATTATTTGTAGATTACTATCAGTTGGTAAATGAAGTCTTGTGTTTCTTGATTGACAGCAACAAAGAGGAGAGAGAAGTCTTGTATTTCAGTTAATAACGTCTGGAGCTGAAAATATTTTATTTTGGCTCGACTAATGCTTTTCTACCATCTTGACTTCACTGCTCGGATCAGTTGCTCCCAACCCAAGGAGAGTATTGTGAAATATTAACAGGCATTAATTCATAGCTGTTTCGTTGTTTTCCAAACTCCACGATATCTCCTCAGTGCAGCATTAAATGATCTGACAGTATCAATGTACATATACGAGGGTACACCATGTGTGTTAGCGAATATAATCAAAGGTTTGTAGAAATGTTACCATCGACATGTCTCTTAGAAGTTCTATGTGAATCGCCCTTACATTTAAGCGAGTGAAAAATCACTATATTCATTTTTTTTTCTATTTTTGGTATTATTTGAATCACAAATAACCAGTGTAGTCTATTTCTGTTTGTTGGAAAGGTTTTATAAAGATAACCGTATGCTTATGTCGGTTTGTGATTTTAAACTATTTTAATACCAAGTTGTTTAACCTTTTCCATATGAAAGATTTCAATAATACACTTTTCATCGCTTGCCTAGGTAAGGGCAAACACAATCCACAACACAAGTTATGGTTTTTTTTAGAGTGGCACTTAATCCAAGATTGTTCTGCGTCGGATTGATATTAATAATGGCAATGGAAGAAATGGATGGCAGATCTTTAGAACTGAAGTCTTAACATCAGATGTAGTTTTAGTGTCGTAGCTCGAACCCCTCTTTTAGGGTGGGAATCTCACCCCTTTGCACGAAAAATTGATTAAAATTCAGTAAACGAATTGGCGGTTTTATATTCAATAGCAGAAAGAGTACCCTTACTCTGTCTCTGTCTCTGTCTCTGTCTGTCTGTCTGTCTGTCTGTCTGTCTCTCTCTCTCTCTCTCTCTCTCTCTCTCTCTCTCTCTCGTCACCGGCATAATAATTCTACTGACCCGATAAATACTGTTGTATAGACAGGAAATTATTACTATTTTTAGCTCGGACCCCACTTTTAGGGTGGGAATCTCACCCCTTTGCACGGAAATTTGATTAAAATTCAGTAAACGAATTGGAAGAATTATATTTAACTAGTATACAACTGTCAATAATGATGACTGATTTTTATATAAAATACCTTTTTCATAATCTAAATTAAAAAGATTTCAGAATCTAAAAAGAATAAATCAATAAATAAAAACTATCACGTATGTTATTATACTAAAAACAACAACTTTCATGTAGCAAATTTAGAATTATCCGAAAAATCAAATTGTCTGTGTTGATAACAAATGGAGACTCTCTCACTTTCTCTTTTTTAGGCACCTAGTTTCAACTAGGCTACCCTCGGGTGGGCGAGCTGCTCTTTTGTCTCCTTTGTAACCCATGTATGGCACTAGACCTCGCGTCTAGTTTAAGCCGTAAACTGGCATACGTGCCCGGACCCACATTTGGGTTCGTGAAACTGCTTGCCTCATCTAGCTCACATTGTACCAAGTGAGCCGATCAGCAGCATAGACCAGTAGAGTTCGAGTCTCGGCTCGTTCCCGGTCTTCCCCTCCCCTTTATCCCCACTTTAATCGGCCTTCGGGCTTTTGACCTTGTACCAAGTCGTGTCTGGTGGGAGGTAGCGACAAATAACACTCTCACTTTCTCTCTCCTCTTTGTTGCTGTCAATCAAGATTCAAAAGATACATAGACAAGCCGACAAAATCAAAAACTGAATAAACCGTTCCGCTGTGACAACAACTTGCTTTCCCGACAATTTTTCTGCTTTCATTTCCTTTGTCTTTCGATGTGGGAAGTCATAAATCACATGATTCGTTCTTTCTTTCTTTCTTTTTCACTTTAATTTTTTTTTTCTCTCTTTAAAGATTACAACAAAAACGACAGAAATCTCACTTTCCGTTCTTTCTCTTCTTTTCTTTTCTTTTCATTTTTTTTTTTTTTTTTTGTTCTTAAGTCAGCCTGTTGTTACGACTACTGACTTGACAGCTGATCTGCTTTCTTTTGTTCTCTCTTTCTATGTGGCAGACAACAAATCACATGATTCGTTCTTTCTTTCTTTCTTTTTCACTTTAATTTTTCTTTCTTTCAAGATTACAATAAAAACGTCAGAGATCTCCACTCTGTTCTTTCTCTCTTTCTTTTTAAGATATGCATACAGACACATAGATCTACACACAAAACGGTCTCTCTCTCTCTCTCTCTCTCTCTCTCTCTCTCTCTCTCTCTCTCTCTCTCTCTCAATTTGTGCCCGTAAACAGTCACCAGCATAATATTTCTACTGACCCGATAAATACTGTTGTATAGACTGGAAATCATGACTATTTTTTTTAAATTTCAAATGGCTAAACGTTCCAACAAAATATATCGACCTAAGTTTCTATTGATTCTATTTTTAATCCGACTCAGTTAAAAATGATTTAACATTTTTTAATATCATTTCATAAAATCGGAGACTGTTTGTGTCCAACATATTTTAATTGAACCCCAACATTTCAAGTTTTTTACAAAGATTTTTTTTCAGTGCATTTTATTAAATGGTGTGCTATGTTTTATTATAAAATATTAAATGCATTGTCACAGTTATCTTTTTTAAATCGTCATGAATTTTAGAATAGAATAGAAAATATAGTTGTAATGAAAACAAAAGCTCTAAGTTACAAATAATAAACTATTTATTCGACTTAAGACCATTGTGGGATACGATCTGCCAGTTGGAATGTAATCTACAAGTAATTATAGAAAAAGGTATGCACACTGAATTGTTTTTTTACAATTAGAAAAAAAGTAGATCAAAATGGAAAGTCGAAAAGTTATATAAATTATGTCTTAATTCTCATTTTCTTTTGTTTTATCTATTTCAGAATTCATTATGAGTTTAGAAATTGCCAAAAGAATTGCTCAACTGATCCCATCCAACTCCGTCGACGAAATAAAAAGGCTATTAAGTCCATATTCCTTAGAGCAGAGAAGATTCATCATGTCTACAGACGTTAGTGGTTCTTCGTTTCTCTATTACGCTGTTGCTCATCGATCTCCTTTAGTTATGAAATATTTTCTTGAGGAATGCGAGGCGGATCCGAACAGTTTAGGAAGTGAGCAGTGTGGAAAACAGACTTGTCTCTCAAAAGCAGCGTCTTTAGATTCTAAGATTATGGCGGAGATTCTCTTGGCACGAGGTGCGGATATCAACGGTGTTTCATTTGGTTATGAAACTGCTCTTAATATAGCCTGCATGATGGACAGTTTAAAAATGGTCAGATTTTTTATTAAAAACGGCTCCAATGACAGTATTGAATGTGGTAATGGAAATGACAGTCAAATGCCACTTGATTTTGACTGCGTTCATCCCAGTTACCGAAAAGTAAACGGAGTAAATATAAACCAGTTTGATGAACGTGGAAATACATTGTTGATGCAGGCTATCACATTGAGTTGCACGAAAATTATTTATTTTCTGCTTACCCTTCAAGATGTCAAAGTAAGATTAAAAAATCATTATAACGAAGATGTACTTACAATGACAATACGCTTTTGTCGTAGTGATGTTGCAAAGAAGATAATCAAACGATGTGGTTTCTCAAAAGAAGAAGTAATTAGAGCGTCTGAATTAGAAAGTATTTTTGAATATATTTATGGGAGATATTCTAAATCAAAAGTACTATGGAAGAACACGTTGAGGCTGCGAGGTTTACCACTGGACACTCCAATATTTTATTACCAGTTACCAATTCAAACATCTGATAACGATATTAACTTGTTTAGAGAAAATCATAGACAGGCTTTGTTATATATGAGAATGATATATGGCCCCAGACATATACTTACATTGAAAGCAACTATAATTGCATGGGGCAGAGTGAACATCCGTCAAAATTTCCATAAAATATATGAATCATTTTCTAAAATTCTGTATTCTCTTAACTGTAAGGAGTTTTTACAAATCCAAGAACATATTGAAAATGTTTTTCTTAAATATATAGACCATTTTTCAGAAGATGAAGAATCAATAGAAAATCTTTTCAATATGCTTCATGAACACGCCTTAATACTTCGCGGAAAACATCATCAACCGATGTCTACTTGGACAAGAAAATTTTATGAAACGAGATTCGATGGCTTTCTCGTGCATTTTCTATCACTAATAGAGTTACTCAAAAGCAGATACAAGTTTCCCATCGATATAATTTCTAAGGAACTTAAAAATTTTATGAAGTTACATTTAAAAAATTCAACCATTGCTTGGATGTGTTTGGAAGGAGAAAAGTTTAGTGTCTTTGAAATTTTTCTCTCTTGTGGATATGATGTTAATAAAACAAACGAGAATAAGGAAACTATTCTCCATTATTTGCTTGATTCTAAGTTTACTCGCAAGAGGGAGCTTATAAAATTGGTTGTTGACGCTGGATTTGATTTCAGCCGAGTTACATCAAAAAAATATTGCCTTCTTTGCAGAATGAAAAAAGAAGGGTTTTTGTACTATCCAGAAGAATGTAACACTTTACAATGTCTGGCGGCAAACGTTATTTGTGAAAAGACAGTATTTATGGAGATTAATATTCCTGCAATTTTAAAGACAATTATCAAAACACATATGCATATTTCGTGAATTAAAAAGTACATTTCTTATTCGGCAGGTTTTATTTAAAGAAATAAACAAGTGAATAAAGAAAAAGAATAAATTTTAAAAATTGGAAAACTGAAAATTTAAAAAATTGATATACAGGTGCCAGATCCACCACCATTGCTGACAGTTGTACCTTTAAAGGGAACCCCGTTAAGCAAGTCACCACTCCGATGTCTTAGATTTAATCTCGTTGTTATGTTTCAATTAGTCTCTTATTTTGTTTTATTTCCCACGTGTCACCTGGGGAGTTCACAAACAATATAGCCAATTTAACCTATTTTTCTTTAAGGATTCTAAAGTTATATCCCTGATTATACTTTATTTGTTTCTCTTGAAAGGGTTTTAAGGGTTCTTTATTACTGCTAAAGTAAGTAAGTAACTGGTCCATTGGCCTAGCGGTTAGAGTTTTCATCAATGGCCCGTCAGACCGGGGTTCAATCTCAGGTCGAGTCATACAAAAGACTCAAAAAACGGTACTTGATACCTCTTTGATTAACACTCAGCATCATAAGGTATAGATCAAGGGTAAAGTGGAGCAATTCAAGGAAAGGAGTAGCGCCTTTCCCTATACCTCGGTGTAGTAACTATTGAAAAGGGAGCCTTCTGGTCACCCTAGACTAAAGGGAGACAACTTTACTTTTTTTATTACCGCTATTAGCATATTCACCCCACCACAGGTTCATAGGTTATTGCAATCCATTTCACTCGTTACCTCAAATCTTTCACTAGGTACTAGGTTATGTATCTATATTTTTCAAGAAAGCCTAACAAAATTAATATCAAAAACTTAAAAAATAAAACAATAAAAGACTAATTAAAACATGATACCGAGATTAAATTTAAGACAAAGGAACGGAGATTAGCTTAACGTGTTCGATTTGAACTCGCACACGTTGGCATTTTGCCCAGTCGGCAGGTGCTGTAAAATACACTGACTGCACTTCTGCTAAGGAGTAAGACCCACCCCCAACGAGTGTCCTGGATATGACACAGAACAATCTGATACCGAGGTTCCAGTAATGCTGGAGCTTTGAGGAATGCAAAGTAGCTCTTCATTGCCATCGCTCCCAGATCCACTCGGACCCGGAGTGGTCGCGTCTAATAGGTTAATTAGAACTAATCTGCGTGCTTATGCTCAACTAAATTATTTGAAATAAAACTGTTTTGATATTTAAACTGCGTACTTATGCTAAACTGAATTGTTTGAAATAGAACTGGTTTTGACATTGAAACTGTACTTACGCTAAACTGAATTGTTTGAATTAGAACTGTTTGGCTAAACTGAGTTGCTTGAAATAGAAATGTTTTTTGACAATTAAACTGTGTATTCATAGAAAACTGAATTGTTTGAAATAGAACTGATAATTTTTATAAAAATGAATTTGGCATTAAATAACCTACAAAGGTTGATATGCCATAAATGTCCTTAGTACTAAATAATAGTAGATATTTTTTAATATTACTCCTCGAAATCCAAATTTATTGATAAGATAGTTTTGAAAACTAAGTATACGAAACGATTGAATTTTTTTTTATTAAAGTAATATAACTTTTGGGCCCAAATTTCCCAAATCCGACCAAAAATTTAAAAATGATTAAATTGGATGATTTCAAAGAAATGGCAAGGAAAGGAAATGAAGAAGGTATTTTTCAGAAACGTTTAATGAATTGCGCAATCGAATTTAATCTGTATATATATATATATATATATATATATATATATATATAAATTCCATATGTTCTGTGCGAAGATGCACATCATTACAATTATTAAAATTTTGGGGTCCTAATATTTAAAACAGGTCCATTTTCTTATCATTGGTCACACGCATTTGCATTTTCTTCATTTTTTTTTTTTTTTTGTGAAAGATGACATTTTTCGGCTATGAAATAGAATAAATATAATATTTTTGAAATGTAAATAAAATTTTGTCAAAGATAATTTGTTTCTGTTTTGTTAAAATTGAAATGAGTCATTTAAATTGCTTTTATAAATTTTCTTCTTTTATTTTTATTTTTTAAATTCTAACGACTTTCATTCAAAATCTATACTAACATACCTTCCTAAAACAGATACGAAACAGTGTGAAGATTTTGGTATCGACCACTAACCTTTGACAAATCCACTAATAAATATCAATCAATAAAATTAAATAAAACAGATAAGAAACTGTTGATGCTGTGATTTGAGGCATCCAGTAAGGATCGAACTCACCAATCAGTACATAATGAGAGACTAAAATTTTCGATAAAACAATGGTTAACAAATCAATAAAATTAAATAAAACATAAGAAACTGTTGATACTGTGATTTGAGGCATTCAGTAAGGACCGAACTCTTTACTCAGTACATAATGAAAGACTAAAACCTTCTACAGAGCAATGGTTAACAAATTATTTGCTATTGTATGTATTTTGGGCCCGTGGTGTAATGGTTATCGTCGTAGGAAATGGACACGGCGACATGAGATCAAATCCTGGACGAGACTGATTGCATTTCACATTGGACTAATACCCTTGGGTAAGGTATGAATCCAATTATTCTCCCTCCAGCTATGGGTAAATAGTAGGACAGACTAGGTTCTTCAGCAACTAGTCTAGGAGATGGAAAACTCTGAATTCAAACCTGTAAAACTCGGCTTAAAAATTGACCTTGTGTCATATCCTGCCCGAGCGGAGGGGTTGGGTAAATAAAATTTTATGTATTTCTTCAACCCCTCTACCATGGACAGGATATGACAAAAGGCCAATTTAAAAGTAAATTTTCCTTCTCCTAGACTGGTTGCCTAACTAATACTAAACAACTCTTTCTCTTGTATTATTTACCCATAACTGAGAGAAAAAAAACGGATTCATATATATTCCAGGTACATCAGCACGAAGTAAAACGCAACTACCTTGCTGGGATTTGAACTGAGGTCGCTAAGCTCAGTTCCTTCGATTATAACCGTTACGCTAAGCGCGCCTTCAAAGTCTTCATTTGGGGCCTACTGTCAATACTATTGTAAATAAACCTATGTTGTTTTTATATGATAAAAATTCCATTGATTGATCAAGCAAAGCCTCTGTTTTTGTAATAAATGAATGCGTTTTCATGCAGTCATTGGCGGTGATGTGTTTGAAAAGTAGTGAACAGAAAACGCATGAGACTTAACAATACAAAAAGGATGGGTCAGTTTTCGGGCCATCAGCCATTTAGGGACCATCTCCTGACAATAGGAAGAATTATTTTTATCTTTTATATCTTTTATATTTATTAAGATAAAGGATCGGGAAAATGTTGACGTTGGAGAAATATACAGTAATAAATATACATATATAACGTGTGTACATGTCTCTCTCTCTCTCTCTCTCTTTATATATATATATATATAGAGAGAGAGAGAGAGAGTCAACTGATTTACACTAATACGCGTTAATCTTTTGAGCAAAAATAAGTTCTAAAGTTGTTTGTTTTGTTTTGTTTTACGGCATATCAACCTCATCGGTCATTTAATGCCGAATCAAGTTAAAGAAAATAAGTCTGAAAAGAAATTCAAAGGAGAGGTCTTAGGAACTAATGATAAACTTTAGATAATTAGTTGGTTATTTGTTTTTTGTTTTTTTTATTAGGAGTTTATTTGTAGGGGATCATGATCATAAAAAAAACTGAAACAGGTTGGGGAAGGGATCAGTTTGTTAGAATATATCAAGTAAAGAAAGGGTTTATTAGAAGTAATTTGGTCTTATTGTAAATTTCTTCAGATTTTTGTGTATAATTTCACTGTTTTTAGAAATGATATCACATTATTTATTTCAGTGTTTTGGAACAGTTCCTTCATATTGTTTGCACGATAGAAGGTTTTTCTTATATGGGCTAGGTCGCTACATTCGATGAGAATGTGCTTCATGGTGTATTTGGTCTGACATACATAACACATTGGTTGTTGTTTTCCTTCGAGTAAATAAGAGTGTGTTATCCTTGTATGACCTATCCGGAGTCTGGACAATGTAACCCCTTCTTTTATATTTGTATGTATATCTTCGGATTTACTGACGAATGTCCTCCTTTGAATGGGACGCCAAGCTTTTTAATCTTTTTGCGATTACAGACGATAAAATTTGAATTGTTTCGATAATTTTGATTTATCAATATCAAATATACTTTAAGAAAGTTTTTCCTTTCTAGATTAACTTCCTTCTATTAACTAATTAGAATCTTCGATAAATCAATCGACTTTTTTTTTAATCTAATTTCGAGTCTATGTCAATCTTATAAATAAAACTATGAAATAGATAACGCTTAACTACATAAGAGATTCATTTATATATCGACTCAAAACTTTGTAAAAATCTGTTTTATTCAACCATTTGCATAATTTCACGCTACATCTCCATGTCAATGCACACAAAACTGAATATATGTGCTTTTATCAAGCAGGCCACATTTCCACACGAGAAACTGGTCGACAAATTCACATACATCGGAAGCAGTGTCTCATCAACCGAAAAAGACATCGACTCGCGGCTAACGAAGGCATGGATAGCTATCGATAAACTATCGGTCATATAGAAATCAGACCTGACCGATAAAATGAAACGCAGTTTCTTCCAAGCAGCGGTCGTGTCGATACTGCTGTATGGATGCACCACGCTAACAAAACGGCTGGAGAAGAAGCTAGACGGCAACTACACAAGAATGTTGCGAGCAATATTAAACAAGTCCTGGCGGCAACACCCAACAAAGCACCAACTATACGGCCACCTGCCTCCCATCACGAAAACTATCCAAGTTAGACGAACCAGGCACGCAGGACACTGCTGGAGGAGCAGAGACGAGCTCATAAGTGATGTACTCCAGTGGACCCCCACATATGGCCGAGCTAAAACATACATACAGCAGCTGTGTGAGGATATGGGATGTAGCCCAGAAGACCTGCCAGAGGCGATGAACGATAGGAAAAAGTGGCGAGTGAGGGTCAGGGATATCCGTGCTGGCAGCACGACGTGATGATAATGACTTATACAAATATATACTTTAACGTATATATATATATATATATATATATATATATGTGTGTGTGTGTGTGTATAGAAACACACATAAATATATACGTGCATACACATATATACGTGTATATGTAAAATACTGCTTGGCTCACAATATGAGACTAGGTAAAAATTCTCACTGTGCCGTAAAAAAAAGTGATGCACCGGAAGAGAGTGACCTATGAACTGCATGATAGTTATTTCCGGTCGATGACGATCACACCTGCCATTCCGAAGATAGCGGAAGTGACACATCCCAATGGTCAATAATCGAAAGAAATCGCGCAGGTGTACTCTGGCTGATAATATGGGACAAGGTGAAGGTCCCACTTCAGAGTGATGCACCGGAAGAGAGTGACCTGTGAACTGCATGACAGTTATTTCCGCTCGATGACGATCACACAGGCCATTCCAAAGTTAGCGGAAGTGACACATCCTGATCCCCAGATATCGGAAGAAATTGCGGAGGCGTGGAGGCATGTCCATATCTTCGCGTGTGAGTTTGAAGGTAATATAAGGCCGACGAATTGAACAGAAGGCAGTAAAAAAGGGATCCCGCTGTTCACGAAACCTCTCTCGTCGACACGCTGTGTGCGTTGTCTCGGCCATCGTCTCCTTACATCGAAGAGTTCAGGCCTCATCGACGAACGATCCTAATTCCTCTCCTGACTGCTCCTGCTTCACACAAGCGTCCGTCGAGAAAATAAATATATATTGTTATATATAAATTCCGTGTTGTCGTTTGTTTGACCAGAGAGCAGAACGTAACATATATTAAGTACGCTAACACCAAAATGAACGGATATCTTTTTTTGTTATTCCTAGAATACGATATATTCCATACATAACGTAAATAAGAGAAGTGATGAATTTATTTATTCTCTGTATTATATTCTTTTTTCATCGATCAAAGTTTTTATAAATTATATATATTTTAATAATGTACAAATTCATCATATTTACCCAACCCCTCCGCTCGGGCAGGATATGACACAAGGTCAATTTTTAAGCGGAGTTTTAACAGGTTTGAATTCAGAGTTTTCCTTCTCCTAGACTAGTTGCCTCACCAAGGCTGAAGAACCTCGTCTGCCCTACTATTTACCTATAGCTGGAGGGAGAATAATTAGGTTCATACCTTTCTCAAGGGTATTAGTGCTATGTGAAATGCAATCAGTCTCGTCCAGGATTTGAACTCGTGTCGCCGTGTCCAATTCCTGCGACGATAACCATTACACTACGGGCACCTCCAAAATGTACAAATTCATTATCAGTATCTGTTTATCTACGATATTAAATTGAAACCTAAACTGCTTTATTAAAAGAAAATAACTTTATCTTGTGAAAATTAACTATATTATATTTAACACACACACACACACACACACACTCTCTCTCTCTCTCTCTCTCTCTCTCTCTCTCTGTTTCGTCTCTCCTCTGTTCATTATCTGTTTGTCTTATTGCAGACAAAATTCTTCCTCTCGATCTCAGTTTCGGTTCAAGCAACAAGTAAATTTTGTATCTGTAAAACAAACGGAAGCGTTTTGTGTGTGGCTTCTTTACCGCGGTCAGGTTACCACAGAGTCAGGGGGGTGTCCTTGTGGCGTAATGGTTAAAGCGATGGACTGTGGAATCGTAGTACGAGAGTTCGTACTCCAGTCGCGCTATTACGTTCACTTTTGGGCAAATACCCTTGGGAAAGGTATGAACCCCCTTATCCTCCCAGCTATGGGTTAAATAGTACCAGATATTTGTCGCTGCCTCCCACCAGACACGACTTGACACAAGGTCAAAAGCCTGAAGGCCGATTAAAGTGGGGATAAAGGGGAGGTCGGGAACGAGCCGAGACTCGAACCCTGCTTGTCAGTGCTGTTCATCGGCTCTCTTAGTGCAATGTGAGCCTGATGAGGCAAGCAGTTTCACGAACCCAAATGTGAGTCCGGGCACGTATGCCAGTTTGCGGCTTAAACTAGACGCGTGGTCTAGTGCCGTACAAGGGGGACAAAGGAGACAAAAATGCAGCTCGCCCACCCGAAGGTAGCCTAGTCGAAACTAGGTGCCTAATTAAAGGCCCCAAGTTTGCCATTGTTCCTTTTCCAGGGCCACGCTCCGGACCGAAGTCCAGAACAGGCACCGGGGCGCTCGCCGGGGAGAATGGCTTTGGCATTAAATAACCTTAAAAGAGTTGATATGCCATTAAACAAAGAAACCAAACCAAACAGAGTCAGGCTGATAGTTAAGGGCCAAAATTACACAAATAGGCCTATGTAAACTATTACATTCCTCCAATCAAATATAATCAAGTGATGTTGAAATTAAACGGAAACTTGTTAAATATTCCCCCCAAAGAAATAAACAGAAAATTTTTGAGTAGGCTACGGAATGAATACGTAAAGCCTACTGCTGATTTAATATTTTATCCCTATTTATAAGATTAAGGTAGGATGGAAATTTGATAAAAGGTGATGATTTATCTCTGTTCTTAATTGGTCCAAAAATACATTAACAATTTATGAGGGAAAAGATATCTTAAATTATTTCGGGTTTTGATCCTTCCAAACTTTCGCGGCATGTCAAATATTTTCATCGATGAATCTTAAAGAAATTAAAAAAAAAACACCGTGTTAGCGCTGATTGATCACTAAATGCAAAAATAGAAATACAAAAATTATAGCTTCGTGAGCCGATCTTTTTTTTTTTTTGTATAAAAATTAACACTTTTCTTTTGGATGGAAATCAGTTGATTTCCCATATATATAGAAGCGTATATCATCAGAAACCATAGACGACCGCATGATGGATGTGAAGTAAGGCGAATGAATCCAACGTTGGGTTAATGACAAGCTTCACTAGATGTTGGCCGGAAGAATCTCATAGGTCAAATAGAGTTTGTCATAAAAATACAACAACTCATCTTTAAGGTAGGCGTCTGCTGATGCGGAAAAGATAACCAACGAAAGATCACCATGACTCAAAGACAAAACCTAAGTACAAACTGTATCACCCTTCGCGCGAGTAAAAAACAGGTTGCGTTCTGTTTGTGTTGAAGATCTGCCCCGAGAAATCAGTTATATGGCCAAATCCAAACGAAAATAACTTAAAGGCAAAAACATTTTTAACATAGCAACATTGAACGTTAAGATTTTAAATACAGTAAACCAGTTACCTGGTCTGACAGCATCTGCGACCGAGCATAATATAGACACCATAAGCATACAAGAATATAAACACTACCATAGCGAACAAGAAATAAAATACCATGATAGTGATAATGGATTGATATTTATCTCAGTATCTGCATGAAAAAAACCCGTCAAAACCGTCATAGTAGTTATAGGAATACTTCTCAGATTTCATGCCTTAAAATCATTAAATAGCATAGAGAAAATCCAACCGAGAATGAGGTGTGTTTCATTTGATGGTAACCCCTGTATAAAAACCGTCTCTTGATACAGTCCTACCAATGTCAGTGATAACATGGCATGTTGTGAGAAGAAGGAAGAGCACCACAAGAGGAAAACTAAAAGCTGTCACCCAAGATGAAAGAATACAGGAGAGGAAAGAACATTCATTTAAATCAGAGACAGAGAATGTGGGTATGAAACCACTCTTACAATTATTCCAATAACAAAACTATAAATATAAACCTGGTACAAAGAAAAAATGAAAAAAAGAAATATTTTAAATTCTCATAGAATATGCAAAGACCCCCCCCACTTCCAATGATTGTCCTTGATATGACTCTAAACCCTCCAATAGTGAGTCTCTGCTCCGGGATCTTTGAGGAATGTGCAGAACCTCTACATTGCCATTACTCCCAGATCCACTTTTACTCAGAGTGGTAGTACCTGTTAGAGTCTTATATATGGTTCAAATATATCTGTTTTATAGTTATTAAAATTTGAAAAAACCCAGTTAAATCGTAATAGAACATGTAAAATGTAAAATAACGTTTTAAAAAACAGCTTAAATATAAAACTACAGAAAAAATATAAATATGAACATAGAATGAACGTGATTCCTTAACTCTTAGGCATAAAATAATCCCTGACAGGCTGACATTCCGTTGAAATCAATCAATTAATCAGATATGAATTTAACTTTCAAAAGGCTGAATCATCAAAAACAACCTTTGTCAGAACTTATGGGCTTTTAAAATCATGAATATAGAAAAGAATATGTAATTACAACTACAAGCAACCATACGGCCACTTTGTGTGGTGTAATGGTTAGAAATATAAACATGCAAGCCATTGCTTATGAATTCGATTCTCACCGGGTACCCCATATTCTGATTAGTACACAAAAGACCAAGAAAGTTTAAGATTTGGCCCATGAATGGTCACAACAAATTGTGATATCACACACATGGAAATAATGTTCGAAACAAAATATAATGTAAATAGGAACGCGATTTTTCTCAAGTCTGAACATAAAATAACCCCAAACAAATTGACATGCCATTGCAGTCGTCAATCAATTAATCAATAATGTATCTAACTTTGCTCAGGAATGTTCACAAGAAATTATGACGTCACATACATCAAAGTACGCTGGCTATTTTCCGAGGAGAAAAAAATGTATTCCGATTATATTTTACTAGTAACTCTTCTAATGGAGCTTATATTCATCCACTTCTTAATCAGAGCGGATTATGTCACATGGAGAAGATTATTGTTATTTTTATTAGGGGCACCCTGGGAGGATCAAACTCACAACTTTGTTTTGAGAAGTTACGAGATAAGCTTCCTTCTTCCCCTAAAATAGCTGCTTCATTGCTTGCCATCTTTAGTCTAAACGCTCCTGCAGTAGATATACTAAAATTGAAGTTTAGTATTACCACTGCGTGAGGATGATACGCAAATTTATGAAGTTTTAAAGGCTATGAAAAAGTGATTAAAATTCAATCGACGAAGTGGAGACGTCAGGTTCAACAGCAGAAAGTAGACAACTCTCTCTCTCTCTCTCTTTGTCTCTCTTTCTCTCTTTGTCTCTCACCCCCTTATCACTTGATCCCATTAACGACCACCAGCACGAAATTTCTGACTCAAGAGTTACTGTTGAATAGACATACGAGGTGCATACGATAAGTTTCCGGACTTTTTTTCGTATGGGCATTTAAAATTGTTGTAGACTCTTGAGAATTCAGCATGTTATTGCTATACATCTTATGAGATGACTGACCAATTTTTATGATTTCACGTTCAAATGAACAGCTACAGCAGCAATTGGAATACACCCTATTAAAGCCTGATTGTCACAGTTGGTGAATTTCGAAAATGCCATCTGACACTTTAGAAGAACGATATGCAATAAAATTCTGTTTTAAACTTGGAAAAACTGCCAAAGAAACGTATGGAATGCTTCAGACTGCTTTTCAACCATCTTGCATGAATCGAACATCAGTTTTTGAGTGGCATAAGAGATTCAAGGAAGCCAGGAAGTCTGTGAGGGATGATGAGAGGTGTGGGAGGAGTCAGGAAGTCAATACACCAGAATTGATTGGCCAAAGTGTTAGGTAAAGGGTTAGGGTTACTATGTTGAGGTTTTAAGGGAGTTCAGGAAGAGATTCCGTCGGAAGAGGCCAGCACTCTTCAAATCGGGTCTGTGGCATTTCCACCAGGACAATACACCAGTCCACAACTCCATCCTTGTCACAAACTATTTGACCAAGATGGGCATCAAGACAGTTCCTCACTCTCCCTATAGTCGAGACCTTGCTCCCTGTGACTTTTGCTTGTTCCCTAAGCTCAGAGGCTGTCGTTATGAAACAATTAAGGAGATGAAAGAGGCTGTGACGAAGGTGATTGACACGCTCACACAAGAGGACTTCCATGGGGCCTTCCAGAAGTTGTTAGAACGGTACAAGTGCATTGCATCCGGGGGAGATTACTTCGAATGGGAGTAGAGTTTCATGTGTGTACTATCAATAAAAGTGCCAATACGAAAAAAGTTTGGAAACTTATCGTATGCACCTCGTAGAATTATTTTTCATTCACAGAAAAACGTTCCTGTCAAAGAAAACATGGTGAGAAAAAACACATAAACACATCCTTTGTCCAATATACGACCATTTTGGGACACAATCTGCCTGTTTGGTTTGGTTTGGTTTGGTTTGTTGGGTTTTATGGCATATCAACCTTAGTAGGTTATTTAACGCCAAATCCATTTTTATGTAAATAATCGGTTCTATTTAAAGCAATTCAGTTTAGCATAATTACATAGTTTAATTGTCAAAAACATTTCCATTTCAAACTATTCAAGCAATTACATGTAACAATTCAGCTTAGTGTAAATACAGTTTTAATGTCGACAAACAGTTCTATTTCAAATAATTCAGTTAAGTATAAGCACGCAGTTTAAATGTAAGTACGGTTTAATTGTCAAAAACATTTCTATTTCAAGCTACTTGGTTTACTCAAACAATTTAGTTTAGCATAAGTATGCTGTTAGTTCTATTTAACCCATAGATAGGGCCCTATCAGGTGCTACCGCTCCGGGCCAGAGTGGACCTGGGAGCGATGGCAATGAAGGGGTACTCCGCATTCCCCAAAGCTCCAGCACTGCTGGAAACTCACCATCAGATTGTTTAGTGTCATAGCCAGGACACTCGTTAGGGGGGGGGTCTTACCCCTCTGCAGAGGTGCAGTCAGTGTATTCCACAGCCCCAGCTGACTGGGCAACAATCTGCCTGTCGTGAGTCGGGAAATAGCTTCACACTGATTTTTGCTTTTACAGCAAGAAAAATTTGGATCAAAATGGATAGTCGTAAAGTTATATTAAAACTATTTTTATTCTTACGTTTATGGTCTTTTGTTTTATTTATTTCAGAATTCATCAGGAGTTTACAAATCGACACATGAATTACTCAACTAATCGTCCAATTACATCGATGAAATAAAACGCCTATAATTTTTTTCCCTTAGAGCAGAGAAGATTCGTCATGTCTACAAATATTAGTGGTTCGGCCCTTCTATTCCCCGCTGTTTTTTTTATCATTATCCTTTATCATAATTTATTTTCTGGACGAATGCGAAATGGATCTAAACAGCTTTTTTTTTCTTTTTTTTTTTAAGTACAGACTTGTCCGTTTAAAAGATATAGATATGGTAGTGTGGCGTAGTCAGATACACGAATATGGCCATGTGCGAAATAGACATGTAATGTTCATAACGATAGATTTAGAAAAAACATAGGAATCTCGGAATTCGAAAACACGTAACGACTTCTTGTTCATGTACGAAACCTTTTTATTAACTTTGAGTTAAAGGTTTCGACGTAAGGAGGAGAGACACAATCTTCTATGCTGTCTTATTCATTTGGCCCCCATCTCGAGCGGCCCCCCATAGGGCGCAAGTTCGCCTCGCGCCTGCGAGCTCCAAAAGTCGATCCTTCTCGTTTGGCGTCTAGTACCCGACTCTTTCTCTCTTCAAATTCTCACACAACCTCCGCACGCTTCCGGTGCGTGACGTCACCCGCACCCTGTCACCCAGTATCGTCTCGGACTATTATGACATCTGAGTGACACCTCCATCTCCCCGCGCGCACCCGCGTTAACACTTGCTTCAATGTTACACCCAACCAACCCATGTGCTGAGCCGATAGGTTCTCAGCCTAACAAAACTCAAAGGCATGAACCGAAATCCCTCGGCTATTTTATAACAGTAGGATTCCCTTAAGACGAGGTGCTGATAATTTCATTTGGTTATGGAACTGCGGTTATAACTGCATGCTCTCAAAGCAACATAGAATTGGCTAAGTTTTTGGTAAGGATAACATATAAGAATATTATCCAAGAAAAAGTCTTGCTAACTTCATCCTAATGGATTTAGTAATTGTTAGATGTGTACTGAATAGGAAAAATATCCCAGAAAAAATTTTTTGCAAATTTCAACGTAAGGGATTTATAAGTTGTCAGATGTGTATTGAATAAGAATAATATCCTAGATGAAATTTTGCTAACCTCATCTTAATGGATTGATTAGTTGTCTGGAATGTACCGAATAAAAATACAATTTCAAAAGAAATCTTGTCGATATTATCCAAATGGATTTCTTATTGTGTTGTTGCTTGATAGCATATCAAAATTTGTAGGTGATTTAGTGACATATCCATCCTTCTAGAAGGACAGAAATAATGGTACTATTTAAGACAGAGCTAAGAGGACAAAGGGATTTCATATCTTTCCCAAAAATATTTGTCCGAAAGTGATCGTAATTAAGCGACTGGAGGGGGTGTCCTAGTGGTGTAATGGTTAAAGCGATGGACTGCGGAATCGTAGTAAGCGAGTTCGTATTCCAGTCGCGCTATTACGTTCACTTTCGGGCAAATACCCATGGGAAAGGTATGAACCCCCTTATCCTCCCAGCTATGGGTTAAATAGTACGACTACTGTTCTTCTAGGAGAATGGCTCTGACATTAAATAACCTACAAAGGTTGAGGGGGTCCCTGTGGTGCAATGGTTAAAGCGATGGACTGCGGAATCGTAGTAAGCGAGTTCGTACTCCAGTTGCGCTATTACGTTCACTTTCGGGCAAAATACCCATGGGAAAGGTATGAACCCCCTTATCCTCCCAGCTATGGGTTAAATATTACCACTACTGTTCTTCTACAAAGATTTGGCATTAAATAGCCAATAAAATTTGAGGGGGTGTCCCTGTAGTGTAATGGTTAAAGTGATGGACTGTGGAATCGTAGTAAGTGAGTTCGTACTCCAGTTGAGCTATTATGTTCACGTTCAGGCAAATACCCTTGGGAAAGGTATGAACCCCCTTATCCTCCCAGCTATGGGTTAAATAGTACCGCTACTGTTCTTCTCGGAGAATGGATTTGGCATTAGATAACCTACAAAGGTTGATATGCCATTAAACAAAGAAACCAACCAATCAAGCGATTCCGCACTCCATCGTTTTAACCATTACACCACGAGCACGCCGCTGGATTTCTTAGTTGTTGCATGTGTGCCTGTTGGGTTTTAACGTACCAAAAATTCAAGAACACTGAATGAAAGCATGAAATCGGGTGCTCGGAATTTAATGAGTGTTCATTCAAAGTTGGGGAGAGAAATGCTTCAACTCCAAAACAGTCACTTAGCTCAAGTCTTGTTTCGACCAAATGATTACAATGTGTCCTCACCGCATCTATCATTGCTGCCAGTCCTTTTCCGGTGTTATCCCCGAAAAAGTAACTGTCCCCCTCACAATTCGAAGAGGAGCAACTCTATAGTTTAGGCTGCTCCTAACAGTACCGAATAAGAATACTATCCCAGAAGAAATCTTGCTGAATTCATCCAAATGGATTTACTTGATTTCCTGATGTGTAACGTATAAGAATACTAATCCTGAAAAATCTTGCTGGATAGGTTCGAACACGAATGTGTTTCTCTGCTTGCTCGGCATTTTAAGAGTCGTGATATGGAAGAAGCAACAAAAGGAATTCCACGAAGGCTAGTCTTTTTCTTCTCAGACTTTGGTTGTTTTTTACAAGCACCAATTTAAAATTAAAATAATGTCCGAAAGACATTCGGTGAAAGTGGGTAAAGGTTACGCACAAGTGTCGTATGACAGGCGCCATTCTTTTTAGATATTACAGGTTAGAAGATTTTGCGTACTTGGAACAGCAGTAGCCACCCTTTCAAGGTAAGTTAGACCAATAATTTTTCCTTGTTTTTTGTAAAAAACAGTTTAACTGGAGTATGTTATCTCATTGGCCCGTTTCTTTTTTCTATCTTTTTAGTCCCCAATTTTCCCCCTTTCAATCCAAGTTAAATGACAGAAACACGAGTTTTCCGGATATACAATATTTTTTATCCCCCACCCCAACACACTGTTTTTTGACCGGTGAACTAGAATTTGCACTATTTTTGCGCTATTTTTGACCGGTGAACTAGAATTTGCGCTTTTTATAGGAGGTGGATCTATTACCAACAATCATAGTTTATTTTTTCTAAATTGTAAATTTTCTTTTGACCTGGACATTATCGTGGGGATCCTTTATATATATATATTTATTTTATTCTATTTTTGCAATTTAAAATTTATTAAAACTGCTGCCTCTCCCTCACACTTATGTCTGGTTTGGTTTGATTTCTTAGTTTAATGGCATATCAACCTTTATAGGTTATTTAATGCCGAAGCCATTCTCCTAGAAGAACAGTAGTGGTACTATTTAATCCATAGCTGGGAGGATAAGGGGTTTCATCCCTTTCCCAAGAGTATTTGTCCAAAAGTGAACGTAATAGCGCGACTGGAGTACGAACTCGCTTCCTACGATTTCGCAGTCCATCGTTTTAATCATTTCACCACGAGGACACCCCCTCACACTTATGTAAATATGAGATTAACTTAGCTAGATCTAGAGTGACTGATTTGTTTTGTTGACAGTAGCGTAAAAGTGTTTTACGAATAAATGTGTTGTTATGGTGAATGATTACTGAAACATACTTGGGGTCATTAGATGGAATAAGTTAACTCAAAAGTTGGGACAGTGATGAGTAGCCTCCCTTCACAATTTCTTGCCTTCGTTCCAAATTGGTTGATTATAAATTTAAAATTAACATTAAATATTGTCCTTCAAAATACACAAAAATCACCGTGGATAGATGTATATACCGACAGCGCATGCGCGGCATCTACATAAAGAAAAGAGCTAGAGAAAGAGAGAGGTGTAGATTTTGAGACCCGGCATCGACGTCCGTTTGAAGACGAACGAAGATAGGAAGGACTTCACATGTACTGACGCAAAAATCGCTTCTGGGGAGAAGACATCTTTTATTCTTTGATACACTTTTTTCATCTTGTTGGAAGATTAACGGTAAGAAATTAATATATTAGAATTATATGAAAGCGTACGAAATATCCGAATTATTGAAAGTGTATCAAATATTAAAGTAATGCAATTTAATAAAGATTACATAGCTACTACTTGGAAATTCGATATAATTCACAATGTTTTAATTAAATGATAATACCAGACGTATTATATACTGATTAATGGAAATGCTTTTCTTGTCTTTCCTCTTTTGTTCTTCTCCCGCTCTTTGGTTTCTAATCTAGACGAAAAGATATCTAGAGCCGATAAAGATCATCCATAAACCCACCCAGATGACCTCTTAATCGAATGAGTACATGCCTGTCAGACAAGCCTTCGTGAAATACACCGACAATGGCAATTTTGAAAATTATTTTCAGATGCCGATAAAATCCCTTAATGAAGTCGTGAATCAATTAATTCCCATTACGGTCTTTAATAGATGCGTAAGAACCATGATTTCTTCTAATAAATCATGGAACTTATGCATCTATGGTACCGCGATAAAGCCAAACTTTCACGAGCGTTTCCGGACCGATAACGAAAAGAACCGGGCGATGCCGAAACGCCTAGCCAATCAAATTTAAGTAAGCAGATGATAAAATAATTGAATCAGTTTGTTGACAAAGTTACGACCACAGCACTATTCAAGCAATTTTAAACAACATGAATTTATCGCAGCTAAGCGACAAACTACAATCTGTGGAAAAGGGGATACAATTCTTCCAAGAAAAGAAAAAAAACTGGTGCTTATGCACTTATTGTACCGGGCTATTTTTAAATAGTATTTTCAAGTGTTACGATATTTTTTTTTTTTTTTTAATCAGATTGTTAGGTGAAAGTGCAGAATAGTTACAAAACACCCTCCCTTCCCCATGTTAAGAATGGATTTCTAAATAATCACGTTATTGCAGCGTGGTACAATAAGTGCATAAGTACCAAAAAACTTATTGGCAAAATTAAAAGTT
>OY757922.1:21561059-21580047 GCA_963585895.1 Sepioteuthis lessoniana
TTTCAACGGTCCGGCAAATTCGATGACTTTGGCCAGTACATCTATTCAAATCCGTGGTCAAGTTACGATCTGAGTATAATTAGGCTTTTCCTTTTCGCTTTCTTTCGTTTATTCTATCTTTCTTTTTAAATACTTCCCTTTTTTTTTTTTTTTTTTTTTTTTTTTTTTAACAGACGTAAACTTGATGGAATATAATTATTTAAAATATTCTACCATATATAAATTTTCTTAACGGATGTCATTTGATAAAAACGCTCTAAACTTATGTATTAATCTTATGGTTTCAAACTTAGTTTTTTTTTTTTTTTTTTTTTTTTTTTTTAATTATTGTAAAAATTTGATCAGGATTATTAAGAAATGTGTAATCTGGCTTATCAAAATTATTTATTGGATTGGATTCCGTATATTTTTCCGACACAAATTTAATTTAGTGAATATATTTAGAGTGGATGCATTGAATATAAAAAATCGTTTTAATGAATAGTTAAAAAAAAACTTGAGTTACGTTTCAACAAGCTATAATTCAAACATTGGTCAGTTTTAATCTTTCTCATGCATAATTACTTAATATATGTAGAGTTAAAACTTATTTGAAATTGGGGGGGGGCGGTTAACTGTAGCCGTTCAATCAAAAAAAAAAATGATAGAGAATGTATGTATTACATTCCTCACTACATTTTTTTTCCCTAACATTTCTCCAACGCAACCTCGCCAATGGTCTGGGAGACTGGGGTTCAATCCCAGGTGGAGTCATACCAAAGACTTAAAAAGAATGGTACTTGAAGCCTAATGATAAGGTACGGATCAAGAGTAAGTGGAAAGATCCAGGCGGGGAAAAAAGTAATGGCCTCCCATATACCTCGGTGTTGTACCTATTGAAAAGATAACCTTCGGGTCGCCCAAATTATGTACATAAAAGAGAATACATATCACCGTATTTTTTGTGTTTATGCGAAGACAACGTGGAACGATGTAAGTACAATACAGAAGCTCGATTATCCAAAAAGCTTACACGGGTTGAAATGCATTATATATTCAATTCATATGTCTGCTTAATTTTGTTTTCACACACACACACACACACACACACATAATTATCAGTGTATACGCGTGCCAATGGGTTGGTACGTGATCGAGTAAAATAACATGACTGAATTCTTTAGTCTTGGTTTGGCAACCAGTTTAGAAGAGTTCTTTAAATTCAAAACAAAGAAGCAAAGAACTTAAGCAGAATTTTAAAAAAAAAAAAAAAAATTTTTTTTTTTTTTTTTTTTTTTTTTTAGACATATCAACCTTCATGGTTTATCTGATGCCAAAGCTATCCTTATAAAATGAACAGATGTAGACTTTAACCCATAGGGGAGGGGAATAAGGGGGTTCATACCTTTTTTAAGGTTATTAGTTCGAAATTGAACGTAATAATGCCACAGGTGTTCGAACTCGCTTACTACGATATCGCAGCCGGGCTCCTTAGCCACTGCGACTACTCTACAGAAAAAGAAAGAAAAGCATATAGGTTGTATCGATCAATGTTGTGAATAAAGCAACTGATTAAGGAAATAAACATGTTTATACACACATACGTATGTATGTATGTATGTAATTAATTAATTTGCACACTGTCAGTCTTTCAATCATTGCTATATAACACGATTCTATTTAATATTAATCATCTTTTTGCACACAGGTAAATGGTTTCAAGTATTGCTATCTTCGCAAAATTAACACTAAGCCTCTATCTTCTATCACGTTTAAGATAAAATACGGTTGGGTATTTGTTTGCCACGAGTAATTTGAAGAATGTTTGGGATAATCATATAGGTACAAGGGTTTGAGTTAACCAACCAACCAATTAATCGAATCGAGTCTCACTGATCACCCATCTATCCCACAAAGGGCTAAAATGTAGTGCTGCAGGTCACGTGAATACTTTGAGTTTCAGGTCACGGACAGTTCAGCTGCTTGCATCTCGTCCACAAGCCTTCCAGGTCACCATTGGATGGGAGATCTCATTCCTTTGCAGAGGTACTATCCACGGATTCTACAGCCTCAGCCGACAGAATGGATATGTCAAATTTTGATATATCCTAAATTCTTTGTATGGGATTCCAAGTTGAGACGGAAAATATATTATCTTGAATAAAATTCCCTGATATTTATCAGTTTTTGCGATACAAAAATCTTTAAGCCATGAAAATTTATTAGCATTTTTAACATCTAAAATAGATTGAGGTATTTAATACATTACCCATCAAGATAAGAGGAAGCGTTTTTATTTATTTATTTTTTTTATTGAACAGCTACCGTTAAGCCCGAAAATTACAAATCAGTTTTCACTCTACATATTCTTAGTGATTAGGTGAGGGGAGAACTGTATAAATATAGTCAATAGTTGAACGTCATTTTATAACTTAACTGTTCATTAAGAAAACGATGTTTTATAATCTTTGCTTATAATGCAAATATAATCACCAAATTATTGCCGGGAAAATAGACGGAATCCAGTCTTTTTGACGAAATTTTGTTCAACACAGGGAAATAGAGAATATAATTAATTTGTCCTTTTTTTTTTTTACTCAACTTTGTTTGCAACCCGATAAATAATTTTTATGCACTATTTTACACATAATTCCGATTTTAGATTTTTCCATTTTTCTGGCAAAGAAAACAGTTTAATACAATGAGATCAATACATTAAAAGTTTTGAATGTTTTTTATCAAATGGTGTTGCCTTCTGTCGAAAATGAATGAAGTTTTAAAAAAACTCTATATTTGGTAGAATATAATTGTTAATATAAAATGATTATATTACTTCAAATCCATAAGTACGTGTTTCTTTAGTTTGTTTTTTATTCTTATGTATTTTCATATGACTTAAAACACACACACACAAACACAGACTTTATGTAAGTATATTTATTTTTGATCATTAAAAAATTATTCCAAACGTCAACGTCGTTGAAAAATATTTAGTTTATTATACATTTTCCGATATAATTCATTGACAATTAATATAAGTTATCACTTGTTTTTATCATAGAATATTTATTTGTAATGGGAGGGTCGGAAATTTAAGTGACTTGAAAATGTCTGCAAGTTTTTTGGGGGGTTTTTTATAGACTAACTAAATTAAGGAAATTCTTCCATCCGTAAGTGAACACCGAAAATTCCATTAAAATTAGATAATTTCCTGGTGGTGGTGGGCGCTACCGGGGATGGATGTAAATAAAGAAAGCGCATGCTCAGAGGTATCTCGTGGATTTTGAGACTTAGAATTTAAATCTAGTTTGTATTCTAGTGAGAAGTGATCCACAGACAGACGGTTTCGTTGTATCACAACTGTTCAGTGTGGCTAGACATGCTAGATTCCTGAAGCTGGGAACGAAACCCGGCTGACTCAAACGCCAATCCAAGATTCTACCACGAGGAAACTAGCGCAAGCGAAGGAAATTTAAATGCTTATGTATCACATTTGTTTTGTTTACATATATCATTTGAAGAGCCTTGCTTTACGCTAGTAGCAACCATTTACTTCCCTCGCTAGTGAGCTGAACCCCACAATAAATAAATAAATATATATATATATATATATATATATATATATAAAGATAGGGGGTTGTCTCCCTTGGTCGATTCTACTCTCGAAAGGTCACGTATAACCTACTTAATTGGTCGATACACCTTTCAAACCAACCAACCACTGGAACGCATTCGTTGGCGCTAGATTACGAAAATGTCAAGGTCACTTTCAACGGATATCTCAAAGGAAACGGACGATAAAATTGTTTCTGCTTCAATACAAGTAGTGCAAATGTGGAGAGCTGTATGAGAGTACGTAAAGCTTTTACATATACAACAATTGCACCAAGGACTACTGTTAAGTGGACTATTACATTTTGTTTTATATTATGTAATATAGTTGCAAACAGAACAATTTGTTTGCAACTGTAATATAAAATCTTTAAAGCAGACAAGTTATATTCCATGTTCTTCCTGTTATTAATTTTTATCTCTTATCACCTTAACCACCATATTTTGCGAGTTAATTCACCACATTTTGCAAATAAATTAGTGAAAATCTCTTATTTACAAAAGTATAAGATTTCGGGTTGAACCAGCAGTGTGTATTAAAACAAGAACTGAAAATGAATGTCTACTTGCTTTGAAGTAATTTGTAAAGTTGACGACCTTAGTCGAGGGTAACCCGTTTTTCAATTGCTCCTCTTTATACCTTATAATTCTGAAGGTAAAGCAAGGTGGTATCAAGTACCATTTTTTTTTTGTCTTTGGTATAACTCGACCTCGTATTGAACCCTGGTCTCCCGGACCATTAGCGAACACTCTACTCATTAGGCCAATGTACTTTTTACAAAAAGTGGAAATTTTGATATACTAATAACTTAATTGTTTTAACTAATTAGCAAAATCCATTTCAAACCCACAGAATAAAAAAAAAATCTTTTTTTTTCAGCAGCTCACGTATTAATATTAAAAACAAATGCTGAATATCAATTTTTAAAAAAATTATTTTAACCACACTCGGATTAAAGAAAGAAAATACTCAAAATACTCATTCTTTTTCAGCCGTACCCCATACAAGCGTTAAAATTTAAAGAAAAAGAAAAAAAAAAGTAAATTGCTAAATATCATTTCACAACAACAACAAAAAAGAAATTCTTAAAATTATGCATTCAAAAAAATTTATTTAACCTACGTGATAAAAGAAAATTACTCATTGTTGAATGACAATTATTTTCCAAAAAAAAAAAAAAAACGAAATTAACAAGTATCCTTCATTTTACAGACAACTTCAACGAAACAAATCCATTTTCAACACCCACTGGGGGGAGGAGAAAATTCGCCATTGGTACTTGCTTATTCATACTTGCCCATATCCCTTTCCTTTATGAATAAAAGACTAAATAAAACATAGGTAAAATTTTCTATCAGAGAAATTAAGAATAAGTGGGATAGTTTAAGAGGATTAAAAGGCATCAATGCTCTTGTAGACTCTTGGGAGGATCTAAAAAGTGACGTTGTTCTTAATATAACAATGTTAGAACAAAATAAAGACTAAAAAAAGAAAAAAAAACTTTTCAAGAAGAAGAAGCCATTATTAAAGAAATACAAAGTGTAATTCTTTCCTTAAATGACAAAATTAAAGAAATTTGTACCAAGGAAAATCTAAGTCTGGAGAAAAGTGAATTGTGGATGTTTCTCAAATTCTGCCTTGAACTGGCCTTTGCCAACGTGTGGCCTGTTCTAATATGCTTTTTAGAAAAATAAGGATAACGAAATGCAGCAGTATAATAATATGGAAGATTTTGACTCCTCAGAGAATGTATGATATTTGTAAAGATGAGCTTGCAGAATCAGAATACAGTAAATCGTATTTCATTTCCTTTTCAAAATGTTACGTTCCAAGATAACATTTCTCTCAACATAATAACTGAAAGAAATCTGCATTATTCTTTATATATAGTCAACATTTGTCCAAATATCCATATTTATATATAGTCAACATTTGTCCAAATATCCATATTTATATATAGTCAACATTCGTCTAAATATCCATACTTTTATATAGTCAACATTTATCTAAACATCCATATTTACGTATTGTCAACATTTGTCAACATCCATATTTATGTATAGTCAACATTTGTCTAAACATCCATATTTTTATATAAGTCAATGTATGTAAACAACAAAATTACATTAAAAAGTAAATTGCAGTACAAAAAGTAGGAAAGGAATTTAATCACATCAAACATTTGGAAACAGTTCTTTCCTGTATTTGGAAGGCATGAGGTTTCGGAAACACACGTAAGTGTTTTTCCTCTTTTAAATCAAATGAATATAAATTGCAGTATTTTTATGAGGGTATTTGCAATTTGAAAATCTAATATTGGTATAAAAAAGTAACGTTTTCCTTGTTA
Organism: Sepioteuthis lessoniana; assembly: GCA_963585895.1. NCBI lineage: Eukaryota > Metazoa > Mollusca > Cephalopoda > Myopsida > Loliginidae > Sepioteuthis > Sepioteuthis lessoniana. The sequence continues at coordinate 21,566,999 of OY757922.1, forward strand.
TATGCTTTACACGGCTTATTTTATTTGCTGAAAATCCCTGATTAAGGAAATTAACACATGATACAAGAACATAGACATATCAGCCTCTTATTAATACACTTGAATGTGTTAAACAGCTTGTTTAAAGTTCATTTTACATAAAATAAACCAGAAATATTGCCTTTTTCTGTAAATTTCACACCCTGTATTATCTCCCTTTTTCTGAACCAGTGCGCACACTTATCACGGAGATATTTTCAGATTTACAATCAGCATGAAATATACTTCTAGAAACAGTTGAAATTTTCTCATATGAATAAAATGTCTACGGAAATTAAAAACTAAACCGTTTTTAAAAGCCTTTGTCCCATATCCTATATAAATAGAAGCATTAAGTTAGGGTCATGTAAAACAATTGTTTAACGCAATTATCCATTAATGATACAAGTAAAACTGTGTGAGAGTGGTACTGGGAGTAATGCCAATGAAGGTTTATTCTACACTCCTCAGATCTCAAGAACTGACACCTCAACATCTGATCCAATTTAGTGTCATCGCTAGGACAGCTTTTTTTTAGTAATTTACAAGACTTTTTGCTTAGATATAGTACAAGGCCGGATTAACGGAGCACCCAATAAGACTCGAACTCACTCGTGAAGGTTTGCTGTCTAGCTTGCAAACCATTACACCATTCAACTCTTGTATGGTAGGAGTCTCACCCACCTGCACGAAAAAGTGATTGAAAATCAGTTGACGAAGTAGAGGATTTAGGTTCGATGGCTGGAAGTATAAAAACCCCTCTCTCTTTCACTGATCCCCTCTTCATTTTTGCCCATAAACAGCCACCAGCATAACATTTCTACTGACCCAATAATTACTGCTGTATAGACACAGAATTATTATTTTTTTTTTTTTTTACAAATGGAGAAAATGTTCCAAGAAAATGTATTGTCATAACGTTCAATTGATCTATTTTGTAATTTTGTAATCCGACTCAGTTTAAACTAACTTTACATTTTTTCTAGAATTTCATAAAATCGGAAACCGTTTGTGTCCAATATATTTTAAATTGAACCCAAACGTTTCAAGTTATTGTTTTTTTTCTTTCTTTTTTTTTTTTTTTTGCTTTTGCTTTTGTTTTTTTGTTTTTGTTTTTTGTTTTTGCAAATATTATTTCACTACATTTTATTAAACTGTATAGGATGGAACAGAGCTGTATGGAAAACGGACTTGTCTCTCAAAAGCTGTGTCTGTAAATTCTAAACTTATGGTTCAGATTCTTTTTAGACGACGTGCCGATATGAACAGCGTTTCATTTTATGAAACTACGCTTGCTACAGCCTGTTTTATGAACAACTTGGAAATGATCAAATTTTGGGCGCCAATATCAATACCGAAGATATTAAGGGAAAAGACAGTCAAATACCACCATCTTCTAATTGTGAGCTTATTAAGTATTTAATAGATAAAGGGATCAACATCAACATGGTGGATGGACAAGGAAATACAATGTTGATGCAAGCTATCATAATGAACCACAAAGAAACTATATATTTTTTGCTTAACCGTCAAGATGTTAACATAAGAATAAAAAACCACTACAACGACGATGCACTAAGTCTGGCGATTGACTTTTGTTCTGATGATATAATATCGACGATTATCAGACGCGGTGGTTACACTAAAGAAGAAGTAATCGTAAAATATGAATTGGGAAATGGACATGGGGACACGAGTTCAAATCCTGGACGAGACTGATCGCATTTCACATTGTACTAATACCCTTGGGAAAGTTATGAATCCAATTATTCTCCCTCCAGCTATGGGTAAATAGTAGGGCAGACTAGCTTCTTCAGCCTTGGTGAGGCAACTAGTCTAAGAGAAGGAAAACTCTGAATTCAAACCTGTTCAACTCCGCTTAAAAATTGACCTTGTGTCATACCCTGCCCGAGCGGAGGGGTTGGGTAAATATGATAATAAATAAACTATAAGCTGCATTTCAAAGAACCTAGTCTACATAATTGAATGTTACTACTGTAAAAAAAAGTATATATAGTATCAACTAAAGCTCTAAACAATAGGGTTTCCTTTCATAAAAGTAATATCAAATTACCAGAAAATAGAAAACTCTCAGTTTCAAAATACCTTTACGAATGCAATGATGGAATCCTTAAAAAATGTCAATATACCAAACTGAAGACTACTCATAATTACAAATAAAAGAAAAAAATTTCCTAGGTAAATTTAAACATATATTAATCAGAGCTTAACTTCTTAGACGCACACGCACGCACACACACACGCACACGCACACACACACACAAACTACCATGCACACAAACTGAAAAAAAAAGACAACCCTAATCATTTTAATATATATATATACATATATATACATATATATGTTGCATATTGACCCTTGACCGAGCTGTCAATCTGAGATTCTCTGCACAGAACGCACTTGTGAAAATAAGCGGAAGAAGTAAAGCGGTTGAACGGAAATGTGTGGGTGTTATGAAATTATGTATAGAGATGCTCACCTGAGACACGGCCAGTCTGAGCCTCACTCCTGGAAACTCAGCTTGCAACCAGAAGAGATTTGGTCAGTCGCGTAGAGCACCCCACGGCGACAAATCCCACAGAGTGACCCATAGCGGGACACCAATTGAGTACTCCCCGGTAAAGAAGCAGAAAAAATGCTAAGTGGGGCTATGAAAATAACAGCGTGTTATGGTCAAAGGAGGAAATTATGGGTCAATATGGCAGTCTGTCTTCGTCTCCCTTTGTCCGTCTGTCTCTCTCTCTCACACACCACCGGAACTTTGACTCCAAGAATAATAAAGAGAGTTATATTTTTATAACCGCGTGTTGTGGTTCTTCCCTCATCAGTATAATTATAACACATATATATATATATACTTTGCTTTCTATTCTGATTTTATACTGCAATTTTCTGAATGTTTCCGTTGGCCAATAAAAATTGCCTTTACTTTAATGTAAAGAAATGTCCTTTGCACTAAGTAATGGTAGATAATATAATATTTATAGGACAATAAGAAATGTACTATCAAGACAGATTTAAAAACGAAGTATATTCGCCAGCTAAAACTTTTATCTGATTGAGTAATATTGTTGTATATTGACCTTCGACCCGGCCAAACATGCCATTCCAAAGTGATGCACCGGAAGGAAGTGAAACATTCCGATGGCAGTTATGGGAAGAAATCGCGTAGGCGGGCTTGGCTGACAATATGGGACAAGGTAAAATCCCGCGGTACAGCTACAAACTGATGCACCGGAAGAGAGTGACCTGTCAACTGCATGACAGTTATTTCCGCTCGATGACGATCAAACATGCCATTCCAAAGATATTGAGTGGGCGATTGAACTATTATATAACTCGGTGAAGACAGGAAGTCAGTGAGTTTGGAGACCAGTTGGTGAGAAGATGCTGGAATGAGGACATGTCCCAGAGAGGCTGGGCCCCCGGTTGAGCAGCCCAGGAGAACGACACACGGCGATGTTCGGAGGGGCTGGGGAGGTCAATATGTTGCAGTCTTTGTTCAGTCTCCAACTCCTTCTCACACACACAACCCTTTCAAATAAAGTGAGAGGTATATTTTTTTAAAGAAGTCTTATGATTCTGCATGCATATGTAGATGTATATGTATTATGTGTTTGTATAGTTAATCATGGTCATGGCTATACAACAATATATTTTGTTGAGAAATTAACTAATCTGATCAAAAACAGTAATAGTGTAAAACAAATTAAAGATTAAATTGGATGATTTCAGCAATAATAGCAAGGAAAAAGTTAAGAGGGCATTTTCTAACTATTAGATGAATAACTTAACAGAATGGGATCCGAGGATTTATTAAACTATATTAATAATTTTTACAGATGTATTTTTTTTTATTTTCATCTTTTTAATTCTAACGACTCTCTCTCAAAACCCATTCGAGCAGGATGAGACACAAGATTAGTTTTTAAGTGGAGTACAGCTTTTTAAAATTCAGAGCTTTACTTCTCCTAGACTGGTTGTCTAACCAAGGCTAAACAACTCATTGTTCTTCTATTTATCCTTATCTGGTTGGAGAAGAGAAAGATTCACACATTTCCCAGCATCATCAGCACAAAGTGAAGTGCAAACAGCCTTGTCCAGTATTCGAACTGGAGTCGCTGTGCTCATTTCCTACGATGATAACCATTACGCTAAGCGCGATTCCTTTGCTGGCGTGATTCAGTCTTCATTCAAGGTTCACTACTTACACTACAGTAAATGAACCTATGTTATTTTCATATGAGAAAAATTACACTATAGCCTCTTTTTGGGATTGAAGCAGTATTGTCATAAGATGATGAAGATAGACAATTACTTCTCGTTAGATATTTCTCGAAGGAATTTTTAAAATGTCAGAAGACACTCGCTACCACAGAAAAAGAAGCCTTAGCCTTAAGGTCGAGTTTACAATACTATGAGTTATACTTAACAACTTCAATAGCCCAACTATAATCTAATGCCGGGCACGTGTGGGCTATGGCCCTGCGCCCGGACCCACCATAAAAAAGGCCTTGTGCCACACATGCCCGTTGGGTGGGGCGAGCAACAAATACCGCAGAACGTAAGCGGATCTGGCCGAGTGTGTCTCGGTACCTGGAGATTTCCTTCGGCCTCAGGGGGCCTTCCCCCAGGCTTTTACCCCCCTCGGGGGGGTCATCGCCCGGCGCCCGAGGCGCCCCTAATAAGGGGAATGCCGGTGGGGCCGTAGACATTTTTGGAAATGCCGCGCGCGTGTGGGCTACGGCCCTGCGCCCGGACCCACCTAAAAAAAGGCCATGTGCCACACTTGCCCGTTAGGTGGGGCGAGCAACAAATACCGCAGAACGTAAGCGGATCTGGCCGAGTGTGTCTCGGCACCTGGAGATTTCCTACGGCCTCAGGGGGACTTTCCCCCAAGCTTTTACCCCCTTCGGGAGGTCAGGTTTATTGCCTGGCGCCTGAGGCACCCCTAATAAGGGGAATGCCGACGGGGCCGTAGGCATTTTTGGAAATGCCGGGCGCGTGTGAGCTCCGGACCTGCGCCTGGACCCACCTAAAAAAGGCCTTGTGCCACATTCGTCCGGTGGTGGGACGGATGACAAATACCACAGAACATAAGAGAATAAGAAAGACGTTAGGAAAGTACCTTCGCTCCCATTTCCCGTATCGGCTACCGTGTGTGGTCTCTATTCTACTTGTACCTTTAGTGCAATAAACCTGTTATTGTTATTCCATGCGTGTCCATAGAAGTTTACCAACCGGATTTATCTCATCGTTGATATCGTATTTTGCATGATATAACTCTTTTTTTTTCTGTGTCTCTAGAACAGCCGGGCTGACGACCCATATTATTTCAGACAAGAGTGGCCATTAAGCCAAAGGGTAAAACCAGGCTCGCATAATGTTCAGTTTCACCCTCTCGTTGAACCAAACAAAATACTGCTTCCGCTCTTACATGTCAAGTTAGAAGTAATGAAGAACTTTGTGAAGGCAATGGACTGGGAAGGCAGCGGGTTTGCTTTCCTCCCGGAGAAGTTCCCATGGATAAGCATGGAGAAACTCAGAGCCAGTATATTTGACGACCTTCAAATAAGGGACCTCATGAAGAACCCAATGTCTGACGACCCTCAAATAAGAGACCTAACGAAGACCCAATGTTTGATGGCCCTCAAATAATGGACCTCATGAAGGACCTAATGTCTGACGACCCTCAAATAAGAGACCTCACGAAGACCCAATGTTTGATGGCCCTCAAATAAAGGACTTCAGGAATGATCCAATGTTTGATGGCCCTCAAATTATGGACCTCATGAAGAACCCAATGTCTGACGACCCTCAAATAAGAGACCTCACCAAGAACCCAATGTTTGACGGCCCTCAAATAAGGGGGGGGTGTCCTCGTGGTGTAATGGTTAAAGCGACGGACTGCGGAATCGTAGTAAGCGAGTTCGTACTCCAGTTGCGCAATTACGTTCACTCTCGGACAAATACCCTTGGTAAAGGTATGAACCTCCTTATCCTCCCAGCTATGGGTTAAATAGTACCACTACTGTTCTTCTAGGAGAATGGCTTTAGCGTTAAATAACCTACAAAGGTTGATATGCCATTAAACAAAGAAACTAAACCAAACCAAACCAAACCAAACCCTCAAATAAGAGACCTTATGAAGGATCCAATGTTTGACGGCCCTCAAATAAGACACCTCATGAAGGACCCAATGTCTGACGACCCTTAAATAAGAGACCTAACGAAGACCCAATGTTTGATGGCCCTCAAATGAGGCACCTCATAAAGGACCCAATGTCTGACGACCCTCAAATAAAAGACCTAACGAAGACCCAATGTTTGATGGCCCTCAAATAAGGCACCTCATGGAGGACCCAATGTCTGACGACCCTCAAATAAGAGACCTCACGAAGGACCCAATGTTTGACGGCCCTCAAATAAGGGACCTTATGAAGGATCCAATGTTTGACGGTCCTCAAATAAGGAACTTCATGAAGGACCCAATGTTTGACGAAGCACTGGGCGAAGCTGAACTGTCCGCTTGTTAGTCACTGATGTCAATAGTTTCAAACTTCCTGTAAAACCACCGGAGTGCAGAATACGAGAAGGAAATTGAAGAGTTACAGAAGAGTTTCCGCCAACTCTACATTTGTGTCAGTCAACAGCCACCAGCATAACATATCTACGGACCCGATGATTACTGTTGCATCGACACGGAATTATTATTTTTCTTTTTGTCTCTTGTACTACCCCAATGTGGTCTTGTAGTCTCAGCAAAAGGTTGCTTAAAGCAGAGCACATCAAAGTACTGCTATCTCAGACAGTCACCCAAGTTTATAAAAAGCTGATGTCATCTGTTTGTGATCTTCCAAACAAAAAAAGAATGAATGTGAAAAAAAATTGAATTAAAAATACAAAATTTCTTTTTTAACACCATAACATAAAAATGAATGATTGCCGCCCCCATAAAGTACCCCAATAGCCCCCAGGCCTCCCTTTAGGTCCGCCACTGTTCTATAGAATTACAATAGTTATATTATTATTAATTGTATATGTAGCACTTCTCGTAGCAATCTATATCGTTATAGTAAATATCTTTGCTAAATTTACATGCGATATTTTAACCATAGCTACTACCATGACGACTACTAGCGCTACAATTAAAAATAATGACGGCGTCATTCTATTCAAAAATAGTAAAAGAAGTTTTGATGATTTATATCAAAATTTTGTTTGATCACGTGGTACTTCTATATTTAGAAGTCAGAATGTTTTTAATCATTCGATGTGGTTTGATTGGATTAATTTCCTCGTTTTTTGTTCATTCTAATTTATAATTTTCACAACTTTTCGGCTGTACCCACGCCAACACTCATCGGGTGATCGATGTATTTAGGAAATTTTTTTAATCTTGATCGAAAGGAGCATGCTTTCCCTATCATTGTTGACCCTTGGGTACATGGCCCTAATATTGTTAAAATAAAATAAAATGACGGAAATTATTCTGATAAAACTACATTGAAAATGACGATGATGATGATGATGATGACGAAATAAATAATTCAAAATAAAAGACAAACAAATAAACAATAAACGTTAATATTTAAATTTAAAAAGAAAGACATTGACACATATTGGAAATTAAAATGAACTCTTTATTTTTTGGAGAAAAAATACACACGTTCATCGTCACAAAATGTTTATTATTTCAGGCAGTGATCATAGCATGTGTTGATTTGATAGTGGGGGTACGAATTCTGAGCAAATTTTTTTTTTTTCTTTTTATTTAATATATCACAGACTTCTTAAATCCGAAGAAAGAGACACGTGTTAAAAAAAAAAAAAGAATAAATGAATAAATAAATAAATAAATAAAATTCTCTTCCCTTCGATCATTGTTACTTGGTGTAGGGGAATTGGTTTCGTGTTGGAGTTTCTATTTAATTAATGTTGTGTCAAATTAGGTAAAATAGTAAATTATATAACTTGTTTATTGTTAACCGTTTTTTACTCGTGCCTTAGTTTTTCTTATAATTCAATGCAAAAGTTTCCAGCGCCGATGTTTACACAATATTATAGAAATCTCAGAAGTTTCTTTTTGGATTCGACTCGGTGGGGGTGGAATTCAGATAAAAATTATCTCTATTCATGGAAATATTGCTTTAAAACGAAAGCAAAAAAGTTGCCTTTCATTTCTGACCTAAATGGAAACTACCGCGAAAGATGATCATTTTTCTGTTTATTAAGAGTCATTGAGAATTCATTTTTTTACAACTTTTTATTGGGTTGTATAAAAGATTTAGTTCTCTCCCGTTCTCTTTTGCGATTAGTTATGAAAACTGTGACGTCATTCATGGTGGAATGAAAGGTCTGCCACAATTGGCGGAAAGAAAACAACATTTCTATATTTATGTTTGAAAAATATTTTATTCCTATATTTTTACTTTATTCTTTTATATAATTTAATTTTTGTTTTAAAGAATTTGAATTTGATTTATAAAAAATAACCCAGATAGAAACTACTACGAAAGAAAATCATTTTTCTGTTTATTAGGAGTCATTGAGAATTCATTTTTACAGCTTTTTTTATTGGGTTGTAAAAAAGATTTATTTCTCTGTCGTTCTCTTTTGTGATTGGTTATGAAAACTATGACGTCATTCATAGTGGGATGGAAATTCTGTTGTGATTGGCGGAAAGAAAAAACAACATTTCTATATTCATGTTTCAAATAATTATTATTCGAAAAAAGTCTCTTTTTTTCCAATATTTTTGGTTTTATAACTTTAATTTGATTTTTTTTTTATAAATTTGAAATTTTTTTTATCGATGAACCAATTATTTAAAATGTCGACGTCGTGGAAAAATTTTTAATTTAACATGTATTTTTCAATCCAAATCGTTAGTAATAAATTATCACAAAAAGAAACTAAGAAAATACTTGAAAATCAAAACCAATTTTAATATTATCTTCATTTTATTTCTCTTAAATCTTTTGTTGTATTATCTATTGGGATTTTATAAGAAGAACTACAATTGTGTCAGTTTCGGGTTTCTTTCAGGTTCGGTTTTTTTTTTTGTTGTTTTTTTTAATCGGGTTCATAATTTTATTTGTGAATGAATGGAAAGGTTTTCCTCTTTTTTGATTAGGTAATAAATTCGTTAGGTCATTTTGTGAATGAATGGAAAGTTTTTGCATAAATTTTCCGTTCATTCACAAATGACGTCAAAAATATTACCCAATCAAAAAAAGAGGAATCTGAAAGACACCTGAAATCGACACTACTGTGTTTATTTCTTCTTATAAAATCACAAGTGGTGCAAGAAAAAGATTTTGTTTTATTTTTTCATTTATTTCATATCGTAAAATAACTTCTTTTTATTGTCATATATATCTTTGTTTTGAGAATTTATTCTTTGAAAAATTTAGTTTTCAAAATTCTCGACATTTTTTGATGATATCAAAAAATTACTTGAGTGTGTGTGTATGTGTTTCTCAGAATATTATCAATTAAATCTTAAACTCGGTAATAATAAAATAAAAATTGTGACTCATTTTAATATTTATTTTATTATCATTAATATTATCTAAATTGTAAATGTTCTACAATATAGAACTGAAGAAATATTCTGCTTTTTCTACAGAAATAAGATTTTAGGGTGGGGAGGTTGAACATTGTCATGTAAAAAAGATAAAATCAAAAAGATTTTGCCCTGTAAAAGTAAATATTTTACCTAAAATCAGAAAAAAAAAACGCTGGCAATCAAAAATAATACAGTATCGAATAATAAATTCTAAAAAATATGGAGGTTATTCAAAATAATTATTATAATCAAAGTGTTTGTTTGGTTTGTCATGCATTTTGACCAAACAAAATAATACCCCGTCTGGTGGTCAAAGATGCTAGTGGCGCCATAATTTTAGGTATCACCCTTGTTTGGCGGCTGAGGAAGACAAGGTAGAGCCGAGACCAACGAAAAATATATGTATGTATTTCTGTGGTCACGTATAATCGCGCTGTTGTATGAACAAAAGAAAAAGTAATAGTAGTAGTAGTAGTAGTAGTAGTTGAAGAAGCAGCAACAGCAGCGGAGGCAGCCTACATAGAAATAGTACACCACGACTACCGCTGCTAGTATTAAAAATAATAAAGGCGTCATTCTTATCAACAATAGTAAAATAAGTGATGGTTTATGTCTAAGTTTTGTTTGATCACGTGGTACGTCTCCTATTTTTAGAAGTTGGGATGTTTTTAATCATTCGATGTTGTCTGATCGGACTAATTTTCTCGTTTTTACTCATATCATTTTATCTTTTTCACAACTTTTCGATTGTACCCCCGCCAGCATTCCTAGGGTGATCGATGTATCTAGGAATTTTTTTGAATCGTGATCGAAAAGAGTATGTCGTTGTTTTCCCTATCATTGTTGACCCTTGGGTCCACGGCCCTAATATTGTTAAAATAAAATAAAATGATGAAAAGGATTCTGATAAAACTACATAGAAAGTTGATGATGATGATGATGATGATGATGATGATGATGATGATGATGATGATGATATCAATAGAATAATTCAAAATTAAAGACAAAAAAAAAAACAAACGATAAACGTTATTAATCCAATGGTATCCTATAATAGAATGATCATGGTGGTCGGAAATCAAAAATCGAACATTTTCTTCGGTTTTTTTTATGATTTAACATAATTGATTTTTAAACTGCTGACTGACAACAATAAAAAAAATCTGGGGTGAAGAAAATAATTCAAAAGACGAACAAACGAAAAATAAATGTAAATATTTAAATGTAAAAAAAACGATACTGACTTATATTAAAAACTAAGATAAACTTTTATATCTGGAGAAAAAAATACATTTGTTTTCATCTTCAGAAAATGTTTATTATTTCAGGTAGTGATTATCACATGTATCGATTTTATGCCGGGATACGATTACTGAATGAAAGTTTTTTTGGGGGTTTTTTGTTTTGTTTTTTGTTTTTGTTTGGGGGGGTGTTTAATATATCACAGACTTCTGAAATCGGAAGAAACATACATCAGTGTACAAATGTTTATTATTTCTCTGATCATCTTATGCGTCGATTTTATGCTGGGATACGATGTCTGCCCAAAAGTTTGTTCGTTCGTTTTTGTTTTTTTTAATATCACAAACTTCTCAAATCAGAAGAAACATACACGATTGTTAAAATGTTCATTATTTCAGTGATCAGTCATCAAATGTGTCGATTTTATGTTATTTGGGTGTAATTAATGTTGAATATATAATCCGTAGTTCTTTGGTTGTTTACAGAAATGTTGGATTGTAACACTGAAAAGATATTGTTGATTCGTCAGTGATATCTGGTCATTTCGGATGTGATTGATATTGTTTTAAATCAATATTCTCTAATCCCATATGGAACGTAGCGTTGATTGTTGCGTTTAGATTTTTTTGAAACTTTTCTTGGATCACACTCCCGACAAATACTCATTATTATCCAATGTTCTGCGAGACGTTTTAGATCGTTTTTGTGAGATGGAATTGAATGTGGAAAATAAAGCCAACAATCATCTTTATACGTTTTCGGTATTTCCCCCAAATCCAATTTTTCCACGGTTTCCATCGATGAACGATTTTTAATGCAATCAGAAATTGCCTTCTGCAGTCGAAATGATGGGACATTTTTCTCTTCCATTTCTGGAGAGGATGTAGTTGTTTGTTGATCAGACATAGCAGTCATAAAAACGTGTGTGACTCGTATGAATACTTGTTGAAAACTTAAGGGAAGTAACCCTCTCTCGCATTTTTACTGTATTCATCAGTTGTCAATCACATAGCCTCATCACTGCTTATGACTACATAACGAAAAATAGTTCTCCACTTGTTGAAGTAATTTATTTTTAAGAGAATAAATTATTTCAAATCGGATTTAATAAAAACATATAAAATATATAATATTTTATATTAGGATTTTTAAAACGTTTTACACGAAACTTGTTTAGACAGGTAAAATATTGTTCTCCGGTCGAAATATTACGATTATTTTTTTATATTTTTATGTGGTGATACTGCTGATACTTTCAATACTAGAACTAATAAAAACGATATAGTTTATTTATGGTAGTATTATTTATTTACTCGTTAGAGTTTTTCACATCAGTGTTAGCTGATGGTCGTTCACTGGGGTTTGAGTGACAGCAAGTCTCCTCAAGTCTCCAGGACTCTTCTCAGTATTCTGGCTGTTCTCAATAATGCTGTAGTTTGGATGGTCTCCACTCGTCCGCCAACTTCCAAGTCCTCCAGTCCCTTTAGTAATCCTTTAGTTAATGTACCAAAAGCACCAATCACGATTGGCATAATTGACACTTTCATGTTCCATAGTTTTTTCAATTCTCTAGCAAGATCGAGGTACTTATCCTTCTTTTCACATTCTTTCAGTTTTATTTCGTGGTCGGCCGGGACAGCAAAGTCGACAATTTTGCTAATTTTCTTACGTAAAGTTTTCTTCGGGTTGAAATATTTAATAAAAATGTAAATTTTATTATAAAAATTTAGATAATTTTAGCCAAAACTTTTCTAGAGTCAGCTGAAAATATTCCATCTATAACTTCTACCGACGCGATTAATTCTATAATTCGTAACATCATATTATCATAATCATGTTGTTGTTGTTGTTGTTGTTGTTGTTGTTGTAGTAGTAGGAGGAGGAGTAGTTATCGTTGTTCTATTTTCTTTTTCCTTTTTCATTCTAGTTCTTTCTGTTAATAAAATTATTTCTACTATAGAATCTTGGATTATTTACTTAAAATTAATATTCCCTTAGCAAACTCATCAGAATTATTCTAAATTAGGATTAAATCCAATCCATATATCTTGATTTTTATTATGCGCTTATATTATTTTGTTAGTTGTATAGAAACGGAATAAATGTATTTTACATTTGGTGGAAAATTGCTGTTGTGTCAAATTTTATTTTGCAAGTCATTCTGATACGCGGTTTCCATGCAGTAATTCCTAAACC
>OY757922.1:21580247-21642747 GCA_963585895.1 Sepioteuthis lessoniana
TAAGCCGTCGTTATGAGACAATTGAGGTGATGAAAGAGGCTGTAACGAAGGTCATTGACACGCTCACACAAGAGGACTTCCATTGTGCGTTCCAGAAGTTGATGGAACGGTACAACGAGTGCAATGCAGCCGAGGGAGAATACTTCGAAGGGGAGTAGAGTTTCATGTGTGTGCTATCAATAAAAGTGCCCATACGAAAAAAAGTCTGGAAACTTATTTAATGATCCTCGTACAAATATATGTCCATATCTATGTACATGAATATACATATATATATATATATATATATATATACACATGTGTTTGTGTGTGTCTATATATATATATATATATATAGAGAGAGAGAGAGAGAGATATACATATATATACATATATATATATATGTGTGTGTACATATTTACACACACACACACACATATATATATATATATATATATATATATATATATATATATATATATATATATATACAGGTGCCTTTAATTAACCCTAAAAATGGTCAAGTAGATTGAACTACTCCAGAAATTAAAAATCCTAATTTTCAATTAATATCTAAAATTCCAAGAATTTCCTCCTCTACATAATTCTCCCTGTATTTCTATCAACTAATGAATTAAATGTTATTGATTCCAATAAAAATCATCCAGCAATATTATCCCTGCTATTGTCTAGAGTAAGGGCCTCGGTTACCCCCAGTCAGAATAATCTAAATTTACTTTTATGTCTACATTTAAACACAAGTTCGTTCTATTCATTTAAAAGGAGTCTGCGATCTTTGAAATTAATTATACTAATTTTTTCATCGATACACCAGTTACATCTACCATTGAAGCTATTCGCGGTTAAAGATTGCCTGACTATTTTTCAATTTATTTAGGGGTGTCAGCCCCTGATCCTTAAGGCTTCAAAATATTTAGATAGCGCAGTTTGATTTCTAAGTTATGAATTGGAGAAAGAACGTCTGTGATTATAGAGTCTTTTTTCCAATTCCCCAGCGGAAATACCTATATAGACCCTCTTCCCATCATTATTATGTTCCATGGGGGAAATGCATGCCTGGTATACGACGTTCTTCGAGTTGCATCGTCCGCCCTAGGAGCATTCCACTTTCCTTCTACATTTACAAGACGCCACATCTGGTCCCCCACTATTTCTATTTAATTCGTCAAGTAACCTCCAGTTATGGTTATTTAAAATACTATGCATATTCTTTGTACAAGAGTAACTAATTTTTACTGTGTTCCAATTAAAAATTTTCCTTAATGAATTGTCCCTATTAAAGTGCTTATCCCAGGAGGTTTAGGAAGTATTTACCAACGTTAATGTTGGTAAGTTTACAAAATGGCAGGTTAAACCAGATTTCTCTTCTATTTCTATTTTTTCTCGTCTATTTGAGTAATTATTATTGGTGTCACCTACCTTAATGAGTGTGCAGGTCCTACTACTATTACTTCTACTATTAGAGCCGGAGTTCACTTGGTTCCCATATTCTAGTCTACCTTGGAATCTGCTGTTTTTGAGGGCTTCATCATATATACTTTTGCCCCCTCAAAAATTCTTTTACATGAGAATAGACTGTTAATCCTCTGGTTCACAGCATTAGGAATCTGTTTCAGTAACGATCTTGGGTGGTTACAGTCAATATTTACTTAGGTGGGGGCGGAATTGTTCTTACTAAAAGGTTTGAATGTGCCGTTATTTAAATTGAGTGTGACGTCAATAAAGTCAACTCTCTTTAAGTTTGAGGCTATTTGAATTCGTTGACCTAGCAACTTAAATGCCCTAATAATCTTCTGTATTTTAGAGGTATTTGGGCCGTTACTGTCCGGGATGAAGATAATTACGTCATCCCCGTAAAGCCCTACCTGCTCTAAATTGACAATACGGCCCAACGTGTCCAAGATATAGATCCCTATTAAGTCAGCTACCTGGGCTGAGTCTTAAGCCCCAATGGACACGTCGAAGTTGTCCACGTGACTTTTCACCGAAGTTCTACGATTATCGGAAAGAATAGATTTACTACATGCTAGAATAATTTCTCCTTCCTCGTCAGTGATATCCGTATATTCCTTAGCATGGTCCATGCTTTTTAGTAATAATTCTCTAGTAATGGACGGGTAAAACTTTATGATATGGAATTGGATGAATGTAGACCTCTTTTTATTCTTAATGTTTTTAAACCGATCGATAGTATCCAGAGAGTGTTTTCCATAGGTTATATTTAGGACTACTTAGTAACCTAGATGTAATTCTCTGTATTAACTCCTTAGATACCAAGCCTAGTTCAGTCTTGGTAGGGTTAATTAATCTAGCCTGTTTCTTATCTTCGAAGTTCTGTTTATGGTCTTTAAATAAAATGTAAACGCATTTTTCTTCTATTTTCCCTAATCAATCTACAATTTGAAGTTGTCCCACGAATTTAGCTGTATCCTTGTTAATTAGTGCCGGAGTGCTACAGTGGTCTATTTCATAGGATTCCTTGATCTTATTATTAAGGATTTGGTCATATTCATATGGAATAACCTGGTATATGTTCTTCGATTTATCCGCTCTAACCCAAACCTTTTAGGATTTCCTGATTCGTTAAATGTCCCACCCCCACCCTCCCCTGGAATCCATTTTTAGTATTCCTGAAATTGATTTTCTGTATTAGACCGAACAGGTCATTCTCAAACGGATCCCGTTCACAGTTGCTACGTGGTTTCCTCTGTGAATTCAACCTTCTCCCGCTCAGTCGCTGCTCCCGTGCTGAGTCTGATGGGTTAAGATAGAAGGGAGTCTTCCATCGCATCCTCTTGATGAAGTCCATGATCTTATCCGTTAGGGATAGAATGAATTCGTGTTTTCCTGGGAACGGGATATTTTTCATAGAGTATTCCGGCGTAAATTTATCCATTTCTACGTTAAACATGTACGGTCATCTGATGAGACGGAAAGTATAATGATATTCTTCGGGGAAATAAATCTATAATGACAATTTAGCCAGGTTTGAGTCTCCTTCAAATTGCACTGTATACGCTCTGTATGTGAGTTTTGTTATATAAATCTGGAAGGAAAAAGATAAGTAACAATAGACATACATCGAGCACTCACATAGATTTATATGATATTCCTCATATATTCTACACGCGAATAATCCGCACCCACTGTCTTCGGACGCTGATTGGACACACACACACACACACACACACACTATATATATATATATATAGAGAGAGAGAGAGAGAGAGAGACTTAGCAGGTGGAAGGAAAGAAAAAATTATTCAATTATTTCTTTATTCATGTGAAAGTTTTTTTTAATGTTGTAGTAGCATAAAATCGACACATATGATTGATCACTGAAATAATGTACGTGTATGTTGCTTCTGATTTAAGAGGTCATCATTAGGGGAAAAAAACAACCTTTAGGCTGAAATCGTTTCCCAGCATCAAATCAACACACGGCTTAAAATATAAACATTTTCTGACGATGAAATTATTTTTCTTTCTCCTTGTATCAGTATCTTTCTTTTTAAATTTACATATTAACGTTTATTGCTCACTTGTTTGGCTTTTATATTGAATTATTTTCTTTATAAATTTCCCACCTGATACTATTTACCAACCCCTCAACTCGGGCAGGATATGACACAAGGTCAATTTTTAAGCGGAGTTTAACAGGTTTTAATTCAGAGTTTTCCTTCTCCTAGACTAGTTGCCTCACCAAGACCGAAGAACCTAGTCCGTCCTACCATTTACCCATAGCTGGAGGGAGAATAAGGGGGTTCATACCTTTCCCAAGAGTATTTGCCCGAAAGTGAACGTAATAGCGCGACTGGAGTACGAACTCGCGTACTACGATTCCGCAGTTCATCGCTTTAACCATTACACCACGAGGACACCGTTCAAATTTCCCACCTGATAATCGTAGAAAACTAAGAAAATATTCATTCTTGATTTTTGACAATCACGATATTCTATCATTGGATAATTAACGTTTATTGCTCGTTTGTTTGGCTTTTATATTGAATTATTTTCTTTATTTTGTCATCATCACTGTCATCAACTTTCTATGTGGTTTTATCAGAATAATTTTCATAATTTTATTTTATTTTAACAATATTAGGGCCGAGTACCCAAGGGTCAACAATGATAGGAAAAGCAGATGACATGCTCCAGATTCAGCAAATTTCCTAAATACATTGATTACCCGAAGAATGTTGGCGTGGGTACAACGGAAAAGTTGTGTAAAATATAAAATAAAATGAACAAAAAAATGAAATTAATCCGATTAAACCCCATCGAATGATTAAAAATACACAAGACTTTTAAAAATATGAGATGTACCACGTGATCAAACAAAATTTAGACATAAACCATCACATCTTTTACTATTGTTGATTAGAATGAAACCTTTATAATTTTTAATAGAAGCAGTCGTCGTAGTGGTTCCTATGTTTAAAATATCGTGTGTGTAGATTTAGCAAAGACATTTACTGTCTCTGTTTTGTTCATACAACGTTCGATTACACGTGGCCACGGCTCTACTCTGTCTTCCTCAGCCGCCAACCAAGGGTGATACCTAAAGTTTTGGTGGCTAAGGTAGTAGTACAAACCCTAGCGCCACAAGCATCTTTGACCACCAGACGGGGTATAATTTTGTTTGGTCAAAATGCATGACATTTTTACAAACAAAACTAATAATATAATATAATAACTTATAATAATTCTTTTGAATAACCTACAAATTTTTTAAAATTTATTATTCGATACTGTATTATTTTTGATTGCCAGCGTTTTTCTGATTTTAGGTAAAATATTTAATTTAATAGGGCTAAATCTTTGATTTTATCTTTTTTTACGTGACTAGATTCACCCTAAAATCTTATTTCTGTAGAAAAAGCAGAATATTTCTTCAATTCTATTTTGTAGAACATTTACAATTTAGATAATATTAATGATAATAAAAATGAATATTAAATTGGTCATCATTTTTATTTTATTATCACTGAGTTTAAAATTTTACTGATAATATTCTAAGAAATACATACACATACAAACACTTAAATATTTTTTGATATAATCAAAAAATTGTCGAGAATTTTAAAAACTATATTTTTCAAAAAATAAATTCTCAAAACAAAGATATATATGACAATCAAAAGAAATTATTTTACGATATGAAATAAATGAAAAAAATAAAACAAAATCTTTTAAGTTTTTCTTGCACCACTTGTGATTTTATAAGAAGAAATAAATAGTCATGTCAATTTCAGATGTCTTTCAGATTCCTCTTTTTTGGATTGGGTTATAAATTCTTGACGTCATTTGTTTGTGAATCAGAAGATTACAGAAAACCTTTCCGTTCACTGCCCAGTCGGCCGGGGAAGCAGAATACACCGACTGGTTTTCTGCAGAGGGTTAAGACCTCCCAACCTGCACGTGTGTTCTGGATATGACACTAAGTAATCGGATGGTGAGGTTCCATTAATGCTGGAGCTTTGAGGAATGTGGAGTACCCCTTCATTGTCATCGCTCCCAGGTCCACTCTGGCCCGGAATGGCGGTAGCACCTAATAGGGACCTATTTATGGGTCAAATAGAACTAATCTGTATACTTATGCTAAGCTGAATAACTTGAAACAGAACTGTTTTGACTTTTAAGAGTATGTAAATAAAAAAACTATACTTATGCTAAACTGAAATGTTTGAAATTCAAATCGGTATTAAATGACCCGAAACGGTTGATATGCCGTAAGACACAACAACATGCTGTTTATATGTATAAAAATGAATTTGGCATTAAATAACCTACAATGGATGATATGCCATAAAACAAAACAAAACTTTCCCTTCATTTACAAATGACATCATAAATTTATTACCCAATCAAAAAATAAAAAGAAACCCGAAAAAAACCTGAAACTGACAGAATAGTATTTCTTATAAAATTTCAATGGCCAATACAACAAACGATTTAAAGGAAACAGAATAAAAATAATATAAGAATTGGAATTTTCTTAGTTTCTTTTAGTGATGATTTATTACTAAAGATTTGGATTGAAAAATAAATGTTGAATTGAATATTTTTTCCACGAAATTGACGTTTTGAATAATTGGTTTGTTGATAAAAAATACAAATTTATTAAAAAAAATTTAAGTTATAAAAGAATAAAATAAAAATGAAATATTTTTCAGATAATAATTTAAAACATAAATGTAGAAATGTTGAGTTTTCTTTCCGCCAATTGTGACAGAATTTTCATCTCACTATTAAAGACGTCACAGTTTTGATAACCAATCACAAAAGAGAACAGCAGAGAACTGAATCTTTTATACAACCCAATAAAAAAAAGTTGTAAAAAAGAATGCAAGGACAACCAATAAACAGAAAAATGATCTTCTTTCACTGTAGTTTAGGTCTTTTTTTAATTTGAGACATCGTATTATTTTTAATTTGTTTCATGAGAATTTCTTTTCACGGACACACACACACACACATATATATATATATATATATATTATTCAGTCCAGTTAAACCAGATTCATACCCATAACAGAATGGAAATAGATTTATAATCCTAATGTGACAGGTTTTTGTCTTTCTTAAAAGGTATATATATATAATAATTATAATATATATAATTATTATTTATTTATTTTTTTTTTTTTTAAATATAATTTGTAAAATTTTGAACAGTTTTTGATAAAATCAAAAAATTATTTGAATGTTTGTGAAAGTGTTTTTTTTTTAGATACTGTCAGTTAAATTTAAAACTCAGTAATAATTTTGAAAAATTTAATATTTTCTTAAATTGAAGCACACGCATTTTCGGCAGAAATAAGATTTTAGTGTCAGCGTAAACAGTCTTGTAAAAAAGATAAAATCAAAGATTCTGCCCAATAAAAGTAAATATTTTTTCTAAAATCTAATAAACGCAGGGAATCAAAAACAGTAATGAATTAAAAATAATAATGATGAGTTTATTCAAAAGAATTATAATCAAAGTATTGGTTTGTTCCGTAAAAAGTCTTGCATTTTGACCAAACAAAATACCCCGTCCGGTGGCCAAAGCTGTTAGAGGTACAACGGGTGGCATTACCGCCATTGCCACTGAAACTGTAGTATCACCCTTGGTTGGCGACCGAGGTTGACAGAGTGGAGCCGAGACTACCGAAATACAAGGCCTACTCGATTGTGACGTGATGTCACAAAAGTTGCCCACGTGGTCAGTCAAACAGACAGTGATTAAAATTTAATGACTGTTTATAAGAAAAAAAATTGTTTTTGAAAATTTATTAAAATTATATTGAAAAAAAAAAAAAAGTAAGAAAGAAACTGGGTTGGTTTTTATAAGTTGGCGACCTTAGTCGAAAGTGATCCGAAGGCTCCCTTTTCAATTGATACTACACCAAGGTGTAGGGGAGGGTGCTACTCCATTCCCTGGATTGCTCCACTTTATCCTTGATCCTTACCTTTTAATGCTGAGTGTTAAGCAAGGAGGTGTCAAGTAACATTTTTTGAATCTTTGACATGACTCGACCTGGTATTGAACCCCGGTCTTCCGGACCATTGGTAGACTTTCAAAGGCCCGGTTTGGTTTTTATACAGGATTTTATTTGTCACCAATTTTTAAAAAATAATTAATGAGAAAAGAAAATTGTCGTTGCTGAATGCTACGTTAAACTAAATTAACTAAACATCACGTTACATTTCACTAAATATTAAAGACTGAAATTCGTCCATTATTTTATTTATCTCAAATTTACAAACAATTTTCAGTTAATTCGCTTGTTTTTTTTTTTGTTGTTGTTTTTTCTTTTAATTTCAATAATTATAATGTAAAGTTACAATATCGTAATTATTAATGATTATTTTCCTTATACACTATACAGCAACAACTGAATTATGAATTAGGGAACAAACAAATAATATTTGAATAAATAAACAAACATACAAATTACATGGAAATGATGAATAAATTGATAAAAAGTAAATAGGAAACAAATAAATACAAACAATAAAGTTTGTTTGTTTGGGTTTTATGGCATGTCAACCGTTGTAGGTTACTTAATGCCAAATCCATTTTATACAAATAATCAGTTCTATTTCAAACAATTCAGTTTAGCATAAGTACACAGTTTAATTGTCAAAAACATTTCTATTTCAAGCTATTCAGTTTAGTCCACAGTTCTATTTCAAACAATTCAGTTTAGCATACGTATACAGTTTAATTGTCAAAAACATTTCTATTTCAAGCTATTCAGTTTAGTCCACAGTTCTATTTCAAACAATTCAGTTTAGCATACGTATACAGTTTAATTGTCAAAAACATTTCTATTTCAAACTATTCAGTTTAGTCCACAGTTCTATTTCAAACAATTCAGTTTAGCATACGTATACAGTTTAATTGTCAAAAACATTTCTATTTCAAGCTATTCAGTTTAGTCCACAGTTCTATTTCAAACAATTCAGTTTAGCATACGTATACAGTTTAATTGTCAAAAACATTTCTATTTCAAGCTATTCAGTTTAGTCCACAGTTCTATTTCAAACAATTCAGTTTAGCATACGTATACAGTTTAATTGTCAAAAACATTTCTATTTCAAGCTATTCAGTTTAGTCCACAGTTCTATTTCAAACAATTCAGTTTAGCATACGTATACAGTTTAATTGTCAAAAACATTTCTATTTCAAACTATTCAGTTTAGTCCACAGTTCTATTTCAAACAATTCAGTTTAGCATACGTATACAGTTTAATTGTCAAAAACATTTCTATTTCAAGCTATTCAGTTTAGTCCACAGTTCTATTTCAAACAATTCAGTTTAGCATACGTATACAGTTTAATTGTCAAAAACATTTCTATTTCAAACTATTCAGTTTAGTCCACAGTTCTATTTCAAACAATTCAGTTTAGCATACGTATACAGTTTAATTGTCAAAAACATTTCTATTTCAAACTATTCAGTTTAGTCAACAGTTCTATTTCAAACAATTCAGTTTAGCATACGTATACAGTTTAATTGTCAAAAACATTTCTATTTCAAGCTATTCAGTTTAGTCCACAGTTCTATTTCAAACAATTCAGTTTAGCATACGTATACAGTTTAATTGTCAAAAACATTTCTATTTCAAACTATTCAGTTTAGTCAACAGTTCTATTTCAAACAATTCAGTTTAGCATACGTATACAGTTTAATTGTCAAAAACATTTCTATTTCAAGCTATTCAGTTTAGTCCACAGTTCTATTTCAAACAATTCAGTTTAGCATACGTATACAGTTTAATTGTCAAAAACATTTCTATTTCAAACTATTCAGTTTAGTCAACAGTTCTATTTCAAACAATTCAGTTTAGCATACGTATACAGTTTAATTGTCAAAAACATTTCTATTTCAAGCTATTCAGTTTAGTCCACAGTTCTATTTCAAACAATTCAGTTTAGCATACGTATACAGTTTAATTGTCAAAAACATTTCTATTTCAAACTATTCAGTTTAGTCAACAGTTCTATTTCAAACAATTCAGTTTAGCATACGTATACAGTTTAATTGTCAAAAACATTTCTATTTCAAGCTATTCAGTTTAGTCCACAGTTCTATTTCAAACAATTCAGTTTAGCATACGTATACAGTTTAATTGTAAAAAACATTTCTATTTCAAACTATTCAGTTTAGTCAACAGTTCTATTTCAAACAATTCAGTTTAGCATACGTATACAGTTTAATTGTCAAAAACATTTCTATTTCAAGCTATTCAGTTTAGTCCACAGTTCTATTTCAAACAATTCAGTTTAGCATACGTATACAGTTTAATTGTCAAAAACATTTCTATTTCAAACTATTCAGTTTAGTCAACAGTTCTATTTCAAACAATTCAGTTTAGCATACGTATACAGTTTAATTGTCAAAAACATTTCTATTTCAAGCTATTCAGTTTAGTCCACAGTTCTATTTCAAACAATTCAGTTTAGCATACGTATACAGTTTAATTGTCAAAAACATTTCTATTTCAAACTATTCAGTTTAGTCAACAGTTCTATTTCAAACAATTCAGTTTAGCATACGTATACAGTTTAATTGTCAAAAACATTTCTATTTCAAGCTATTCAGTTTAGTCCACAGTTCTATTTCAAACAATTCAGTTTAGCATACGTATACAGTTTAATTGTCAAAAACATTTCTATTTCAAACTATTCAGTTTAGTCAACAGTTCTATTTCAAACAATTCAGTTTAGCATACGTATACAGTTTAATTGTCAAAAACATTTCTATTTCAAGCTATTCAGTTTAGTCCACAGTTCTATTTCAAACAATTCAGTTTAGCATACGTATACAGTTTAATTGTCAAAAACATTTCTATTTCAAACTATTCAGTTTAGTCAACAGTTCTATTTCAAACAATTCAGTTTAGCATACGTATACAGTTTAATTGTCAAAAACATTTCTATTTCAAGCTATTCAGTTTAGTCCACAGTTCTATTTCAAACAATTCAGTTTAGCATACGTATACAGTTTAATTGTCAAAAACATTTCTATTTCAAACTATTCAGTTTAGTCAACAGTTCTATTTCAAACAATTCAGTTTAGCATACGTATACAGTTTAATTGTCAAAAACATTTCTATTTCAAACTATTCAGTTTAGTCCACAGTTCTATTTCAAACAATTCAGTTTAGCATACGTATACAGTTTAATTGTCAAAAACATTTCTATTTCAAACTATTCAGTTTAGTCAACAGTTCTATTTCAAACAATTCAGTTTAGCATACGTATACAGTTTAATTGTCAAAAACATTTCTATTTCAAGCTATTCAGTTTAGTCCACAGTTCTATTTCAAACAATTCAGTTTAGCATACGTATACAGTTTAATTGTCAAAAACATTTCTATTTCAAGCTATTCAGTTTAGTCCACAGTTCTATTTCAAACAATTCAGTTTAGCATACGTATACAGTTTAATTGTCAAAAACATTTCTATTTCAAGCTATTCAGTTTAGTCCACAGTTCTATTTCAAACAATTCAGTTTAGCATACGTATACAGTTTAATTGTCAAAAACATTTCTATTTCAAGCTATTCAGTTTAGTCCACAGTTCTATTTCAAACAATTCAGTTTAGCATACGTATACAGTTTAATTGTCAAAAACATTTCTATTTCAAACTATTCAGTTTAGTCCACAGTTCTATTTCAAACAATTCAGTTTAGCATACGTATACAGTTTAATTGTCAAAAACATTTCTATTTCAAGCTATTCAGTTTAGTCCACAGTTCTATTTCAAACAATTCAGTTTAGCATACGTATACAGTTTAATTGTCAAAAACATTTCTATTTCAAACTATTCAGTTTAGTCCACAGTTCTATTTCAAACAATTCAGTTTAGCATACGTATACAGTTTAATTGTCAAAAACATTTCTATTTCAAGCTATTCAGTTTAGTCCACAGTTCTATTTCAAACAATTCAGTTTAGCATACGTATACAGTTTAATTGTCAAAAACATTTCTATTTCAAACTATTCAGTTTAGTCCACAGTTCTATTTCAAACAATTCAGTTTAGCATACGTATACAGTTTAATTGTCAAAAACATTTCTATTTCAAACTATTCAGTTTAGTCAACAGTTCTATTTCAAACAATTCAGTTTCGCATACGTATACAGTTTAATTGTCAAAAACATTTCTATTTCAAGCTATTCAGTTTAGTCCACAGTTCTATTTCAAACAATTCAGTTTAGCATACGTATACAGTTTAATTGTCAAAAACATTTCTATTTCAAACTATTCAGTTTAGTCAACAGTTCTATTTCAAACAATTCAGTTTAGCATACGTATACAGTTTAATTGTCAAAAACATTTCTATTTCAAGCTATTCAGTTTAGTCCACAGTTCTATTTCAAACAATTCAGTTTAGCATACGTATACAGTTTAATTGTAAAAAACATTTCTATTTCAAACTATTCAGTTTAGTCAACAGTTCTATTTCAAACAATTCAGTTTAGCATACGTATACAGTTTAATTGTCAAAAACATTTCTATTTCAAGCTATTCAGTTTAGTCCACAGTTCTATTTCAAACAATTCAGTTTAGCATACGTATACAGTTTAATTGTCAAAAACATTTCTATTTCAAACTATTCAGTTTAGTCAACAGTTCTATTTCAAACAATTCAGTTTAGCATACGTATACAGTTTAATTGTCAAAAACATTTCTATTTCAAGCTATTCAGTTTAGTCCACAGTTCTATTTCAAACAATTCAGTTTAGCATACGTATACAGTTTAATTGTCAAAAACATTTCTATTTCAAACTATTCAGTTTAGTCAACAGTTCTATTTCAAACAATTCAGTTTAGCATACGTATACAGTTTAATTGTCAAAAACATTTCTATTTCAAGCTATTCAGTTTAGTCCACAGTTCTATTTCAAACAATTCAGTTTAGCATAAGTACACAGTTTAATTGTCAAAAACATTTCTATTTTAAGCAATTCAGTTTAGTCAACAGATCTAATTCAAACAATTCAGTTTAATATAAGAATAGTTTTTATTTACACTCAGTTAAATGTCAAAACTGTTCTATTTTAAACAATTCGGTTTAGCATACTAAAACAGTTCCATTTTAAGCAATTCAGTTTAGCCAAAGTAAGCTGTTTCAATATCAAAACAGTTCCATTTCAAGCAATTCAGTTTAGCATAAGTACGCAGTTTAGTTTTATTTGACCCATAGATTAGACCCTATTAGGTGCTACCACTTCGGGCCAGAGTGAACCTGGGAACGATGTCAATAAAGAAGTACCCTGCATTCCCCAAAGGTCCAGCATTACTGGAACCTCACCATTGTAATATCCTAACTAACAAAAGGGAAATAACCTCTGATGCCACAGGGGTTACGGTCCCTACTACATCCAGGGGATTTGGTCAATAAAGGAATATACCAGGCATAGCAGCAGATGTTCTTTTTCCCTCTTTAATCATCATCCATCTTATCGATTCATCTTGGTAATAGTCCATACCTAGCAAGTATCCATTACCTCAGACATAAAGACTTTACAACCATCAGATTGCTTAGTCTCATACCAGGACTCACGTTGAGGGAGGGGGTCTTAACCTCTCCGGAGAAAAGCAGTCAATATATTCTATTACCCCAACCGACTGGACAACAAACAATAAAGTGATTTAAAATTCAAATCATACTAATAGAAAAATAGGTTACAGATAGAAATTTTAAATTTGTTCATAATTTTGATTGTTTTAAATTTCTTAGCAATTCTTTTATAAATTGTAATCAGCATTGTTTTAATTTGGGTGTTTTTATTTCAATTTTAATAATTATTTTGTAAAGTTACTATTTTGTAATCATATAGTGATTTTTATTCAAATACAGCAACAACTGAATTATGAAACAAACAACCAAATAAACAGACAAATTACAAGTAAATGATGAATGAATAAAACAAATATAAATGAGAAACAAATAAATTAAATACAAACAAGCAAACAAATTGAATACAAACAATAAAGACATTTAAAATCAAAATTTATAGACAAATAGGTTACACATACAAAAAATCAAACTGAATGTTTGAAGTTTTCTTTTTTTGCTTAAAGAGGTCACAGTGTTCCCTCGAACAAATTTTTTTCTCTATTTTTGACCCTCATCACAAGTGTCAACTTTAAAAAGAAGTGTTATATAATTAAGGAATGATTTTTATTATATTAATCATTTTTCGTTAATTATATTTTATCATTCAGTTTGGTAAGGCTTTGAACTATTCAAGTCTCTTAAGTTCAGGTGCATAGTCAATTGGTGCAGTTTACGCTTGTGCGCAAAGGATATGACAATCACCATTGTCATAATAAACCCCCAAACAGGAAATGGGGCTGGACTGTGGATGACGTCGCGGCGGCGGTTAAGTTTTTCGGGTCTCGACCGGCTGAGATGAATTGAGATCTTAAACATCACAAGATGCGCCGCGTGTGGGGTGGAGTTAGATAGATGGTTAGCATTGTAAGAATTGTGTCTCTCTCCTTGAGTCGAAGAACCGAAGTCAAAAAATTAATAAATCGTTCGTATTTGAACAACAGAGTCCGCCTGTGTATTTGCATAAGCTTGTTTTCGTAACTGTATTATTATTAACCTTGCTTAACACTCAGCATTATAAGGTACGGTTCAAGGGTAAAGTGGAGCAATCCTGGGAATGGAGTAGCACCCTCCCCTACACCTTGGTGTAGTAGCTATCGAAAAGGGAGCCTTCGGGTCACCCTCGACTATGGTCGCTAACTTTACTTTACTTATTATTATTATTACGGACATCACCAAATTATACAACAGAAGCTCATAATCTACTTAAAAATTCATGATTATATGCATGACTAATTTCCTTGGGTGAAGAAATGAATCATTTTTTATCAGCTCACCAATGACAATGTAATTGTAGAAAACAAAATTTGTAGTTGCATCATTAGGCTATAAAAGAGAACCTCTATTAATCCCCTAAACATTGCTATTTATTTCAAGTATTTCTTCCACATTATCTCTTCCAGATATTAAATCTTTACCCTTTATTATTTCTTTTTAAAACTACTTAACAGCTAAAACCGGCAAAGTGTAGTATAACAGGAAGAACTTCTCTACATTTATTTACATCATCCTCTTTAACGTCAATTCCAAATTTATACACATCAAACTTTTGCTCCTCTGTCACTTCATCCCAGTTTGGTTCTTGTAAATTCTTTTAATCAATTTTTATGCATTGCTGATTAAACGGTTTGAAATTCGCGAGGTAATACGTATAGCATTTTCAATTCTTCTATGCAATACTTGGTCAGTTCTAGAGATCCATAGGTGTAATATAATGGCCGAGGAATTTCATTTTATATATCTTGCCTTTGGCTTTAGTTAGGCTGAGAACCTTTCGGTTCAGTGCATGGGTTAGTTAGGTGCAAACACGAGCGCAGGTGTTCACGCGCGCGCGCGGAGCGGACGTGTCATTCAGAGATGTCACAATAAAAATCCCAGATAGGGGATGTGACCAGGGATGTAAGTGACGTCACGCACCGGAAGCGTGGGCTGAGATTTGAGAAAAGGCAGTTAGTTGAGATCTGCCTCGGAGGAAGAAGGTTGACCTTTGCTCGCTCGCTCGTTCGCTCGCCGAGGCCTTGTGGCAGGTGTCGCACGTGGTTTGGGGGAGATGGAAAAGTCAGAATAGAAAGATGGTATCTCTCTCCTTATGTCGAAAAACCTTTTAACTAAAAGGTAATAAACCTGAACTAAGAAGTCGTAAGTGTTTTTCGTGTTTCGGGATTCCTATGTTCTATATATATATATATATGTGTTATGAACATTCTATGTACGTTTCACATATCCGTATCATGGGTATGTTACATAGGTTGTTTGATGCAAAGCAGTGAAGGTTTCTATTAGGATCAATCCTAAGAAAATAATTACCTCCCTTTTGACTGACTAGGGAGTGATCGCCTTTGGGTTCAGGAGGTTTGCCATCACACACTGGACGAAGATCACGGAGTGGTAGAACGGGAAACTTATCATCGCACATCCAGTGGCTCATTCATTATCATCTCTAACGTAACTTATCAAATAAATCAGTGAAACGTTCCACTTGGTTCTTGGGTCATTTTTACGGGAATATTCACAGAACCCCCACCTTAAAACCACAAAAGTTTCCTTAGTTAATTTGCCATTTCTTCCAGAAATACTATTCCAAGACTCTAACCAGTCACAGAACACAGAGAGAAATCTATAATTTTCTTCATTCACTCTAAGTGGATTACAATATTTATTTCTATGCCGACAACGTTTATATGGTGTTTTTACATTCATTATTATTCTCCAAATATAACATGTTTATTTATTCTGGAACTTCTGCAAAATTAGGCAAACATTTCTGTTTTCCTAAGGTCAATAAACCCTGAATAGTTTATTCATTAAAAATTTGAAGAAATAAATTAATATTTTGCCCTTCAAGATTTAGTCGGAGAAAGTACTTTTGAGGTTAATTGATAACAATATTTCAAAAGTGACTGAAATTCCAGGGCATGAAGTTTCTGTAAGGTACAAAATGGGGCACTTTGAATACTATCTAATACATGATTTCTATCATGACAAAATTTTGGGAACAGTATGCATTTATATGAATCTTTCTGGCCAAGTAAATTGTGTCTTATACATTCAAAAATATGGACTGAGTCGAATAGGAAGAGAAGAGGTTGAGACTTTATAACTAGGTGTGGGTATACAATGGAAAGCTTTAGGGGATTGCAAAAGAAAGATATAGCTTTTTCATTCATACCATTATTATCTGTTGTGATTGATAGTACTTGAAACCTAAACCAATAATTATACGTTTAACTATGTCAAATAAGTTCTCAGCTGTAAGACATTTAGTTGGCATCACGTGGGAATTCACAGCTAAGCATAAAAGTAAAAGCACTTGTTGCAGCTTCATTGCTTTTGTCAGATAAGCCAACAACACCTTTATAATCAAAATAAGGTTTCAGGTGATTTTCATCAACAATAAGATGTACTTTTGCAGTATTAACTTTATTTTTAATATACATAAGAAAATTGTTATTATATCACTTTCCAGTGTGATTAAAGGCGTAAAAGAGGACAAACACCCACTATGAAAATTTATATTCCTCTGATTTCCATGTGTATATATATATATATATATATATATATATATATATATATATATATATATATAGGTATTATTTAGTCCAGTTAAACCGGAGTTGGGAGGAATTCCATCAGGACAAAAAAAAAAAAAAAAACATTCAACAGTGAACATTTAAATTTTCCTGGTAAAGAGCTCAATGTAACTGACATTACAGAGCAATAATTTTTTAAAAAACAAAACCGGTCACATTAGGATTATAAATTTATTTCCATCCTGTTATGTGTTTTTGATAAAATCAAAAAACACGAAAAAAAATTAACAGGACTTCTTCAGATCTTATGGATAAAATAAATCAGAATAGACACAGGAAAGAAGGGTGGGAAGGGGATTGAAAAGGGATGAAGAGTTATCTCCTCATTTAGCCAACTTCCGGTTTTTTTAAAATTTTATTGCCGGTTGGAATTATAGTCAATTAATTTTTTTTAATTTGTAAAATTCTAATTATATTTTGACTTAAAACTCCAGATTTAATACTAATTTAGATAAAATAACTTTATTCAATTACATCACGTAATGATACAGTAATGATTATATTAAATTAAATTCAAGATTTAATTAAATTTAATTTTATATATATCTGTGTGTGTGTGTGTGCGCGCGCGCGCGCACGCGAATATATAATCATACATTGCCCTATTGTTACAGATTGACCTTTGAAAGTCCAAGAAGAGTGGATTTCAAAAACAGGATGTGTAGTGGTATCTTAAGGTAAACAAGGGACAGCAGAAGTGCCATGTGAATCACGTGGGAAAAAAAAGTGGGCATCAGAAAAATATATGACGGAAGTTTTCGACCCCGGCGGTCAGTCGGAGAAAGCAGTCAACAAAGTAAAAATTCGTAATCGGCTACTCTCCCCGATATGACGCACTTCAGCGAGCTGTAGCCCGACGGCGCGGATCTAGTCGGATGTGTCTTGTCCCTGGCGGCGGTTACTCCGTCGAGTTTGCCTGTTGTGGTTGCTGAGAAAGCCCAGCATTCACGTCACGCAGTGGGCTCCTCCAGGCTCTAACCCAACTCGGAAGGGCCAAGTTTATCGCCTAGCGCCTGAGGTGCCCCTTTTTTAAGGTAGTGCCGACGGCGTTTTAGGCATTTTTTGGAATGCTAGGCTTGTCTTGGCAACTGCCCTGCGCTCAGATCCACCTTAAAAAAGGCCTTGAACCTGTT
This sequence comes from Sepioteuthis lessoniana, assembly GCA_963585895.1. Classification (NCBI taxonomy): domain Eukaryota; kingdom Metazoa; phylum Mollusca; class Cephalopoda; order Myopsida; family Loliginidae; genus Sepioteuthis; species Sepioteuthis lessoniana. The sequence continues at coordinate 21,598,089 of OY757922.1, forward strand.
TGGTTGAGCGTGCGACAAATACCGTCAGCAAAGTAAACAAATCACGCCGTCTGGTCATTTTTCCGAAATGGGGCCTGGTGTCCCTGGATTGAGAACCCTGTCCTATATTATTCTCCCGTGAAAGAAGCACAAGGAGGCCAGGCTCTTTGAATATGTATTTCAACGTGGTGTAAATCGTAGCTGTTCCCTATTTATCCGTTTCTCCGTCTCTCTGTCTCTCTCATACACACAACGATCTCGACTTTCGTAGTGATGAAGAAGAGAATTTATGTTTTTATTCATAAGTGTCATTGCCTCCTCATTCCACGTATATAACACTATGTACACACACACACACACACACACACAAATATTGAACTTATACACACACACACACACACGTATATATATATATATATATATATAAGGTGCCAGTGGTATAATGGTTAACGTGATTGGGAACGGATACAATGCACTATGAAATCGTAGACGTGACGGTTGCGCCCGGGAAAGATATATCTGTTCTTCTCCCGCTTCTCGAGATCAAGGACAGGTTCGAGGCCGAATGGCTCCCAGCTTTGACTGGGCCATCAGCTGTTGGGCGATGACGTCATTGAAAAGCATTGTCACACGTAATATATCGAATGACTCTAAAACCAGCAGGGTCATTTGGCTCACATGGCACTTAATGAGCTTATGACCAGCATAGACCAACAGGGCACGAGCAGAGACTCGTGCCCTATCTTCCCCAAAACCTCACTATAAAAAAGACCTCGTATCAAGTGCTGTCTAGTGGGAGGTCGAAACAAATATTAGTAGACGAGACGGTTCGCCAATACCCTCGGTAAATTATAAATCCAATCTATCTCCCTCCACCATTGAATAAACTGTTGGTCAGACTGGTTCTTTGAACTTGTAATGGGAACTAGTCTAAGAGAAGAAAAACTGACTTCAAACTTGTAAAACTCCGCTTAAAAATTTGACCTTGTAACGTATAAGATTATATATATATATATATATATATATATAATGTGTGTGTGTGCACACATATTCGTGTGTGTGTGTAATTCTAGTATTGTTTTTAAGTTAATATAGATTCTTTGATATTACAGTGAATAGCGGTGTTGTTTTTGTTTTCTCTTGAGACCTGCAATGGGTTTTTCGTTGCCACATTTTTTTTGATGTTCATAATTCTTTTAACGCAATCTTTTTTTTTTTTTTTTTGCTAATTTGAATCCCTTATTTATTAGTGATATGATATATTCCCTCTTGTGTAGAATTAGTTCTTCTTGGTGAGTTTGACAAAGGTTTTTTTAGAGAGACTATGGTGCATATCGTACATGCTAGATAGAGTGTAAAGGATAAATATTAGGCAGCCTTGAAAGGGAGTAATCTCAAAAAAGTAAAACATAAAAAATTAAATGTATCAAAACACCTATACCAATGTAAAAAGTAAAGTTGGCGACCATAGTCGAGGGTAACCCGAAGGCTCCCTTTTCGATAGCTACTGCACCAAGGTGTAGGGGAGGGCGCTACTCCTTCCCTGGATTGCTCTACTTTACCCTTGATCCGTACCTTATAATGCTGAGTGTTAATAATGCCAATATATCAAACCAACGACTACACGCTACTTCAAATAAGGAAAAGAATTTTATTGATAAATTTAAACCAAAGTTGAATAAAACATGAATCGTACACACACACACACACACACACACACAAATGGAAACAAACACACATATTTATTACATACATACACACACAAAAATATCAAGACACACATTCACACACACAGAGAAAAAATAACTATAAGGGAAATCCGAAACCACTCCAACACACTCACACACAACGTATCAGATACCAAAAGTTAATGAGGAGTAAAGTAGACAAAGAAAAACACACCCGAAGTGAAAGGAATTACCAGCATTCATTTTAAAAAACCATAAGTATTTAAAAACCATTCAAAATATAAACACGAGCGAGTTCGTCTCATTAGCCTTGTACTACAAATGTTCTGACGAAAGCATCAAGCTGGAAATTTATATATATATATATATATATATATACGAGGTGCATACGATAAGTTTCCAGACTTTTTTCGTATGGGCACTTTTATTGATAGTACACACATGAAACTCTAATCCCCTTCGAAGTAATCTCCTCCGATTTCAATGCACTTGTTGTACCGTTCCAACAAGTCCTCTTGTGTCAGCGTGTCAGTGACCTTCGTCATAGCCTCTTTGATCTCCTCAATTGTCTCATAACCATATTTACCAACCCCTCCGCTCGGGCAGGATATGACACAAGGTCAATTTTTAAGCGGAGTTTAACAGGTTTCAATTCAGAGTTTTCCTTCTCCTAGACTAGTTGCCTCACCAAGGCCGAAGAACCTAGCCTGCCCTACTATTTACCCATAGCTGGAGGGAGAATAATTGGATTCATACCTTTCCCAATGGTATTAGTGCTATGTGAAATGCAATCAGTCTCGTCCAGGATTTGAACTCGTGTCACCGTGTCCATATCCTGCGACAATAACCATTACACCACGGGCACCTCATAACGACAGCCTCTGAGCTTAGGTAGTAACCAAAAGTCACAGGGAACAAGGTCAGGACTATAGGGAGGGTGAGCAACTATCTTGATACCCATCTTGGTCAAATAGTCTGTGACAAGGATGGACTTGTGGACTGGTGTATTGTCCTGGTGGAAATGCCACTGACCCGATTTGAAGAGTGCAGGCCTCTTCCCTAGGAATATCTCCCTGAACTCCCTTAAAACCTCAATATAGTAACCCTAACCCTAACCCTTTGGCCAGTCAACTGTGGTGTATTGACTTCCTTACTCCTTGCACACCTCTTATCATCCCTCACAGAATCTGTGCCTTCCTTGAATCTCTTATGCCGCTCAAAAACTCATGCTCGATTCATGCAAGATGGTCGAAAAGCAGTCTGAAGCATTCCATACGTTTCTGTGGCATTTTTTCCAAGTTTAAAACAGAATTTTATTGTATATCGTTCTTCTAAAGTGTCAGATTGCATTTTTGAAATTCACCAGCTGTGACAATCTGGCTTTAGTAGGGAGTATTCCAATTGCTGCTGTAGCTGTTCATTTGAACGTGAAATCATAAAAATTGGTCAGTCATCTCATAAGATGTATAGCAATAATATACTGTATTTTCAAGAGTCTACGACAATTTTAAATGCCCATGCGAAAAAAGTCTGGAAACTTATCGTTATCACCTCGTGTATATATATATATATATATATATATATATATATACACACACATTCATAAATATGCATATATTTATACAGACAAAAACTATTAGTAAAAAATAGTTATCAGTAAATTTCGAACTACACATACACACACAAGAATAATAACTGTTTGAGAAATCCAAAACCACTCCAACACACGCACCCTCACACACATACACAACGACAAAAACACATCAACTATCAATGAGGGGTAAAGCAGACTAAGGTAAACACACTCTAAGAAAAAGAGAGGATAACCTCTATATAAACCCATAACTAACTGAAAATCATTCAAACAGCAAATATGAGTACACCATTAACGAGGCCTTGTGCCATATATGTTCTCCAATGAAAGCAACAAACTGGGAACACACGTATGTAAGAACAAAATAAATAAATTCTGAAAAATAGAAATCTCTTCGTGGACCTTCTCATATATATATATATATATATATATATATGTGTGTGTGTGTGTGTGTGTGTGTGTGTGTGTGTGTGTGTGATAAGAAAATGAATACTTGGCTGCAGGTTAATATTAGCAGAGAATGAGTTGTTCAGCTATAGTTAGACAGTTCAGGAAAACAAAAATTCGCTTACAAATTGACCTTGTGTCACTCCTGCAATGGATTTATTAACCATTGTTCTGTTCAAGGTTTTGACTTCTCATCCTGAGAAACGTGTTCAATCCATAGTGGATGTTTCAAATCTTAGAATTAACAGGTTTCCTATCGGCGATTTCAAATTAAAAATTATAGAAAGTTTTAATAATAAATTTACTGTGCACTTAGGTGAACCCGAGCGATAAAATAAAAAAATATGTCTAGTATAATGAAAGGCAATTAAAATTGTGGCATTTATCCGTAAAATATTGGATTCATTTAGAAAAAAAGATTTCTTTGTAAAATTATCACGTAAATAATAAAAGTAAATATAACTTGAACCAGTTTTTGAAAATTTATAACGACAATTAAAACTAAATTTTTTTAGTTTAAAAGTTAATTTTCTTTGCATTACATTTTAGAATTTTCTTTACATTTAAAAATCACATATCTTATTTTATATCTGAAGAATTTCTTTTTCAAACAAAAACAAAAATCTAATTTTTCGATAAGCGCGTGGTCATCGATGGGGGAAAATATAAAACTGAGCCATTTTTAAACATTGGTACCACATAGTTTCAGTTTTGCAATTATGTGTGCTTTCCGAAACGGGTACAGACAATAAAATCCCAAAAACTAATTTTTTTTCTTGTCATTTTTTTCTGAAATAATCAAATTAAATTATCAATTTGTTTTATACTATTGCTGTTTTTGAGCAGATTTAGCAATTTCTCCCCAAAATATATTACTCTATTTGAGAAAAACTCAGGTTGTGAATCTACTTTGTTTTTAACTATAACTAGAAAGTAAATTTTCAAGTCGAGGAAAAATATTTTAAAATTTCGACCATTACTAATGGCTAAGGACATTTCTTTATATTCAAGTAAAGGTAATTTCCAATGCCCGCGAAAAATATAAAAAATTGCCGTATAAAATCTGAATAGGATGCAAGGCATATATATATATATATATATATATATATATATATATATATATATATTAGTCATCCACAGACAGACTGTTTCGTTCAATCAGAACTCTTCAGTGTTGCTAGACACACAGGACGCTCGAAGCCGGGATTGAAACCCGTCCAACTTTACGTTAGACTAAGTTTCAGACCTCTCGGCCACCAAGCGGACCACGTTGGCTACGGGAATTTTTAAGGTATTTATTTAGCAACCACAGACACTCTCATTAAAAATTATTTAAAAAAAACAAAAAAAAACCTGCATTTTCGTATAAAGATCATGCGTTTTTATGGGACTTTTCATGTTTAATCCTCTCTCTCTCACACACACACACACAGTGATTCATATATCATTGAATATGCATATGAGATTTGATAATTGTCTGCAATAGCAAAGGAACATCACACCCCCAAAATACCGTCTTTTGACAAATAACATCTGCCGCCAGACATTGTAGAGTGTTACATTCTTCTGGGTAGAAAAAAATATCTTCTTTTTTCATTCTACAAGGGAGACAATATTTTGTTGATGTAACTCGGCTGAAATCAAATCCAGCATCAACAACCAATTTTATCAGCCTCTTCTTACGAGAAATATTAGAATCAAGCAAATAATGGAGAATCGTTTCGTTATTGTCATCTGTTTCGTTAACATTAGCTCCACACGAAAGAAAAATTCCAAAGATACAAAAATTTTCTTTCTTTAAACACATCCAAGCAAATGAGCCACTTGTTGAATTTTCAACATGTATCTTTATAAATTTTTTGATTTCCGTGAAAATTATATGAATAGAGTTCTTGTATTTCTTTATGAGAAAAGGTATTAGTTCGATAATATAATCGATAAAATCGTAGAGTTTTGTAGTATATAAGTTTCTTATCGAAGGAGACATAGGTTGTTGATATTTCGCACGAAATATTAAGGTGTACTCGCAAAGAAGTTTGAAAAATTCTTCTAATGATGCCGCTTCTTCTGAGAAGTAGGAGATATAGTCTCCAAGAAGACGTTCAATATGTGCATTGATTTTTAAAAACACCTTGCAGTTAAGAGAATGCAAAATTTTAGAAAATGATTCATATATTTCAAGGAAATTTTGACGGTCGTTCACAAAGCGTAATGCAATTGCCGTTGCTCGCAATGTATTCACGTGTCGAGAACCATATATCGTTCTCATATGCAACAAAGCCTGTCTATCATATTCTCTAAACAAGCTGATATCATTATCAGTTTTTTTTGGTAACAAGTTATTAAATATTGGGGTGTCCATTGGTAAATCCCGTAGCCTCAACGATTTCTGCCATAATTGATTTGATTTAGAAGGTCTCCTCGAAATATATTCAAAATAGCTTTCCAATACATATTTTCCGATTACTTCTTCTTTAGTATAACCACCATGTCTGATAATCGTCTCTGTAATATCATCAGAACAAAAGCACATCGCCAGATTGAGTGCATCTTCTTCATATTGGTTTTTTAGTCTCATGTCAATATCTTGACGGCTGAGCAGAAAAGAAAGAATTTCCCTGTTGCTGTTTACAACAGCTTGCATTAATATCGTAGTTCCTTCTGAATCCATCATGTTGATGTTGGCCCCCTTAGTTATTAGATATTTCAAAATGTCACAATTACAATAGGTTGGTAATAGAGAGTTGTTTTCATTATTAATTTGGATTGTGATATTGGCACCGTTTTCAACTAAAAATTTAATCATTTCTAAGTTGTTCATAAAACAGGCAGTAGCAATCGCAGTCTCACAACCAAATGAAACGCCGTTGATATCAGCACCTCGTGCCAAGAGAATCTCGACCATAAACATAGAATCTAAAGACACTGCTTTTGAGAGACATGTGCGTTTTCCATACTCCTCTGTTCCAAAACTGTTTGGATCTGCTCCACATTCGTCTAGAAAATATATTAAAACTGCTAAAGATTGATGAAGAACAGCGTAGAAGAGAAACGACGAACCACCAACGTCTGTAGACATGATGAATCTTCTCTGCTCTAAGGAATATGGACTTAATAGGCGTTTTATTTCGTTGGTTGAATCGGACGAGATAAGCTGAGCAATTCTTTTGGCAATTTCTAAACTCATGATGAATTCTGAAAGATAAAACCAAATGCCAAATATATATTCAAATACAAAAACAAACAGCCTCAGTATAACTGTACGATTATCCATTTTGATTTTTGTTTTTTCTTGTTATAAAAACAAAATTCGGTGTGTATATTCACGACGAGATTACGTTCCAACTGGCAGATCGTATCCCAAAATAGTCGTAAGCCTGATAGATAATTTATTATTTCCGACTGCATTGATTTTTTTCGTTACGTTCATATTTCCTATTTCATTCTCAAAATTTGGGAGGGTTTTAAATAAGTAATGGTAACAATATACTTAATATTTTTTATAAAGCATAGAACTCAATTTAATAAAGAGCATTTAAAAATTCCAACAGAATATTTTCATGGAACATTTTCCTATTTGTAAAGATTTTTAAAAAAGTTCTACATTCTGCTATTGAACTTATTTTCTCCCCTTCTTCTAAACGTAAATCTTTTTTGATGATGAGACTCCAACCATAGAAAAGGTGTCCTATCTATGACATTAAACTGCATCTGATGCTGACGATCCAGTTCTGGAGATCTAAAAGTGTGAAGCACCCCTTCATTGCCATTACTCCAGCTCCACCCATTTCTACTGATATCCAAAAAAGATAAGTTTTGATCTGTTTTATGAAATCCTAACTTAATATTCTCACATAAAAGAGACTATTTTTCTTATTTACTGATGTTCATCTTACCATGTCTCCCGGGGGTCAGTTATGTCTCTACTTTTGAAACCAATGTAACGGCAAACCTTTCAAAAGTAAAGTGCTTTCCTGAAAGGTGAAAAACAACTTTTTTAACCTTGCTAAAAATCTAAACTGATCCTTAAAAACTGAACGATTTATAAGTGTGGATGGCAGGATAGGGCAAAACTCATTTTATATATACGAGCTGATTTATCCAATTCTACTGACCGACCATCATCCCTTGACCGAACTAAAGATCAACGATTGCCATGATAAACACAAGAATGTTGGCTTAGGTGTCACTAACAAAATTCAGATTTTCTAGATTTTTATTGCCCTTAGCAAGGCAAGCGATGGAAAGTATTATCAAAATCTTTCAAAAGGCTAAATAGCTTAAAATAACAAAGTTGTTAAATCATACGGTTAACTTCATAAAACCTTTCCAACAAATGGAAATAAACTACACGGGGATTTGTAACCCAAATAAGACAAGTATTAAAAAATGTATTCACTGACTTTTTTCCTTGCTTAAATGTAAGGACGAATCACAGAGCTTCTGAAAGATATCTCTACAGTTGCATTTGTCCAAACTTTGATTAGATTCGCTAACACATATAGTTTACATTCAAGCATGTTTATTGATACTGTCAGATCATTAAATACTGCATCGGGATGAGACATCGTAGAACACCATGAATATACTTCGGAGAGGGAAAAAAAAGGAAACGGCTACAGAATCAAGCATATTAAAATACTATAAAATTCTCCTTGGGTATATTTTGCGAGGGCTTGGATGACTGACCTATACTCATTCCCTTAAGTGTTCATCTGGGTGGGTTTATAGATAATCCGTATCTTCTCTAAACATCTTTTCAGCTAGATAGGAAATCAATGTGGTGGTGAAGAGGAGAATAAAAGAGGAAAGACAAAGAAAGCGTTACCGTTAATCGGTAGATAATACGTCTGGTACTATCATTTAATCTAAACATTGGGAATCATATCCATATATATATATATGTCAAAAATGTCCATGTGGTAGCTATGTGATAATCTCTTCTTACATATCGCTTCACATTATATTTCTTATATTTTCAAATATTGCATTATTTTAACATTTTTCTTACACTTTCAATATAATTCTCAAATATCTTAATATTTCTTACACTTTTTTTTTTCATCTTGGAAGATTTAAGGTATTAAAGAATAAGAGGTTTCGTCTTGTCGCCAGAAGCGAATTTTTCCTTAGCACGTGGGAAGTCCTACCTACCTCTCCGCTTGGACGTCGATTCTCGGTCTCAAAATCCACATGTCTATTTTATATATATATATATATATTCAAAATACACAAATATCACTGTGTATAGATGTAAGTACCGACAGTGCATGCACAGGATATATATATATATATATATATATATATATATATATATATATATATATATATATCCTGTGCATGCACTCTCAGTACTTACATCTATACCCAGTAATATTTGTGTATTTTGAAGGACAGTATTAAATGTTAATTTCAAAATTAGAATAAAAAAAAAAAACTTGGCACGAGGCCACAAAATTGTTTTATTTCCATTTACATTTAAATGGTAGGCACAAGGCCACAAAACTGTGGGAGCAGGCTAGTCACCACAATCCTAACTTTTAGTTCCATTTGCTGACTCAATGCCTATTTCAATAAACATTCCCCCATAACATCACAATTATTCGTAAAACACTTTCACGCTACAGCCAACAAGTGGATCACTCCATGTCTCTCTAACCTAATCTCAGATTTACGTAAGTGTGAGGGGGAGGGACAATTAACAAAAAAAATGATTTACAAAACTATAACAATACATGAAGAAATGATCTCCAAGAAAATATCCAGATCAAAAGGAAATAAAATATTTACAATTTACAAAAAAATAAACGATGATAGTTCGTAATACCCAACACCTCTCAGGCTAAAATGGCAGAAAAGCTCGTCCACCTATGGAAAAAAAAGTGCCTATGGGATATATTAAAAAAAAACACCAGACATCCGGAAACTCGAGTTTCTATCATCTAACGTGTATTGGAAGGGGAAAAAAAAACAAATAAAAAACGGAGACTGAAAAAAAAAAAAAAGAAACGGGTTCATAAGATAACATACTCTTTCTAAGTTAAACTGTTTTTACAAAAACAAGGCAAAAATTACTCATCTAACTTACCTGCGAATGGTCGCCTCTGCTGTTCCAAGTACACAAAATCCTCTAAGCTGCAATATCAAAAAATAATTCAAGGCCGGCACCTATCACGCCTTACATGCGATCAACATCTACTCACCTCTCACCGAATCGCAAGGAAGAGTCTTTTCCTCTTCGACAGGTTTTTCCTTTTAAGTTGGTACTTGTAAAAAGCAACCAACGTCTAAAAGGAAAAAAGACTCGACTTTGTGGAAATCCTTCTGGAAAATTCTTCCGAGATAGCATTCTTGTACATTACTCATCTATAGATTTAATAAATCCATTAAGATGAAGTCGGCAAGACTTCTTTTGGGATAGTATTATTATACGTTAAACTTACCAATTACTTAGCCAATTCTATGATATTTTGAGAACTTGCAGAAGTAACCGCAGTTTTATAAACAAATGAAACACCGATATAACTATCTCGTTTTAAGATAATCTAAGCATATCCTGATCTTTCAAAGACGTTGCTTTCTACAGACAAGTCACTTTTTCATACTTCTCCGATTAAAAGACAACATGAAAGAGAAATGACGAACCACTAATGCCTGTAGACATAATGAATATTCTCTGCTCGAAGGAATAAAGACTAAATAAGCGTTTTATTTCGTCGATGCAATTGAACAAGATAATTTAAGTAACTCTTGTGTCGATTTCTAAACTCATAATGAATTCTAAAATAGATTAAAATTTTTAAAAAAAATACTATGCATACAAGAATAAAAAGCGGTTTAGTATAACTTTACGACTATCCATTTTGATCAAAATTTTTCTTGTAAAAGCAAAAATCAATTTGTGGCTGTTTCTCGACTTACGACAGGCAGATAGTATCCCACAATGGTCGTATGTTGGACAAATGATTTATTTGATACTTATGTGTTTTTTCTCCTGTTTTCTTTGAAAGGAATGAAGAAGTACAGGTGACAATGCCCCAAATATTTTATAATAAGGCATAGTATGCAGTTTAATAAAATACATAGTAAAAGTCTTTATTAAACATAAATTTTAAACGTTGGAGTTCAGTTAAAAACATATTGGATATAGTCTCCGATTTTATGAAAAGTTATAAAATTTACGATGGAAATTTAGTTTAAACTGAGCTGGACTTAAAAACTGAATTAATATACCTTTGCAACGATACATTTGGTTCAATTTTTTTTTCTGTTTGTACAAAAAATAATAATTCAATGTCTACATAGCAGTAACTGTCGAGTCAGAAATTTAATACTGGTAGTTGCTTATGGGAACAATTGATAAAGGGAGGGGGATCATGTCTTTAAAAGTTTCATAAATTTGCCTGTCATTCTTACGCAACAGCAATGCAAATCTTCAATTTTAGTATATGCACTGCCGATTGTTTAGCGTAACATCAAGACACTCGTTGGGTGGAGGTGTCTTCCCCTCGGCAGAGATTCAGTCGGTGTCGCTTTTGTCGAAGATTTGTCGAAAATTCCCATGTATAAAAATCATATTACCTGCTTTTTATCAACCCATTTCGCGCCCAACCCTATATTTCTTTGTCCCACTAGACTAGGAACCCCGTCCCACCTAGGGTAGGTCCGGCTTGTTTTTGGTGTCTTCGGACACCGGAAAACAGTCGGCCTCCATTTTCGTAGACGCGGGGATAGGAGGGCAACCAAACGGGGAATTTTTCCATGGTTTTCGCTCTGTATATATTTCGGGGTTTTTCTCCCATCCCCATCATATCCATTCATTGTAAACAAATCACAAATTGTAAATAAAATCATACGTGACTTTCGGGGTTTATGTAGGTCTTTTTCATAGAGCAAATGCGGTATTTTGGTGGTTGCTGCGCGCATGACGATGGATGAATGGTTATATATTGTACAGTTGAATGGGTCGGCAAATGTGGCTAACTAGGTTCCTTTATTTACTAAAGTCAAAGCAAGACGGCTCCCTTCCCCTCCCCCCAAAATACTTAAGGCCTTTTGCCTTCATTGTATTCTTTACAATGAAATAAACAGATATTCAGTCGGTGTATTCTACAGCCCCAGTCGAATTGGCTGGTGTGTGTTTTATATTACAGAAAATGAATATATTTCTGTGGGACAACTGGTCCCTAGGATTAAAAATGGGTGGGAAAGAGGCCCTAGCTAGTCACATTCATCGACCCATTCACTCATAACAATATTACAGCCATTCATCAACTTTCGCGCTAGAATCACCATAATTCCACAATCTCTTCATGAAACCTACTTAAAACTCGTTTATTTCTTGTAAATAATACAAGAAGGCACAAGGCCTTGAAGTTTGGGGCGGGAGAAGGGTGCATTAACTATATTTTCTAAGAGGACCTAGCTAGCCACATTCGCCGACCCATTCAACAGTACAATATATAACCATTCATCCGTCGCTATGCGCGAAGCAATCACCAAAATACCACATTTGCTCTATGAAAAAGACCTACTTAAAACCCGGAATGGGTTGGTGTGTGTAAATATGTATAGATATATGTTGATATAAAGAGAGATTTTTTTGAACACTTAATTTTTCGTTGTCCTTGAATTCAGTATTTTTTAAAAGGTTTCTAACCCTAACCTAAACAAAAATAGATTTCTTAAAAATCTTTACTATTTAGATTTTGTACAAAATTCGCTTTTAGTGATTGAAGTGCGTTTTAGGAATTACAGTCACGCTAACGTTAATCCACAGAAATCTGAAACCATGTGAAAATATTGGTTGGTTTGGTTTTATGGCATATCAACCTTTGTTGGTTATTTAATGCCAAATTCTGTTTATACTATACATTTATTCATTAAATATATATGATTTGTAAACGAATACTTTGTTGTTAATATTTTAAACAAGCCAGAGCTCATTTGTTAAATGGTTTCAAGTATTCCTATGTAACATGAATAATTCGGTTTTGTGTTAATCATTTGTTTGCAAACAGTTAAATCATTTCAAGTATTTCTATCTATTTCTAATTTTTTAATAATGATCAGTTGTTTTTACACAGTTAAATTGTTTCAAGTATTGCTTTGTAATATCGCTAGTTCAATTTTTGCACACGGTTAAACGGTTTCAAGTATTCCTATATAACACAAATAATTCTATTTTGTGTTAATCATTTTTTTGCACACAGTTAAAAGATTTCAAGTATCGTGAACTAACACCAATAGATTTATTTTCACACAGGTTTCATGTATTGCTATATAACAAAAGCAATTCAATTTGTCATCAGTCTTTTGTTTGCACACAGTTAAAAGATTTCAAGAATCGTGAACTAACACCAATAGTTTTATTTACACACAGGTTTCATGTATTGCTATATAACAAAAACAATTCAATTCGCCATCAGTGTTTTGTTTGCACACAGTTCATAGATGGGACTCTATCAGCTGCTGCCAATCCGGATCAAAGTAATGGCAATGAAGGGGTACTCCACATTTCCACAACTGGAGCCTCATCATCAAATGCAGTTTAGTGTCATATTCAGGACATTCATTGTATAGGAGGTGGCAGTCTTACCCTTCTGCAGAGATACAGTCGGCGTATTCTAAAACCCAGACCGATTGGGATACATGCGTCATATATACATTTTCAATTATCATTCCACGTGCTAATTACCTACTTAATACGTTTAAATTTTTTGTTGTATACATTTTATTTGCTCCTGTTAACTCATTTATTTCTTGTAAATAATACAAAAAGACACAAGGCCTTGAAGTTTGGGGTGGGGGAAGGGTGCGGTCTGGCATAAACTATATTTTCTAAGAGGACCTAGCTAGCCACATTCGCCGAGCTCCTGTTAACTCAACAAGCATCCATCACTGTGTGAACAATTCTCATGATATCAAAGTCCTGATGAAGGTTATTAAAACCGAAACGTTTAACGTTGGCTTTACATCACAATAAACTCATCTAATTTGGATTATTCTATTTTTTACTTTCTTTATACTGTCGGATTCAGATCCCTATATATATATATGATTTCTAAACATGCTTTCCGGTTATATAAAGAATTGCTAGCGTTATAAATCTTTTTCTAAAAATGTCCTCTCACTGGGGAAAAAAGCCGGTTTCATGAATTCTAAAAATAGACCAAAATCAAACTAACCGATGCCTGATCCTGATTCAAGATATTCCACAGTTAACGGATACATCGTCTAAATCCTTTGGAAGGATAGGAATGAATCCATAAAACCCGAGAAAACAAAATTCAACTTCAGCAGCAAATTAGAATTCTAGGGATGTATATAAAAGAATCTATAATTTGAAGGGTGTCTGAAGAAAGAGAGGGAAGAGAAAAGCATAGCCAAAAGAACTCATTTGAGGGAGTAATTTTCTTTTTTTCACCTACAAGCACTTACCAAAGAACTGTTATGGAAACTTTGCTTGGAAGGATGTCTTTCAGATGTCGCCTGAAGAGAATCAAAATTATTTCTCTCAGATATCGTATATCTATTGCTTGTATCTCCGTTAGTAAGTAAAGGCCAGTCATAACTTCTTCAATGCCATTATTCCCAGGTCCACTCTTACACTTATTTTTACTTATATCAATAAAAAAAATAATGGCCTATAACCATTGTTTTATGAAAGCCCAACTACATTTTCCCATATAAAAGAGACTTATTCTTGTTTACTGATGTTCACTCAGTCACGTGTTTCCGGGGTCAGTTATTGCGTCTCTGCCAACTGCATCATTTAACGTCTGGATCATCTTTTGTTTCTATTCGTTTACACTGAATAAAGTGCTAGAGGAAGATATAAATTAATCTTATAATTGATTACAACCAAGTAGTGAGTCAGATACTTACTGAGTGCCCTTAGTAAAAGTTCGACAACAGTCTTCTCCATGTGACATAATCCACACTGATGAAGAAGTTGATAGATGAGCCCATGAGAAGGATTGCCCGTAAGATATAATCCGAATACATATTTTTCATATTGGAAAATGGCAGCGTACTTCCATTACTAGAATACTTTCTTGGTCTGGTTACGAATTTGGGCCCAGGGGCTGGTTAAATTCATATTCCTTCAAACGTAGAATCTCTCTCTCTCTCTCTCTCTCTCTCTCTAAGTAGAGAATATAGACGAGACGTCTGAGAATTGAAGTGTGTCAAGGTCGCGTGGGGGTCGATTGGCGAATGCTAAGCCCCCCTGAAACGGTTTTTCTTATTAATAGTAATAAGCCCCTTGACAACAAATGACCGTTATAAGGGCTGAATGTTGATTGGTTGATACTCTCGTACAATGCGAATCGGCGGGAAATCCGAGACCATGAAGAGAGAATTATGACAAGATCAGTTGGCCGAGAATCGTCTTCGGAAAAAGACGTGCCTGTTATTTGGTGAATTATGTTAGCTAACACCCCAAGCCAAATAATGTAGGGAGCTTACTAAAACAGCCGAGACTCGAACCCTGCTGGTCACCATCGGCCACCCGAAGGCGGCCCAACCGAAACTGGAAGCTTTTCGGCCTCGAATCTGTCCTTGACTTTTAACACAGCATTGGGCTGAAGCGCCTATGACTGCACACAAAAAAAGAGGCTTTACTTGATCACCAATGTAATTTTTTCATATAAAAATAACATTGTTTTATCGAAAATTTTAATCTCATTATGTACTGATTGGTGAGTTCGATCCTCACTGGATGCCTTAAATCACAGCATCAACAGTTTCTTATCCGTTTTATTTAATTTTATTGATTGATATTTATTAGTGGATTTGGCCGAGGTTAATCGTTGATATCAAAATCTTAACGCTGTTTCGTGTCTGTTTTAGGAAACTATGTCAGAATGGGTTTTGAGAGAAAATCGTTAGAATTAAAAAGATGAAAAATGAAAAAATAAAACTGACACTTTTCAATTTTATTTTACAAAACCAAAAAAAAAAAAAAAAAAAAAAATTATTTTTACATATTTTTGAAAATTTTATTTACATTTTAAAAATATATTTTATTACACGGCTGAAGAAATTTATTATTTAACTAAACAAAAATGAAGAAGAAAAAAAAGCTAATTTTTCGATAAGCATGGACTCTAACAAAACGGCTGGAGAAGAAGTTAGACGACAATTATACAAGAATGCTGCGAGCAATCTTGAACAGGTCCTAGCGACAGCACCCCACAAGACGCCAACTGTACGGCCACCTGCCTCCTATCACGAAAACTATTCAAGTTGGACGAACCAGACATGCAGGACACTGCTGGAGAAGCAGGGACGAACTCATAAGTGATGTACTCTTATGGACCCCCACACATGGCCGTGCAAAAGCAGGACGACCAGCACGAACATACATTCAGCAACTATGTGAGGATACGGGATGCTGTCCGGAAGACCTGCCTGAGGCGATGAACGATAGGGAAAAGTGGCGAGAGAGGGTCAAGGATATCCGTGCTACCAGCACGACATGATGATGATGATGATGATTTGATTACCGATGAGAAAATGTAACACCTAACGAGTTATTTAATATTAGGACCACACAATTTAAAATTTTGTAATGATGTTTGTCATAGCACAGTATATAATGTTACTATCTATATACAGATCAAATTCTGTTAAGTAATTCATTCAATGGTTATAAAAAATACCTTCTTCATTTCTTTTCCTTGTCATTTTTTTAAAATCATTCAATTTATTCTTAAATATAAGTTTTGTGGAGTAATATTAAAAAAATATTTAGCATTACTTAGTGATAAGGACATTTATATCTATTAAAGTAAATAGAATTATCAATGCCCAGGTTAAGTATATACAAAAAAATCAATATGCTGACTTATCACAATTGGAAGCAAGATATATAAGTAATAATTAAAAATTTCACGTCTTCGATGGTCAGTTGAGCTGATGATCCACACGACCGATATATTCAATTCTCTATACTTTCATATGGCGATAGAAGACGATGAACTTAGTGTCGTGACATTCTACATTGCCTTAAAATTCTGATAATGTTTAAATATATTGGAATATTACTCTGCATTTCCGGCTTAAAATTGTACATTTGAGGGACTTTTGTTGTACACTGAATTCTAAGAAATTATATATATATTATATTACATTATATTATATTATATATACATACACACTATATATTAGATTTAAAAATTGATATTTCGCTAGAAGTTAGCTGATTTAAGCACAAAGTCAGCCATTTCATTATCTGATTTATAGTAAAAAAATGACTAAAATGGCCGAGTCAAATAAAATATGTAGAATAAGAAATGTACCTTTATATTTACAGTGTATGCATACGAGTTTTGATAATTGTCCTTAAAACTGCTGGAATATTGATCTCCATAAATACTGTCTTTTGACAAATAACGTTTGCCACCAGACATTGTAAAGTGTTACATTTTTCTGGATAGTACAAAAACCCTTCTTTTTTTCATTCTGCAAAGTAGGTAATATTTTGTTGATGTAACTCGGCTGAAATCAAATCCAGCGTCAACAACCAATTTTATAAGCTCCCTCTTGCGAGTAAACTTAGAATCAAGCAAATAATGAAGAATTATTTCTTTATTCTCATTTGTTTTATTAACATCTCCACAAGAGAGAAAAATATCAAACATTCTGTTTTCTTTTTCCAAACAAATCCAAGCAAGAGGCGTACTGGTTGAATTTTTTAAAAGTATCTTGATAAAATTTTCAATTTCCCTAAAAATTATATGGATGGGAACCTTGTATTTATTTTTGAGAATCTATTAGTGAGATAAAATAACAGAGAAAGTCCCTGAATTTTATTTCATAAAATTTCATATTTACCAAGCCTTCCGCTCGGGCAGGATATGACACAAGGTCAATTTTAAGCGGGGTTTAACAGGTTTGAATTCAGAGTTTTCCTTCTTCTAGACTAGTTGCCTCACCAAGGCTGAAGAACCTAATCTGCCCTACTATTTTACCCGTAGCTGGAGGGAGAATAATTGGATTCATACCTTTCCCAAGAGTATTAGTGCTATGTGAAATGCAATCAGTCTCGTCCAGGATTTGAACTCGTGTCGTCGTGTCCATTTCCTACGACGATAACCATTACACCACGGGCACCTCCATTTATTTCATAAAATTTTCTCGTCCAAGGAGACATCGGTTGATGATGTTTTGCGTGAAGTATTAAGGTGTGCTCACTAAGCATATTGAAAAGATTTTCTATTGATTCTTTATCTTTTGAAAAATTGTTTATATATTCATTAAATGCATTTTCAACATTTTCTTGGATTTGTAAAAGCTCCTTACACTTAAGAGAATGCAGAATTTTAGAAAATGATTCATACATTTCATGGAAATTTTGACGGACATTCCCAAAGCTCAATGCAATTGCTGTTGCTTGTAACGTAAGCACATGTCTAGGGCCATATACTTCTCTCATATAACAAAACCTGTCTATGATCGTCTCTAGACAAGCTAATATCGTTATCAGATGTTTGATTTGGTATCAGATAAACATTGGCGTGTCCCTTGGTAAATCTAGCAGCCTCAACGTTTTCTTCCATGGCACTTTCGATTGAGAACGTCTCCCATAAATTTATTTAAATATACTTTCTAATTTATATGCTTTAATTACTTCTTTAGTGTAACCACCGCGTCTGATAATCGTCTTTGCAATATCATCAGGACAAAAGCGTATCGCCAGTGTAAGTGCATCTTCGTTATATTGGGTTTTTATTCTTATGTTGATATCTTGACGGCTGAGCAGAAAATAAATAATTTCTGCGTGACTCAATGTGGCAGCCTGCATCGAAACTGTATATCCTTGTGTATCCATCATGTCTATATTGGCTCCGCTTATTTTTCAGTACTTAGGATAACCACAATCATAATTAAATAGGGTTAGACTGTCATTTCCATTACTATGTTTGATACTGATTTTGGCGCCGTTTTCAACCAAAAATTTGATCATTTCTAAATTGTCCTTCGTGCAGGCAGTAGCAACCGCAGTTTCATATCCAAATGAAACATCGTTGATATCAGCACCTCGTGCCAATAGAATCTCGACTATAACCTTAGAATCTAAAGACACTGCTTTTGAGAGACAAGTCAGTTTTCCACACCGCTCTCTTCCAAAGCTGTTCGGATCCGCTCCGCATTCCGCAAGAAAATATTTTACAACTGAAGGAGATTGATGAGCAACAGCGTAATAGAGAAACGAAGAACCACTAACGTCTGTAGACATGATGAATCTTCTCTGCTCTAAGGAATATGGACTTAATAGCTTTTTTATTTCGTCAATGGAATTTAACGGGATAAGCTGAGCAATTCTTTTGGCCATTTCTAAACTCATAATGAATTCTGAAATAGATAAAACAAAAGAAAATGAGAATTAAGACATAATTTATATAACTTTTACACTTTCCCTTTTGATCTACTTTTTTTCTAATTGTAAAAAAACAATTCAGTGTGCATACCTTTTTCTATAATTACTTGTAGATTACATTCCAACTGGCAGATCGTATCCCACAATGGTCTTAAGTCGAATAAATAGTTTATTATTTGTAACTTAGAGCTTTTGTTTTCATTACAACTATATTTTCTATTCTTTTCTAAAATTCATGACGATTTAAAAAAGATTACTGTGACAATGCATTTAATATTTTATAATAAAACATAGCACACCATTTAATAAAATGCACTGAAAAAAAATCTTTGTAAAAAACTTGAAATGTTGGGGTTCAATTAAAATATGTTGGACACAAAACGTCTCCGATTTTATGAAATGATATTAAAAAAATGTTAAATTATTTTTAACTGAGTCGGATTAAAAATAGAATCAATAGAAACTTAGGTCGATATATTTTGTTGGAACGTTTAGCCATTTGAAATTTTTAAAAAATAGTCATGATTTCCAGTCTATACAACAGTATTTATCGGGTCAGTAGAAATATTATGCTGGTGACTGTTTACGGGCACAAATTGAGAGAGAGAGAGAGAGAGTCCTATTTCTGCTATCTTCTAGTAATATAAAACACTAGAGTCACGTTTTGTGTGTGCATCTGTACACATATTTAAAAATGTAATATAAACAACAAGTGTAGCGAGTATCTTCCAAAGGGGGATAACAACGACATCATTATTAATGTTGTTATTAGTTGCAGCAGCAGCAGCTTGAAACCGTGTTACTATTTGCAAACAAATCATTATTAAAGAAATATTTACTTCAAACCATATAATTGTATATGAAATATTCGATAGGGATACTTGAAATCATACAACAAAAGAAAAGACGTGTCAGAGCTCTGACACTAAACTCAATCTGATACTGAGGCTCTAGTTCTGGAGATTTGAGGAATGTGATGTACCCTTTCATTGCCATTACTCCCAGGTCCATTCTTTCCTATTTTTATTGATATCCATAAAAGATAAATGGCGCTTATTTGTCTTATATAATCCTAACTTAAATTTTCCCATATAAAAAAGACTTATACTTATTTACTGATGCTCATTCTACCATGTCTCCCAGGGGTCAGTTAATGTGCCTACTGCATCATTTAACGTCTTTTCTTTGTATTCACTCATAGTAAATATGGCGTTGACTGCTATATCCAGGATACTCATTTGAAGTGGGGGGGTGGTGGCACGACGTGCGGTTAATTACTTAATTCATATGTAAAAATTAGAATTTATGAAATATATATATATCTCAAAACAAAAAGATCCTTAAAATAAGTATCATTTTGTTCATGGCTTATATTGACCTAAAAAGCTAGTTGATTGTTCATAAAGGTCAATTAAGTGCGAGACAATTGTTTTTGATTTTAAAGGTTAGCAAATTTATTAACTTTTCGGTTGTCAACTAACTTCAACCAAAAACAGGAACACAGTGTTCCGACCTGTCCAGCAAGATTTCTTCCTGCTGGATATTATTCTTATACATTGAACATCTTGTAATTGAATAGATCCATTAGGATGAAGTCGGCAAGATTTTTTTTCTGGTATACTGTTTTTATTCAGTACACATGAAACGAATAATAAACCCATTAGAATGAAATTAGCAAAATTTCTTCTTGGATCGTATTCTTATTCGCTGGACTTCTAATAATCTAATAAATCCATAAGGATGAGGGTTGCAAGATTTCGTCTGAGATAATATTCTCATATGTTATCCTTACCAAAAACTTAACCAATTCTATGTTGTTTCGTGGTGTAATGGTTAAAGCGATGGACTGCGGAATCGTAGTAAGCGAGTTCAAACTCCAGTCGTGCTATTACGTTCACTTTCGGACATATACCCTTGGGAAAGGCATGAACTTCCTTATCCCACCTAGATATGGGATAAATTGAACGACTACTCTTCTTCTTAGAAGGTTGGCTTTGGCAATTAATAACCTAATATGCCATTAAACTAAGAAACTAAACCAAACCAAACGACAAGCAGATCGTATCCCAAAATGGTCGTATATCGGACATATGATTTATCTTATATGCTTTTTTCGTTGTGTTTTCTTTTACAGAAATAAAAAAAAGTACAGGTGACAATGCACTAAATATTTTATAATAAAACATACGATACAGTTTGATAAAATATATTAATACTTTAAACGTTGGGGTTCAATTTAAAATATATTTGATACAAATGAAATGCTATTAAATTTAGGATGAAAATTTTTGTTGAAACTGAAAACAGAAATAATCCACCTGTGCGACGATACGTTTTGTTCGAACGTTTTTCTGTTTGTAAAAAAAAAATAATTCAGTGTCTGCAACAGTAACTGTCGAGTCAGAAACTTTAGGCTTTTTGTTGTTTATGGGCTCAAGTGATGAGAAGGAAGGTCAGAGAGAGAGAGAGAGAGAGAGAGAGAGAGAGACTACAATCTGCTATTGAACCTAACATCTTCATTTTATCAACTGAAATTCAGTCACTTTTTCATATCCTTTCAAGCTTCATAAATTTGCGTTATCCTTGTGCAACGGCAATGCGATCTTCAATTTTAGTATATGTACTGCTGAAGCGAGTACAATAAAAATGGCGGTCAATGCAGTAGCTTCTCTTTAGGAAGAAGCAAGCATATCCTGCAACTCCTCAATAGAGTAGTGAGTTTGATCCTCACAGGGAGCCTCTAATAAAAGTTCCACTATAAACTTCTCCATGTGACATAATCTGCACTGATGAAAACATGGATAAATAGAAGCCCCATGAGAAGGTTTGCCATTAAGATATTTACCAACCCCTCCGCTTGGGCAGGATATGACACAAGGTCAATTTTTAAGCGGAGTTTAACAGGTTTTGAATTCAGAGTTTTCCTTCTAGACTAGTTGCCTCACCAAGGCTGAAGAACCTAGTCTGCCCTACTATTTACCCATAGCTGGAGGGAGAATAATTGGATTCATGCCTTTCCCAAGGGTATTAGTGTTATGTGAAATGCAATTTGAATTTGAACTCATGTCGCCGTGTCCATATCCTGCGACGATAACCATTACACCACAGGCACCTTGCCAGTAAGATATAATCCGAATGTTTGTCCTATTAGAAAATGGCAGCGTACTTCCATGAGTGTGACGTCATAATTTTCTATTAATATTCCTAAGAAAACACCAGTTATTAAGTAGTACACTTTCTTGATCTTTTGTGTATTTATCATGTGGGATACCCGATGAGAATCAAATTCATTACCAATGACCAACTAGTTTAGTTTTCAAACAATTAGACCACACAAAGTGCTTGATTGGTTGATCGATGTGGTTATTACATATTATTTTCAATATTTATGATTTTAAAAGTCCACGTGTAGTTGATAAGTTGGGACAGAGGTCGTTTTAGATGCCTCAGTGTTTTCAGAGTTAAAATCTTGATTAATTGATTAATTTTAACGGCATCCGGGAGACCTGGGTTCAATACCAGTTCGCATCATACCAAAGACTTTAAAAATGGTACTTGATACCTCCTTACTTAACGCTCAGCAATATAAGGTATGTATCGAGGATAAAGTGGAGCAATCCAAGGAAAGGAGTAGGGCCCTCCCCTACACCTCGGTGTAGTAGCTATTGAAAAGGGAGCCTTCTGGTCGCCCTCGACTACGGTTGCCAACTTTACTTACTATTATGTCTAAGGTTGAGGTGAGGGATTCTGTTCTTTGTACGTTCAGATTTACATTATTTGTGCAGTTTTGATTATAATTTTTTCATCCGCTTTCTTTATATCCATATTTACCAAACCCTCCGCTCAGGCAGGATATGACACAAGGTCAATTTTTAAGCGGAGTTTAACAGATTTGAATTCAGAGTTTTCCTTGGTTTGGTTTCTTTGTTTTTAATGGCATATCAACCTTTGTAGGTTATTTAATGCCAAAGCCATTCCCCGAGAAGAACAGTAGTGGTAATATTTAACCCATCGCTGGGAGGATAAGGAGGTTCATACCTTCCCCAAGGATATTTGCCCGAAAGTGAACATAATAGCGCGACTGGAGTACAAACTCGCTTACTACGATTCCGCAATCCATCTCTTTAACCATTACACTACGAGGACACCCCCCTCAGAGTTTTCCTTCTCCTAGACTAGTTGCCTCACCAAGGCTGAAGAATTCAGTCTGTCCTACTATTTACCCATAGCTGGAGGGAGAATAATTGGATTCATACCTTTTCCAAGGGTATTAGTGCTATGTGAAATCAGTCACGTCTAGGATTTGAACTCGTGTCGCCATGTCCATTTCCTACGACGATAACCATTACTTGCTGAAACCTCCGCTTTCTTTATATCAGTCCTGTCAAATACAAATTTTTTTTAGGTCGATCTGTTTGATCCATAGCTTAGTCCCGAACCGATACTTCCACTTCAGGTCATGGTGGACCAGGGAGTAATGGCAAATAAAGTAATATTTCAAACTTCCTAAAAGTGTGTGTGGGGGGGGCTTAACCCTCAGCAGGGAACACATTCATCGTATTCTAAGATGCACCGATAAGGTGATAAGTTAAATTTAGTTAAAATTGAATTTATATTGTAATTTGGGAAGACAGAAAATCGAAGAAAATCAGGATGAAATATCGTAAATAAAATATATTGTAAATTGAACCCTCACTATATTGTCCCCTCAGATGGTCCCACTTTTAAAGCTTTTGTATTTTTTTTAATTAAATATTTTTCAAAAGAGTGAGTCATTTCTCATTTTAGCAAATATAAAAATATAAGAACTATTTTCTGATCGAATTAAAAAAAGGCTTATGAACTGAAAAGCTGACAAGCGTAAAAGTTGAAAGGTTTATATAATGACATTATATTTGCTTTTGATGAACCTTTTTTACCGAGAGAATCCAAGCACACACACACATATATATATATATATATATATATATATATATATATATATATATATATATACACACACGATCGAAAAAGAGTACTTATACATACCCACACACACATATATGAGAGTATGGTTTCGTTTTATGTCATATCAACCATTGTAGGTTATTCAATGCCAAGTCCGGTTTATACACATATATTATTTATAAACATAAGTCAACAAAGTTAAAAATGGTTTCAAGTATTGCTATGCATCACTAACAATTCAATCAAGTCTCAGTCTTTTTTTATCGTTCAGGGTTTTCGGACTATTGTCTTCATTGTTATATTCATAACGTTTCGGCCGATATGTCCTCTGGCCTTCAGGTGTTTGTCGAACTCTGGAGCATACACAGAACTTCGAACCGCGTCCTTTATTTAATCCACGGGGATCGCTTGTTTAACCAAAACGAGGTATACGTGCTGAGTCTTCCTGTATTGCTGTTCGCCTGCTGTTATGATTGAACCTGCAACCTCCAGATGATTGTCTCTTTAGCAGCTTACGGAACCAACCCCTATAAACGTTACGTTATGTGTCCTGTTGGACATTTCAGAGTGAATTTTTTTAGACTTATATACTTAATTTTCTCACATCACTATGGTTATTATTACTATGTACGATTTTTTTTTACCTGAGCTTATATTCCAATTATTTCTTTTTTTTATCTAACCTTTTTGATTATTGGTTCCCATATTGTATTCATCCCTATTCTTGGTCTACTTAACAGGTCACTGTAGCCCAACATATGTGCTGATTCCTGAAAGCGTCTAATTCGCCAGTGTTCGTCTCTATCAATTATTTTAACTTTATCCCATTAGAGCAGATGGTTTCCCTTTTCTTTCCATATATGGTCAGCCATACCTGACTTTTCAATTTTACCTCGTATTACCACTTTCCGATGTTCTTCTGGCCTTACTTTTAGTGGGCGGCATGTCAAGTAACTTTTGCTTTTCAATAAACTTTTCGCTCAATTTAAAGAAATAAAATTCACAAATTTTGAGATCGGAGTTTTATTCAATCATTTACACTTTATATATATATATATATATATATATATATAAACCTTTAAAAATTTTAACTGGGTATAGTTCAGAGTTTCCTCTTTATTTTCATCAGAGTTTGTGGGATTTAATCTTAAATCTTTATATCTGCTGCTATTTTTTCATACAGATTTCTATTATCAATTAGTAAACATTTTATCCACTCGTCACTTTTGGATTTGAATCCTAGCACCATCAATTCAAAAGACAAACGCCTGACAGTTTAGTTATGGATAGTTCTAGTTTCTTAATCCTATTTACCAA
This sequence comes from Sepioteuthis lessoniana, assembly GCA_963585895.1. Lineage (NCBI taxonomy): Eukaryota > Metazoa > Mollusca > Cephalopoda > Myopsida > Loliginidae > Sepioteuthis > Sepioteuthis lessoniana. The sequence goes on from OY757922.1 coordinate 21,623,446, forward strand.
GCCCTCCACACGGGCAGGATATGACACAAGGCCAATTTTTAAGCAGAGTTTAGCAGGTTTGAGTTCAGAGTATTCCTTCTCCTAGACTAGTTGCCCCACCAAGACTGAAGAACCCAGTCTGTCCTACTATTTACCCATAGCTGGAGGGAGAATAATTGGATTCATACCTTTCCCAAGAGTATTAGTGCTATGTGAAATGCAATCAGTATCGTCCAGGATTTGAACTCGTGTCGCAGTGTCCATTTCCTACGACGATAACCATTACACCACGGTTTCTTAATAGATTTTATTTAATCATATTGGTTTAATTACGTTTGCATAAAAATTACACAACTCAGCTTCTGAGAAGTTTCTTTTTTTAAAAAAAATAGTTTCTTTTTAATATTAGAAAACAGTTTATTTAAATCCCCTATGAAAATATACAAAAACTGGTATACACAATTTTTACATATCAATAAGTTATCAACTTATCTTTTCCAATACCACTTTTATTTCTTTTAAAAATTTCAATATAAAAGCAGGAAAAAAAAAAAAACAGTAGAAATGAACGTTAAAATTATCCTACATTTCAAGTAGAGTAACTCACAAAACAACGTCAATGATAAACAAATAAAAACTGTAGATAAATTAATATAAATACAGTTACTGATTATCATTCTAAAGAAAATTGGCGAAAAAAAAAGGCTCCCTTTTCAATAGCTACCACACCGAGGTGTAGGGGAGGGCGCTACACCATTCCCTGGATTGCTCCATTTTACCCTTGATCCTTACATTATAATGCTGAGTATTAAGCAAGACGGCATTTTCTGAGTCTTTGGCATGACTCGACCTGGGATTGGACCCCGGTCTCCCAGACCATTGGTGAACACTTTACTCATTAGGCCAAGGACCCAGTCTTAAAATAGTTTGATTAATTCATACATATCAAATGATAGAGATTGGTCAATAATAACAAAAAAGAGGTAAAGTATTTACCGCTAATCTTTTCGGACACTATAGGAATTTAAATTCTTTTGGTCGAAACTTTGTTCTTGAATCAAGTATGACAGGAGTTAACCTCAATAATATTTGGCTGTACGTTCGGGAGACAACTGACTTGTTAGTACGGACTCCTGAATATATATATATATATATATATATATATATATATATATATATATATATGGGGGGGGACCCTCGAGAACCCTGTAGAAGTTTCTAGAGACTTCTAGAAAGTTCCACTCTATTTTTACGATATCTAAAGAGTTTGGTGAATGGGAGCTTTTCGTATGGTAAAAAAAGGGATCTAGTCGCTACAGATTTAAATCAGTATTCAAATTAGATTTTGTATTTATCAGTATAAGGCGTAAAGAAGTAAGTGGAAATAGGGCCTCGTGACAATATATAAATCAGTTGACTTTCGATATTTCTCCAACGGCAATATTTTCTCGATTCTTTGTCTCAGTAAATATGACGAAAGATCGAAAAGACAAAAATAATTCTTCCTATTTCCAGGAAATAGTCAGTAAATGGCTGATTGCTCGAGAACTGACCCACCCTTTTTATATAGCAACGTCCAACACGTCTTCCATTCACTACTTTTTAAACGGCCTTCCACCAATGATTGCAGGAGAATGCACGCATTTACTACCAAAAAGAGGACTTATTAGAGCATCAACGTATTTTTTCATATAAAAATAGCAAAGGTTTATTTACTATCATATAGACAGAAGGCTCTAAATAAAGACTGAATTACTCTAGCAAGGGAAAAGCGCTTAGCAAAACGGTTTTAATCATAGAAAATGAGCCCAGCGACCCCAGTTCAAATCCTAGACTTGATGGTTGCGTTTCACTTCGTCCTGATGAACATGGAACAGATATGAGTCCTTTTCTCCTACCAGTTATGAGTAAATAGTATAAGAGAATGAGTTGTTTTGCTTTGATTAGGTAACCAGTCAAGGAGAAAGAAAATCCGCTAATAAATTCACCTTGTGTCACATCTTGTCCGTGATAAAGGAGTTGGGTAAATACATATAATAGCAAATTATTAGCCCTCCATTGCTCTATAGACGGTTTTAGTCTCTCATTATGTACTGAGTAGTGAGTTTGGTCCTTACTGGATGTCTCAAATCACAACATCAACAGTTTCTTATTTGTCTTAATTAAATTTAGTGTTTGATTTTTTCAAAGGTTGGTAGTTAATACTAAAAATTTTTATGTTGTTTCGTATCTGTTTTAGGAAGGTATGTCAGAATGGATTTTGAGAGAAAGACGATAAAATTAAAAAGATGAAAAATAAAAATGAAAATTTAAAATGGCAGTTTATACTGACACTTTTTAATTTTATTGAAAAAAAAAAAAAAAAAAAAAAAAAAAGATGAATTTTTTTTAAATTTTAAGAATTCTATTTACATTTAGAAAAAAATATTATTCATTTAGCACCCAAAGAATTTCATTTTTTAACCTAAAAAATTAAGAAAAGGCAAATTTTTCGATAAGCATGTGATCAATGATGAGAAAAACACCGGGTCAGTTTTAAAGATTAGGACTACACAATTTTAATTGTGTAATGATGTGTGTCTTAGCACAGAGCATATATAATGTTGATATCTATATACAAATCAAGTAATTCATTCAACGGTTCTGAAAAATACCTTCATTTCTTTTCCTTGATATTTTCTTTAAATCATCCAATTTAATCTTAATTTTTTTTACACAATTCGTGTTTTGATCAAATTACGTAATTTATGCCCTAAAGTATACATTACTCTAATAAAAAAAATCAGTTTTGAATCTATTTCCATTCAAGGAGTAATATTAAAAGATATCCACTATTACTTTGTGCTTTAAGTAAATGAAATTTTCAATGCTCAAGAATAAAAAAAAAAACATTCTGAATATAATCAGAATAGGAAGCAAGAGATTATATATATATATATATATATATATATATATATATATATATATATATATATATATAATGTAAGAAATAGCTCAAACTTTAACGTCTTCGATGGTCAATAGACTGATACATTCATTTCTGAACAATTTTTTCTCTACACTTTCATATGCCGACAGAAGGCGAGGAGCTTACTGTCTTAACATTCTACACTGCCTTAAAATTTTGATAATCTTTAATATATTGAGATATTACTCGAGATTTCCATGTAGAATTTACACATTTTCGTGGGACTTGTGCCTACCTTTATATGTACAGAATGTGCATATGTGTTTTGATAATTGTCCTCAAAAGTGAAGGGATATCAGTCCCCCTAAATACCGTCTTTTGACAAATAACGTTTGCCGCCAGACATTGTAGAGTGTTACATTCTTTTGGATAGTAAAAAATATCTTCTTTTTTCATTCTACAAGGGAGACAATATTTTGTTGATGTAACTCGGCTGAAATCAAATCCAGCGTCCACAACCAATTTTATAAGCTCCCTCTTGCGAGAAATCTTAGAATCCAGCAAATAATGGAGAATAGTTTCGTTATTGTCATCTGTTTTGTTAACATCATCTCCACAAGAGAGAAAAATTTCAAAGATACAAATATTTTCTTTTACCAAACACTTCCAAGCAAGAGACCCACAAGTTGAATTTTTTAAATGCTTCTTTATAAAATTTTCAATTTCCTTAGAAATTATATGAATGTAATCCTTATGTGTATTTATGAGACTCTCTGTTTGTGCGATAAGATAATCAAGAAAATCCTCGAATTTATTGTCATAAAATTTTCTTATCAAAGGAGACATAGGTTGATGATATTTCTCGCGAAATATTAAGGTGTACTGACCAAGCATATTGAAAAAGTTTCCTATTGATACTTCATCTTTTGAAAAGTAGAGTAAATATTCTCTAAAAGCATTTTCAACATTTCCTTGGACTTGTAAAAACTCCTTACACTTAAGAGAATGCAGAATTTTAGAAAATGATTCATATATTTCATGGAAATTTTGACGGACGTTTACAAAGCTCAATGCAATTGCTGTTGCTTGTAACGTAAGCACATGTCTGGGGCCATATACATTTCTCATATATAACAAAACCTGTCTATTATCTTCTCGAAACAATTTAATATCATTATCAGATATTTGATTTGGTAACAGGTTATTAAGAATTGGTGTATCCATTGGTAAATTCTGTAGTCTCAACGATTTCTGCCATAATTCATTTGATTTAGAAAATCTCCAAGAAACATATTCAATTAAGCTTTCTAATTCATATGCTTTAATCACTTCTTCTTTAGTGTAAAAGCCGTGTGTGATAATCATCTCCGTGATCTCATCATTACAATAATACATCGCCAGTCTAAGTGCATCTTCGTTGTATAGGTTTTCTTTTCTTATGTGAACACTTCGACAGCGGAGGAGATAATTAATAATTTCTTTGTGACCCATTATGGTAGCCTGCATCAACAATGTATGCCCATGTTCATCCATCACGTTAACGTTGGCTCTGTTTACTTTTCGGCACTTTGAATGATCAAAATCAAATGGTATTAGATTGTCACTTCTATTTCGATGTTCGATACAGATATTGGCACAGTTTTCAAACAAAAATTTGATCATTTTTAAATTGTTCATCATGTTGGCAGTAGAAAGCGCAGTTTCATTTTTAAATGAAATACCGTTAATATCTGCACCTCGTTGTAAGAGAATCTCCACCATATACATACTATCTAAAGTCACTGCTTTTGAGAGACAAGTTTGTTTTCCACACAGATATGTTCCAAAGCTGTTCGGGTCAGCTTCACATTCATCTAGAAAATATTCCATAGCTGAAATAAATCGATGAGTGACAGCGCGAAAGAGAAGCGACGAACCACTAACGTCTGTAGATATAATGAATTTTCTCTGCTCTAAGGAATACGGACTCAATAGCTGTATTATTTCGCTGAGGATGCCGCATTCGATAATTTCAGCGATTCTTTGAGCAATTTCTAAACTCATGATTAATTCTGAAATAGAAAAAACAAAAGAAAATAAGAATTAAAACAGAATTTATAAAACTTTTCTACTTTCCATTTTCATCTTTTTTTTTAATTGTAAAAACAAACTTCAGTGAGCATACCTTTTTCTAGATTACATTCCAACAGGCTGGTCGTATCCTCAAAATAGTCGTAAGTCTGATAAATAAATCATTATTCATTACTTAGATTCCAACAGGCTGGTCCTATCCTCAAAATAGTCGATAAATAGTCAAAATAGTCGATAAATAGTCAAAATAGTCGTATCCTCAAAATAGTCGATAAATAGTCAGATAAATAAATCATTATTCGTTACTTAAATTCAAACAGGCTGGTCGTATCCTCAAAATGGTCGTAATTCAGATAAATAAATCATAATTCATTATTTAGATCTTGTTTTGGACACAGATACCGATCTTATGAATTGATATTAATGTAAAGTTGGTGACCGTAGTCGAGAATGACCCGAAGGCTCCCTTTTCAATAGCTACTACACCAAGGTGTACATGAGGGCGCTACTCTATTCCCTGGATGGCTCCACTTTACCCTTGATCCTTATCTTATAGTGCTGAGTGCTAAGCAAGGCAGCATCAAGTACCATTTTTTACTATGATTCGACCTGGGATTGAACCCCGGTCTCCCAGGCCATTTGCGAACACTCTACTCGAAAATAGAATCAATAGAACCTTAGGACGGTACATTCAGTTGGAACGATTACCCATTTGAAATCAAAACTAGTAATAATTTCCTGTCTATACATCAGTATTTATCGGGTGATACGTAAAAATATTATGCTGGTGACTGTTTACAGGCACAGAGAGAGAGAGAGAGAGAGAAAACTATTTCTGCTATTAAACATAATTCCTCCAATTCGTCTACTGAATTTTAATCAATTTTTCGTACAAAGGGGTGAGATTCCCACCCTAAAAGGGGGGTTCGAGCTACGACACTAAAACTACATCTGATGCTGAGACTCCAGTTCTAAAAATCTGCCATCCATTTCTTCCATTGCGATGATTAATATCAATACGACGCAGAACAATCTTGGATTAAGTGCCACTCTAAAAAAACCCATAACTTTATGGATTGTGTTTGCCCTTACCTAGGCAAGCGATGAAAAGTGTATTATTGAAATCTTTCATATGGAAAAGGTTAAACAACTTGGTATTGAAATAGTTTAAAATCACAAACCGACTAAAGCATCTTCATAAAACCTTTCCAACAAACAGAAATAGACTACACTGGTTATTTGTGGTTCAAATAACACAAAAAGTAGAAAAAAATGAATATACTGATTTTTCACTCGCCTAAATGTAAGGGCGATTCACATAGAACTTCTAAAAGACATGTCGATGGTAACATTTCTACAAACTTTGATTATATTCGCTAACACATATGGTGTATCCTCGTATATGTACATTGATACTGTCAGATCATTTAATGCTGCACTGAGGAGATATCGTGGAGTTTGGAAAACAACGAAACAGCTATGAATTAATGCCTGTTAATATTTCACAATACTCTCCTTGGTTTGGGAGTAACTGATCCGAGCAGTGAAGTCAAGATGGTAGAAAAGCATTAGTCGAGCCAAAATAAAATATTTTCAGCTCCAGACGTTATTAACTGAAATACAAGACTTCTCTCTCCTCTTTGTTGCTGTCAATCAAGAAACACAAGACTTCATTTACCAACTGATAGTAATCTACAAATAATAACCACCAATTGTTTTTAACGTCCAAATACCAACAGTGGTTTGTTGTAAAGTCTAATTTTCAAGTCTAATGTGAAATAATATTTATACAAATGATAAATTTCTCTAATAAGATTAAATTACATGTTGATATACTTCTAGCGACAAATAAATCTATTATGATGAGGCAACCAGATTTCGTCAGTGATTGTATTCTTATTCAGTGCACATCGAACAATTAATAAATCTATTAAGATGAAGTTGGAGAGATTTCTAATAAGACCGAAATGGGAGTCAGTTTATTCACGACTTCACTTAGAGATTTTGTCAGCAACTGAAAATAAATAGCAAAATTGCCTTTGTCTGTATATTTCACGGGGGCTTGGGTAACTGACCTGTACTTATTCCCTTAAGTGGTCATCTGGGTGGGTTTATAGATAATCCATACTTTCTCTAGACATCTTTTCAGCTAGATCAAAAGAGAGGAGAGGAAAGACCAAGGGAAGGCGTTTCCGTTAATCGGTAGATTGTACGTCTGCAACTATCATTTAATTTAAAAATAAGGAGTCATGTCAATATGTGTGTCATTAAGTCCATGTGGGGAAAATAAATATCTCTGGCTTTCCTCCAAAATTATCAATCACGAATAACGTTTCAAATTTAACGGTTATAAGCAACCCAATATAATTGCACCTTAAGAGAACAGCTAGCCGAAAAAAAAATGAAAAGAAAACTCTGCTCGTCCATAAATATACTATTAAGTATAATGAACAACGGCAAAATTTATTAAATTCAAAAATTTTATAAACTTTACAGGCAAATGTTATAACAAAAAAGTCATAAAACGCATAAAAATAACAAAAAAAAGCGGGGGGGGGGAGAAAGAAAATGTAAAACTTGAGAAAACAATTACACAAATTTAATCAACACATTTCATTAAAGTATTGATTATCGATGTTCTGTCTATTGATTATCGATGTTCTGTGTTGTCCAACACATATTCCACGTGGATTTGATTGATTACCAAAAATAGATATCTTAACTGTCATATTCCAACCATTCCTCTGACCAGGTAAATTTTATATCAAGAAATTTCTCAATTTCGATAAAACAAATAAATTTGATAAACTTGAAAAAAAAAAAAACAAAAAAAAAAACAAACATCTAAGTTAGGTATAAGCTTTTTGATAAATTTTTTTAAAATTCAAAAACATAAAAAACGAAAATTCCTACCCGTCAATAATCTGAACTTTCTATTTCCATTAAATTATTTGCTAGGTATTTTTCCTGGCATTATCCTTTGTCAGGAATGTAAATGATTTTATCGGTTTAACGTGGATAGACAAAAAACCGGCCAATATGTCCCCTTGTGGAAGTCCGAACCGATTTTGCGTGTGTGTAAAATAAACCTGATGAATAAAACATAAAAAGCACATCGTTAATATTTTCTCAAAAAAGATATTTTCTTCAAAATCAAAGACACCAGGATTTTTATAAATTTTAGTGGAAAAGTATACAATTAAAACGGATATTATTAGGCATTAGTTATTAACAAATTCTACTGCATTGAAATTCTGTAACAAAAAATATGAATAAGTAGTAATCTAAAAATAATCACACACCCTTATATCGACACAATTTCATTTTTTCTTAGTTTCATTTTATTTATCCTGTGTTATGTATGTATTATAAACACGGTTTCTGCTTTCTCTTTCTGTGTGTGTGTGTGTGTGTGTGTGTACGTGTATGTGTGAGTCTAAAAATCCACTTCTCTCAAATTATTTAGTTTCACATATGTCTTACATTTTCAGTAATTGTGTAATTCTCAAATTTCTTATTCTTTCAATAATTATAGTATTTTAATATTACTTACCTTAAAACATGAATAAAAAAAAAGTTTTATCGTCTTTTCTCTCGAAGTGATTTTTTTGTCAGCACGTGGGAATTTGTCAACTTCTCCGCTAGGATTTAAGACGAATAGTAATTTTACTAAGCTTTTTGTTTAGATGTGGCGCGAGGCCGCTTGAATAGGGCACTCAGTGAGACTCATACCCACAAATCCACGAGGTATATATATATATATATATATATATATATATATATATATTAGCTTTCTAAAAGTCTCGCGCATGCCCTTTCTTTATTTACATCAAATCACGGGAGAATTTGTGTATTCACAACGAATTTGGATATATCGTAGGCTTCCGACTACTTGAAACCTAAAATCCTCGGTAAAATAAAAAAAATGCAAAGTCATCCGTGACGTCAACTAACAACAATGTGGAATTTTCTTTTCAGTTCTTCGAGATTTTTTAAAAATTATTTCTGTGAATAGTTCTGGGTTGTTTTTATTGTAGATTGCGACGTATGCCAAGGGATTTTCGTTGTTATGTTTTTTGGGGGGTTCGTAGTTATTTTAATGGTATTTTTTCCTCTTTATACGAATCCCTTATTTATTAGTGTTGTTGGGTAACCTCTCTGATCGAGGCTTGTACGAAACTCTTTAAGGCGAGTTTTTTCTGAGGTTTATGTATATATGCATATTTACTATGGAATATTTTCGTAAATAAATTCAATATTTTATCGATAAATACCCGGGCTTTTGCATTTCACTATATTTTTAAACTGAAGATTTTTTTAAACCATATTGTTTTTTGCCAGTATATTTTATTTCTCATCCTTTTAATTCAAAAGATTTTCTGTCGAAACCCATTTTCTTTTATTCTACTAGCCAGAAACGAATTAAATGAAATATCCTAGCCTCTCATCAACTGAAACCTACAAATCCCCGTTTTAGAAAAAACACAGTCTTCCGTGACGTCATCTAACAACAAAATTATCAGGAGAAGGAAGTTACTTACCAAATAATAGAAACTCACCAAAAAGTGAGCGAAAAGAAAACGCTCCTTTAGCCATTCTTATTTCCACCGAGCAGTTTTAACTCCATGATTGTTTTGGGGTCATCCGGAGATAATGTGCACCGTTTGGGGGCCTTCAGATTGTAACTGACGTCACGGATGACTTGGCGTTTTTTCTAAAAACCTCTTTTTAATTCCCCTTTCGTCCTGCTGTCTCCGCTCTGTGGAGGAAGGGGAATTAAAAAATCAATCATTATGGCGTCCTCAGAATAAACATATGTGTGACTTAACCTATATTTTATCTTCCCTTATGCTCAGGAATATTCCTTTTCAATGTCTGCTATTTTCTCCCGAATCATCCGTACAACCGTAACATGGTGTCAGATGTGGGATTACCACGAAAAGAGGTCGGTAAATATTCAGATACTGAACCCTGTGTACTTTTTTTATACATTTAATATTTAAACATTGTTTTAAATTTGTTTCAGTCTTGTACTAAACCTGAATTTTCATTGCTAGTGACCCCACTGACTCATACCGTTCATTAAACTGAAAGTTTGTTTACCCAACATGTCTAATACAGAGCAAATTTTTGTCCCAGAATATAATTCCGATGAAGCCCTGCTGACCCAACAAGCTGTACTCGATCGAATGAGTGTTATATTTCAAATGCAACAACAGCAACTCGCCATGCAAGAACTGATGACGCGTCTCATGACACAATTTATACCAACTAAGCAACAGACCAACGTCCAATTACGCCCCCAGTGCGTAAAGCCTGAACACTCAATGATCAAAGCGGACTCATCAGACAAGTGGATTATTTTCAAGGATGCATGGAGTCGCTATAAGCAAATGACTTCTCTGACTGACCAAACTGAGATTCGAAACAAGCTACGATCAGCGTGCAGTTCATCAGTAAATGAAATGCTATTCAATTACATCGGACCAGACGCCTTCAACAATCTCACAGAACAACAGCTGCTAAAACATAAAATCTGTCGTAGAGAAGTCCGTTCACCCAAAAGTCTACAGACAGCAGTTCTTCAGGATGAAGCAAAATGATGGAGAAATCATTACGGCATTCTTTTCCAGACTGAAAGCACCGGCAGTTCTTTGTGCGCTCCAGATAAACAGTAACGACCAACATTGTATAAATCTATGCTCTGAAGATATGATTAAATCACAAGTTATTGCCGGCCTGCGTAATACATCTCACCAGAGAAGAATTTTGACTGAAATTTCCTCATTACCAACTCTGAATTATCTAGTTGAACGTCTATTGACTTTGGAATCCCCCGTCAGAGCTACGAGCCACTTCCAACCAATAGAGGCATCGCCCCCATTAAGTCTGCATAGCAACGGAATAAATCATTTCGGAAACATACACCACCTAACAACAGGAGCTGTGAAAGTCATACTGAAAAGTGCAAGGGTTATGGGTACAATATACACCGCAGAGGCCGTAAGCAATGGCTCGCGAGGAAGGCATGCTACAAGTGTGGTGTAGAAAACCACTTTTCCCCGGTATGCCGTGGTACAGCCTCATCAAAGTGTATAATGGAGGACAATGCCAGCCACGACCAGGACGAAAGTATACCTCTCATAACAATCATGAATACTCAACCCCTGCTATGACTAGTTGGAGGAGAAATAATCGCACATAGCACCAGTAACGACAACCAATTTACATATGAAAAACCAGAACCACCGCCATTCATTGATGTAAAAGTAGCCTTAAATGCAACTACCCACTGAAAATTGGGACAGTTAATTAAAATGGACCTAGAACCTAGAACCGTTCAAGTTACAGCTGTAGCAGATACAGAGACCCAGACAACTACAGCAGGAGAGGACATTTTAATGAAACTGGGATGCAGCCACAACTCCCTACTGCTTACTAAACACCGTTTGCGCGCCGTAAATGATAACAGATTGCCACTATATCACATTGTTCGGTGACAATCTACATTTGCCCGGAGTTAAAGGTTTATACATTTTACAGCTAGCCTTAAGACAAGTTGAGATTTATCCACAAGAACTTTCTGTCACAGCCCAAAAACGAAATAGTTGCCACAAAGAACGTCCAAAAAGCAACTGCTGACATGTTAGCACCATGTGGCTGCCCAACTCGATTTCATTTTCCACCAGTAACAGATACATTACAACACCCCGCCACGCCTGAATATAGTGAAGAGCTGAAAAACTGGATTCAATGTTATTTCGCTAACAGTGCATTCATCTAATCATCATCATCATCATGTCGTGCCACTAGCACGGATATCCCTGACCCTCTCTCGCCACTTCTCCCCATCATTCATCGCTTTTGGCAGGTCTTCAGGGGTACATCCCATATCCTGACATAGCTGCTGTATGTATGTTCGAGCTGGTCATCCTGCTTTTGCTTGGCCATATGTGGGGGTCTATAGGAGTACATCACTGATGAGTTCGTCCTTGCTTCTCCAGCAGTGTCCTGCGTGTCTGGCTCGTCTAACTTGTATAGTTTTCGTGATGAGGGGAAAGTGGCCGTTCAGCTGGTGTCTTGTGGGGTGTTGCCGCCAGGACTTGTTCAATATTGCTCACAACATTTTTGTGTAATTGCCGTCTAGCTTCTTCTTCAGCCGTTAAGTTAGCGTCCAAGTAGTGTATCCATATAGCAATATCGATACACTTATCAAAAGTTGCTGACCATGACAGGTGAACCACTCTCCATTTCGTTCATGGACAATTGCCAACCTGTAGCCGTAAACAAACCCATCCCAGTGCCTCACCACGGAAAAGAAGCTGTTAAGTCAGAACTAGATGCAGATGTAGCACTTAACATCATTGAACCAGTCCCTGCTGTGACACTGAAAACATAATGCACTAGAATGATAACAATTCCCCAAAAAGATGGGAGTCCACGTTGAACGGTTGACTTACAGGACCTGAAAGCAGCTACAAGACGAGAAACACACTATATACCCCCTCCATTCTACCTCGTCAGTACAGTGCCTCAGGGAAAGAAGAAAACTGTTCTTGATGCCTTAAATGAGTTCTACAGTGTACCTCTATCCGGGGAAGCATGCAACGCCACCACATTTATCACAGAATGGGGTGGATATTTACCAGCCCCTCAAGGTTTCCAAGGATCCAATGATGGTTACACAAAACGATTCAATGATATTACAGGTTTCCCTCGCGTAGCGCGTTGTGTGGATCATTCCATCTTATTTGGCGCTATCATTTTGGCACACTTAGAAATATTAACATTGTGCCGATAATGGGATTGTCTTTAACCCAGACAAGTTCCATTTCGCAAAAGACAACGCGGAATTCGTTGGTTTTGATATCAGCTCGACAGGATATAAACCCACTCAAAAGCTATTAGAAGGCATTAGAGAATTCCCAACAAATATCACAGGAGTTAGATCTTTCTTTGGTTTAATCAACCTAGTTTCATATGCATTCGCCCTGGCACCCATAATGTCATCATTCAGAGAACTGCTCAAACGTAAAAGCTGATTATACTAAAACAGCTTTTTCAGTAGTTCAAAGCCGAAATCTTAAACAGTATCCAAGATGGTGTTCGAACATTCAAGATAAAAAAGGTTTGGCAAAAAAGTTCAGTTTGGTATGTTGCAGAATGTTCATTTTACGCTGCCCCCGCCTGATACTTGCCATCTACCACAAACCTCTCGTGTCGATATTTAACGATTGCAATCTGAACGAAATAAAGAGATCAAGGATCTTAGACATTAGAGACCAGACCTTGATGTACAAGTTCAAGGCTATATCAATACCCGACGATACTAACTGCAGTGTAATTGGAAAGTCCAGTATCCCAGCGCCAATGGCCAAGCCTACAGCAGTTGAATCAACTGCTTTACGAGGATCAATAGATAAGTTTCCAGACTTTTTTTGTATGGGCACTTTTATTGATAGTACACACAATGAAACTCTACTCCCCTTCCAAGTAATCTCCCCTGGAATCAATGCACTCGTTGTACCGTTCCAACAACTTCTGGAAGGCTCCATGGAGGTCCTCTTGTGTGAGCGTGTCAATGACCTTCGTCACAGCCTCTTTCATCTCCTCAATTGTCTCATAACGACAGCCTCTGAGCTGAAGGAATAACTAAAAGTCACAGGGAACAAGGTCTGAACTATAGGGAGGCTGAAGAACTATCTTGATGTTTATCTTGGTCAAATAGTCTGTGACAAGGATGGAGTTATGGACTGGTGCATTGTCCTGGTGGAAATGCCCCTGACCCTATTTGAAGAGTGCAGACCTCTTCCGACGGAATCTCTTCCTGAACTCCCTTAAAACCTCAACATACTAACCCTAACCCTAACCCTTTGGGTAATCAACTCTGGTGTATTGACTTCCTTACTCCTCCCACACCTCTCATTATCCCTCACAGACTCCCTTCTTTCCTTGAATCTCTTATGCCACTCAATAACTGATGCTCGATTCATGCAAGATGCCCCAAAGGCAGTCTGAAGCATTCCATACGTTTCTGTGGCATTTTTCCAAGTTTAAAACAGAATTTTATTGCATATTGTTCTTCTAAAGTGTCCTCACGTCCAGATTGCATTTTTGAAATTCACCAGCTGTGACAATCAGGCTTTAGTAGGGTGTATTCCAATTGCTGCTGTAGCTGTTCATTTGAACGTGAAATCATAAAATTGGTCTGGCATCTCATATGATGTATTGCAATAACGTACTGAATTTTGAAGAGTCTATGACAATTTTAACAGTCGGTACAAAAAAAGTCTGGAAAATTATTGAATGCACCATGTAGAAGTGATAGATGTAGGAATACAGTACCAATACGCCCAGGAAACATCTCCCATCAATATGACATGCATAAAGCAGGAAGAGAACACAGATTATCATTACCAGAACCTCTTAGAAACAATTGGACAATGTTTTTCCGGACGTAAGGAACTCCTAACCATCCGCTTTAGGGAATTTTGGAATATGCGAAACGACTTGTACGTTATCAACGCACTAATATTCAAGGAAGGATGTGTTTTAATCCCCAAAAATATACGCTTCGAACTTGATACCAAGAAGTCAATAGCATCAAGAACAATGTCAGACAACAATTCTTTTTCCGGAACGTTGCAATAAAACTATTCCATCAAACCCTAAAGGATCTGTGTCTAGGCCTATACACATAGCCGATACTTTCCAGTTAACAGTCACAGACATCTTTCATATGACTGGTCGTAAGTACATCATATATGTTGACAGATATTCAAGCTGGACAGAGGTGGCATTGATACACCAAGGTGCAAAAGCCTCAACGGTATGTAATATTCTACCTAGATACTTCTTTGTTACGGTGTTCCAGAAGAAGTTTCTTTGGACAGAGGTCCCCCACCCGACTCTCAAGAACTGGAGACATTCCTGAACCCATGGGGTATCTTCCATCGAATATCGTCATCATATTACCCACAGAGTAACGGCAGAACTAAAGCTGCTGTTAAATACACGAAGAACATCCTCACAACGAACATCAGCCCTAGCAGTTCGCTTGATACAGACGAAGTCGCAAAAGCCCTTCTTGCTCCACCGAAGCACCCACCGTCTGATTTAGGTGCATCGCCAGCAGAACTCCTATTTGCTCTTCCCTAGATGACCATTTACCAAACTCTGTCGAATTTCGTCGAGAATAGCTGGAGCTCGCTGACCTACACGAGAAAGTCGTCAACTAACTTAAGATAGACGAAGATACCCGACGCATAAACCTCGACAATAGCCTTCCAGACCTGAACAAGGCTAGTGATATCAATGACCCTCCGACATCTGCTGGGTCACTACCGGACCATCCCCTCCCGATACATCAGGAGCAACAAGACCCACCACCAACCAATGAAACGCCAACGTTATCGGTCCCACAACCGTCATTAACAAATGAATCTCCACACCACCTGGCGGTAACAAAATCTAATGAGAGGCCTAACCTCAGAAGCAGACCCATCCGTGCCAGACAAATGGTGCCCCATCAATTTGGATGAAAACTATACCCGTGGTGTAATGGTTATCGTCGTTGGAAGTGGATACGGCGACACGAGTTCAAATCCTGGACGAGACTGATTGCATTTCACATAACACTAATACCCTTGGGAAAGGTATGAATCCAATTATTCTCCCTCCAGCTATGGGTAAGTAGTAGGGCAGACTAGGTTCTTCAACCTTGGTGAGGCAACTAGTCTAGGAGAAGGAAAACTCTGAATTCAAACCTGTTAAACTCCGTTTAAAAATTGACCTTGTGTCATATCCTGCCCGAGCGGAGGGGTTGGTAAATAGGAAAACTATACTGAACTTTAAATTTTAAAAAAATGAAACAAAAACATGCATATATCGTATTGTAGTTGTCTCTACACAGTCCCCACTCTCTGGAGGAAGGGAAATTAAAAAGGCAGAAATTAAGGCGTCATCGGAATAAACGCACATGTGACTTTACCTCTTCGTGTTGTATGCTCGTAATCATAACAACACAATAATAAAGACACAGGAAGACTTCTTTAACAAAATATTTACCTCTCACTTTATTGCAAGGGTTCGAAAAGGGTTACTCAAGGTTTGCGTGTGAGAGGGTGTTGGAGACCGAACGGAAACTGCAATACTTTCACCCCAAACTTATAGCCGTCAACGTTGTGTCTTTCTCGTTCACCAGATGCTCAACCGGACGCCCTGGGGTCCACTCTGCTGGGTGCTGGCTTTCTTTACTGCATCTTATCAGCAACTTCTCTGGTCCCCCAAACTACATCAGGGTTCCCGAGGGCCCCCTCGGCCGGGTGTGGTTTTCCTTACCACATCTCGTCTATAACTCCATCCGAACTCCAACTGGCACTCGAACTCAACTGAGTTATATAATAGTTCAACGCCTACTCCATCGCCCACTCGATATTTGAAATCGCATGTTTAATCGTCATCAAGCGGAAATAACTGTCATGCAGTTTAGAGGTCACTCTCTTCCGGTGCCTCAGTCTATGAGAGTATAATGGGATTTTTTTAGCTTGTCCCATTTTGTTAGCCAAATTCTGCCCACGCGATTTCCTCTCCTAACTGCCATTGGAATGTGTCACTTCCTTCCGGTGCATCACCTTGAATGGCATTTTGGTCCGGGTCGAAAATCAAAATATAACATTCGTTTGCACTATATTCTATCTTCCCACATGCTCAGAAATATTATTTTTCCATGGCCTACAATTTTCTCGGGAATTATCAGCAGAACCGCAAAAACAACAACGTTATGCTTACGTATCGAGTGGAATTTTGTCGCAAACACTAGGACTATTTTTCGAGATAAAATGATTCTATGAACTGACTCAAAGATATTACAAGATAAAATACAAGGTATTTAAAAGTTCCTCTTGTTAGTATAATGAGATATCCCAATATTACTTATATCTAAAAGAGAGATTTTTCGTCTTTGGTAACACAGAATTTCCTTCACTCAAACCATAAAATAAGCAACCGATTATTTCTATATAAACAGAGTAGTCAGTGACCAAATCAACCGGCGTCGGACACACGTGCTCGCAGCTCCTGGTTTTTCAGCTGAGCTGTCTAGCATTCGTGCCAGATGGGGCTTCAAGGCCAAAGATTCAAGGGCAGATGCCCCTCCCTACAATGGCAGGGCCACCTTCGGATGGGCGATGAAATCATTGACGGCATAGCACTAGACTGCCTGATCTAGTTCAAGATATGAGCAGGCACGTTGCTTACAAGATTTATGGAAAACATTGTACAAATGTTTTAAAGCATGGCTTCACTTTACACTAGACCTTCGGATCTTGCAAAGCTATGACGAGCAAGGTCACCTGGCTTCATGCCGGGAAACTTAACAATGACCGGGCATAGTTCACATTGCCACGCGAACTTATGACCAGCATTTAACACCTCCCTGTCCCCCTTCCCTAAATCCTCACTATAAAAAAGACTTTGTGTGAAAACCTGCCTGGTGAGAGGTAGGAATAAAAAACCAGAGGAGAAGATCTGTGACTCTCCCAACAGCCAGCGGCCGACATGGGATCCTCTCCCAGCAGCCACTAGCCGACGCAGGATCCTAGCAACAAGCATTTACAGCCGCAGATTCTGCGCTGACGATGCCAGTTTCCAACCAATCACAGAAGATGTCTCAAACGGCTCTTTTCAGTGCTTATTTCCGAAAGTCATAGCCAGCTCTTTTAAAAAACTATTTTAGAAAGTCTTCTGAGGATTACCTCCAGTTTCCTCACTATAAGCCTTGGCAGATACCAAGAGATGACAGCGCAGGAGCCAGCTAGACTTGCAGCGGACACTTGCAGCAACTGGTCCGGCACCACCAAGCAGCAGACACCTGCAGAACAGCTTCGGCATCATCAATTAGCAGCCAACCTGCCGACCAGCACCTGCATTTTTCTTTGCAGCAGACCCGATCAGGCAACAACGCCCAAGTCAAAGTTCGACAACAACTGATCGGTCCATCATCTGCTCTCCGAGGCAACGTTAACGTACCCCCGATTAACAAAGGACGAAATAAACCGAGACATCAATCATCCTACATTTGCAAGCGATGCGTCTAAACATTCGACCGTCTCCAGCTACGTCTACGAACCGATCATACAGCTGCACCTACGATCTGCACCAAACACCGAGACCATCCTTATTTTCTGGACGCGCTTTCGCTAATAACATTTAGACAGCCGAGTCAACACCTTTCTACACCACCAACTTTCAACAGCGCAGAGACGGCACAGATATTAAACAGCAACAGCGATTCCTCACCCATGCACACCTTTTGTATACGATCCGCTCAATAAAAACCTGACATTTAAAACTTACCCTCTCGTCCTTGTCATTTGTCAAGTGCTCTGTCAATGACTATTAATTTACTGGGTCGACTTAAAACATTTAATCATCGTCGTTTCTTCTTCGTTCTGTCTCCATGAGGTCAATTCGCTACAGGGGCCTCCGATAGGCTGTACTCGCTTCCGACATTTGTGAGTCATTTATATTTAAACTTTTTAGTAACTCTCAATCCGAGGCCACCTGCCTTCCCCTCCCCCCGGGCATTCACTCAGAACGAGGTCACCTTTCTCTCTTTCTCTCTCTCTCTCTCTCTCTCTCTCTCTCTGCCCACTGCTTGGGGTTGAAAACTTCCGTCGTAGTTCTTTTTCGGACGCCCGCATACATCGTGGTTGCTCTCCCTTCTGCCATCCAACTCACGCAATTCACATGGCATCTCCGCTGTCTTTTGTTTAACTTAAGACACAGATGCATCCTGTTTTAGAAATCCACCAAATTACACAGCCTGTCAAAGGTTAAATGTGTAACACTAATATATATATATATATATATATATATAGCATGAAATATGTGGAAATAACCTTTGCTGTCATTTAGTAATGAGTAATTAGCCCGTTAACCGGGCCATTGGACAAATGAGTAGAGTGTTGGCCAGTGGTCTGCGAGACCAGGGTTTAACGTCAGGTTGAGTCATACCAAAGACTTTAAAAATAGTATTTGAGGCCGCCTTGCTTAACACTCAGCATTATAAGGTAAGGATCAACGTGGTGTAATGGTTATCGTCGTGGGAAATGGACACGGCGACACGAGTTCAAATCCTGGACGAGACTGATTGCATTTCACATAACACTAATACCCTTGGGAAAGGTATGAATCCAATTATTCTCCCTCCAGCTATAGGTAAATAGTAGGGCAGACTAGGTTCTTCAGCCTTGGTGATGCAACTAGTCTAGGAGAAGGAAAACTCTGAATTCAAACCTGTTAAACTCCGCTTAAAAATTGACCTTGTGTCATATCCTGCCCGA